>NHNX01000014.1:877896-1125769 GCA_002786045.1 Zasmidium angulare
ATGTTTGACCGCCAGTTGCCCCATACAGCCCTCCCGCCAGCACATCGAGTATTAAAAGATCGCCTTCGGGATGCTGCAGGCGAAGGAGGTAATCACGAGACCCGTCGATTCCTCCAAGAGGTCGCCTCCATGGCCACCAACAAGTCATCCGTTCGATTCGAGGATCCGTTGGAGCCGACCTTGGTATTCCATGCCAAGCATGCCGCGAATGCTTGAAAAAAGGTAGCGATCACAAGCCAAACGAATTCATCAGCACACAGATGCGACTTGTATCCACATCTGCAGTTCCCGGACATGGCAGCCGGTGAGCAGTCAATCTCGTCGACCAAGGAAGAGGCAGCGGCCGCCAAACGCCTCGAGACGGTCAGCACAAGATCCCAGCAAACGCCGTGCCTAGCCTCCTCGTGCCGACGACGAAGCCGAAGTCGAGGCCCGAGATGTAACGTGGATACGTCAGCACAGGTCCATGTGGTTGGAAAAAGACATGTCCGTCGTCGCCGTCGCCACGCCCGGAGCTCGGATTTTGCGACTGCTGCGCGTTTTCGCGTTCAGTTCGTGCCCAACACGTGCTCTGCGCATGGACGACAGGGCTTCGGAAGCGATGCCGCGCCGAGAGCGAAAAGCTTATCCCGACACAAGCCCATGACGTCGATGCTTGCCCGAACCACAACATCACTGCATAGTCTCCTCGGCATCCTTCGAACGACCATCGAATAGCTGCTCGAAAAGTTCGAAAGAAGAGAGAACACTCGCATGGAGGCTCTGCGGGAGAGCGGCAACTCGAGACCATGTGAGCATCGCGGGGATCGCCAATCGAGCATTTGGCCTGCAAAATGTGGATCACAACACCGCCAAGCCGCTCGAGTTCGTTAATGACGTTGTGCTATGGAGCCTTTTCATACCACAGCTACCGCGCTATCCCTCGACACGGCAAAGCCTAACGTCGGTTCTGCCGGCAAGGGAGCGAAACACTGTTTCTGCTTTGCGGATGACGACGTTGCTGTGGTGGGTTTCCTGGTGCATGGTTCCACTCATCAGCCCTTGGGGACTCCGGACGGTTTCTTTGCCTGTTCGTTAATAAAGTGCGGTGTCCTCCGCGTGGAGAGCTAGGTTTGGTCCACTCTTCTCCTCTTCTCCCTCACATCTTGTGCTCTCAGCCTCCGAGTTGTGCTTGCTCGCACAGCTCTTTCCCTCCCTCGATATCATGAACAAGATGCGCTTGTTCAATAGGAAGAAGAATGGGGATGGAGACGTGACTCCGCGTCAGGATGGAGGCCCCTCTCCCCGTGGAGACGGCGTGGAGAAACCCCTTGGGGCAGTCGACATGGATGTCGAGAAGAAAGGCGAGGTCGACCGGTCGAAGATTAGATTGTTGAGAGGATACACCATTGCCATGGCTGCTATTGTCTCGATCGGTGGCTTCATCTTCGGATACGGCAAGTAGCTCTTGAGGCAGCAGGCAAGAAGAGTAGGCGCTAATGGCGTGTTAGACACTGGTCAGATCTCGGGATTCCTCGAAATGAAGGACTTCTTGTATCGCTTCCATAACAGAGGTGATTCATATGATACTTGGGCTTTTACGGATGCTATCTCAGGCACGATTGTTGGACTGCTGAGGTAAAGCGACACGCTCCACACGTTCGAACGATCTCAATGCTAACAATAATCTGTAGCATTGGCACTATGTTCGGCGCTTTACTCAGCGCACCCATCGCAGATAAGTTCGGACGAAAGGTCTGCATCATTTGCTGGAATCTCATGTTCTGCGTGGGAGTCATCATCCAGATCACTGCAGAGTTCAAATGGTACCAAGTCGCTCTTGGCAGATGGGTTGCTGGTCTCGGAGTTGGAGGTCTCTCTGTCTTGACGCCAATGTACCAGTCTGGTGAGTATCTGCAAACAGTCACAATTATACGACCAGATCTAATGGTGATACCCAGAAACCGCCCCTCGCCAGATCCGTGGCTCCATGGTCGGTTGCTACCAACTCTTCATCACGCTCGGAATCTTCGTCGCCTACTGCATCAACTTCGGCACAGAAAAGAACACAGACGCCTCGGCCTGGCGCATTCCCATGGGCGTTGGCTTCATTCCTCCCGTTCTCATGATTGTTGGCATCACTTTCCTCCCAGAATCTCCTCGATGGGACTACCGCAACAACAATATCGAGCGGGCCCGCACCACCATCTCTCGTTCCTACGGAGTTCCGATCAATCACTGGGAAGTCGACCGCGAGATGGGAGAGATCAAGGCCAAGTACGACGCCGAGTTCGCCGGTGGTGGGAAGCCCAAGTGGTATGAGATCTTCACTGGACCTCGCATGGCCTACCGTACGCTTCTGGGTGTTGTAATGCAGGCGCTGCAACAATTGACTGGCGCCAATTTCTTCTTCGTAAGCATGACCGGGATCAGAGCGTATCTTGATAGTACTTCGAGGGATTTGCTGACTCTTCGATTTTAGTACTACGGCACGACGATCTTCCAATCTGTTGGTCTCAGCAACAGCTTCGTTACGTCCATGATCCTCGGTGGCGTCAACTTTGGCATGACATTCCCAGGTCTACTTGTCGTGGAAAAGGCCGGTCGACGAGGCGCCCTCATGATTGGAGCCGCGTGGATGTTCATGTGCTTCATGGTCTTCAGCTCCGTGGGTCACTTCCTGCTCAACGAAAACAAACAGACTGAGACCGCCGGTACCGTCATGATCGTATTCGCGTGTCTCTTTATCGCAGGCTACGCTATGGTGAGTAACCTCCAAGAGCCCCAGTTCTCCGATCGTAAGCTGACTCAATCTGCCAGACCTGGGGTCCAGTCATCTGGGTCGTCGTTGGAGAACTTTACCCAACACGCTACCGCACCATGTGCATGGGTATCGCCTCGTCCTCCAACTGGACCTGGAACTTCCTCATCTCCTTCTTCTCGCCATTCATCACCAGCGCCATCGATTTCCAGTACGGGTACATTTTCGCCGCGTGCTCGTTCATCGCGATTCCGATCGTCTACTTCTTCCTTGAGGAGCATCAGGGTCGCACCCTGGAGGAGATCGATACCATGTACATCACCCATGTTCCACCGTGGAAGAGCTCCAAGTGGGAGCCTCCTGAGGGCGAGGAGCTAGTCACGGCCGATGCGCTTTACCTTACTCCTGGCGCCAGACGTATTCAAAAGGAGAACGCTGCTGGCATGGAAGGCGAGTCGAGGGTCGAGGGAATTCCGCCGCCGACGGATCGTCACGGCGTTCATGATGTCTCTGGGACAGAGATCCCTGAGAGCTCTGGTGTTCGTGGCGCGAGCGTTTCAGGATAGGGTGGAAATTTCAATCAGAAGCTTTGGGTTGGACAGCGATGAATTGCGCATCTGCTGCATTTGCATAGCGACTATGTTGTCTTCTCTGATATCCTCAATGCTTAACGTTGTTCTCAGTCACGATCATGACCTTTCCCACAACTTCATGCTCTTTCAATCATTCTAAGATAATGCATAAGTGCTGGTTGTGCACCTCGCCCTGCAACGACTTCATATGCATTTGGGAGCTTTCAGGACTGTCTCCTGCGCCGTTCGTGCGTCGAAACGGACTCTTTGTGGCCAGACAGCAAGCAACAGTGATGTTGGCATTGGCTTGCGCGGCAAAGCACCTGAACGACCGTGGCGCGGGTAGCGCGACCCCATCACCGTAATGCGCAACGAGGTCGAAGGCGGCTTCGTAGTAGAGCAGTGGTCGCATGATACGAGTTGCACTTCTCGCCATTTAGCGTGCTGACTGCTCCAAGGCAGCGCTGTTCTCGCACGGCGTGATGCCGTCGTAGACTTGTCTTCCTATCGACAGCCCAAATACAATCATCCCTCGCTACCATCACCACCACTGCTGTTCTTCTTCGCCCTGGCCTGCATCAAACGCCTCTTCCTCTCCTCCTCTTCACTCACTCTCCTTTCCCCACCACTCTGCTCTTTACTCTTGCCTGCACCAACCAATTCTCTACCCAACTCCCTAACAATTCCCCCGCCACTGCCCTCAACCCTCGCCTCCAATCCGTGCCTCCTCCGACTCTCGTTCAGCAGACTCAGCCCCTCGCCGCCCGTATCCGCATCGCGATGGCGCTGTGCATTGGCTTTCGCAGCACGTATCGAGGTACGCGTGTAGACGAAGAGGATCAGGGCCATTGTGAAAGCTGCGGCTGGTGCGGCGACCGTGCGAGCATTGATGCGGCGAGGCAGAGAGGATTTGGAGGGGATGGAGGGGACATTCGTGCGTGGTTGAGAGAGGTTGGCGCCCATCTTGCGGGAGAGATGCTGTGTAGGACGTGGGTTCGTGATGTTGGAGGTTTGAAGTGAAGCTTGGAGGTCCAGTGTGGAAGCTGTGGAGCCTCGAGACGAGGCATGTGATGAAGTATTGAAATCAACCGAAGACCACATGTACGATGTGATATATCATACGATGGCGTGACTGAGCAGCGAAGAAGTAATCAAGGAGCAATGCCTTGATCATTGTCACCGCAACCATTCCCCTCGATCGACTTTGGCATCCATGAGAGCTTCTCGCAAGGCCATTAAGTCGAGCCCACCATCAAAGATCTTCTGCAACAACAGACTAGTGTCGAAGCGCGTCGTTAAGCTTGTCGTGTGTCGGAGGACAGCCCTAATATTGACGTCTGTGTAGTTCTGTGACATGCTTTGACTGCTACCTCTTCTCATTTCCCCGATCTTTCAAGCCCTCAGGTCCTTGTCCCCATGCCCCAGCCTTGCTCCCCCATTTCATGGTACCCCAGATATGCGTCCAGGAGATCTTCTTCGGAGGCTCACGCTCAGCTCGAAAGGGAGACGGGAGATCCGTAGCAGGAGCGTTGTCGAACCTCTTGAAGCTCCTCTCATCCCTCGTTGCATCTTCAACAGCCTCACCAACTCGAATCTCCGTGTCTGCTACTGAACCCACATCCGGATATTTGGGCATATTGATGTCTTCGCCCACCCTCTCCCAACGCCTGATCTCTTGTGGCAGAGGTCTATGCCAGTCTGGTCCATTCCTTGCCCACCATCGCTGGCTACACATCTCCCACAATCGACTTTGGGCGCGTTTGTACGCGAATCGCTCGTCTTCTCCTGTGAATGCGCTTGTCTTTTGAAAATCAGGTCGTGCGGTATAGCGAACCTCGTCCGGGTCGACAGGCTTTCGTTCCATCTCAGCATCTGTCTTGCCGAACGAGCGGCCGAAGGGATTGCTTGCAGATCCTCCTTTGGCTCCACGCGACACATTTGGTGCATTCGGTGAGTCGTCTTCCAAAGAATCGGCACGAAGAAGGCCAGCAAGTCGAGCATGCGTGTAGTCAGGCTCTGTATCCGGCTCTGCATAGTTGGGATTCTCAGTGAGCACGTTCGGTCGGAAAGGCGCTGTAGCGTCTTGATACACCTCTGAGAGTGTTTCCGAATAGACTGAATCGCCACTGTCTCCTTCGTCTCCTGATTTCTTTTGCTCTTCTGGGAAGAAAATGTCGTCTGGTCCAGCGGCTGCGCTTACAAAGAGCTTGCATCTGCATTCATAGAGTGCGTCAAGTAAGGTGATGAAGCGTCTTGCTTCGTTCTTCATCAGCCAATTCAGGACAGGCACGTCCGTGAGGATAAGCGTGTGATACGTCGATGCCAAGGTAATATAGTCGGCTGGTCCAAATGCTGCCTTACACAGCTCTTCAAATGTCCACAGGGTAATTCCGTCGTAGGCGCGCGGGATATCGATCACGCGACCGTACACCTTGACTGTCTGTGGCGACCATGTCACTATGTCTGAACCTCGTCCATCGGTCGCCGCGATCAGAGCGGCATCCAAAGGGTCGCCCTGTGGTTGCTCGTTGGCAGCACTGTAGTGTTTGGGTAGTGAGACCGGCTTCGTGACGTCTGCAGTGACATCTGGCTCTTCCTCGATATGACCATCTTCCATCAAGACTGCACTATCAGCCATACTTTGAGAGTCGATGTCCTTGATGGGTGCCACACTTCCACTCTCTATTCGCCTCCAATCTTTCCCGCCCTCCATCTCCCAGACCTCACATCTTGCCTTCAAGACTTCCAAGAAAGCAGCGAATTCGTTCGAGCCGCCGAACATCCCATTGCTTTGTTGTCTCCTGCCGAAGCCAAGCTGCCATCCAAACCCTCGCTGCGGCGGTGGTGCAAACCCTATGCCCGCCGCTTTCGCCAATTCCTCCGGCATACGATTGCTCGTTGCCACAAGCACCCCTCCAAGTTGGAAGAAACCGGTCATCAGATTCGTCAAGATTTTGCTGGCTACCCTGTCCGGCATCTGGAATTCGTCAAGAAACAATATAGGTGAGGTCTGGATCATATCTTTGGCCAGCCAAAGTAACGAGTAATCGTCCTCAGAGAATGCCAGTTGCGAAGGTAATCGAGACGTCCCAGCTTTCGACCTTTCGGCTCGTAATGACTCCAGCTTGGCAAAAGTCTCCAGCATGAAGGTATTGAAATGACTTCTTCGTTTCTTGCGATTTGGAAGACAGTCTGCGAAGAGGTCGATCAGCATACTTTTGCCGGTCCCAACCTCTCCGTGCAACATTAAGCCTTTCGGCGAGTCCATCTGCAGGGCCGATTCGTGGGACGTCAGTCTCCGAGTGAGCGCCATCGTGTTTCGCTTTTCCTTCGCCGCGAGAAACGACCGCCAGGCGCTCTGTCTGGCCGGCGGCTGCGTAGGGTTCCAGTCGACATTCCGGCGATGTTCTCGTGAGTTGACGGCTCGAGAGATCTGATCCAGTCGATGGCTGTACTCCAGCTCGGGTTCGTAGTCTTTCAATCGTTCGTATAACTTGGCCAGATGGATCGCCAATCGATGTTGTGACTGAATTATCGATCAGCTTCTTGCCGTTCCTCACACAGCAGTGTGATGAACGTACAGGATCAGGACTGATGGCCTTTGTAGCTACCAGTGCTCTATACTTCACCAAGGGGTTTGTGATGGCGAGGCCAGTCGCTACGCTGGCAGACATCTCCCATCACGGGATGAACGGGCCAAATGCTGCGATCTATATCTAATAAAGTCTGGAATGTATACTGCTATGCAGGAAGATGTTGACCACGACAAGGTGAAGTCCGCTCGAGCCAATCAAGTACGTCATTGAGATCAATCCTCGGCTAACCCTTGTCGACAACAACATTGGCGAGGCCATGTCTACCAAACTGCCATGAGACATGGAGGGAACTAGGTATACGCGTTTGCAAGGACCCAGAGCCCCAAATTGAGTGATAGTCAGTTCACATGTGCATGTGAGTGAATGTTCGATATATGCCTGAGGCATCAAACGACTGTTGCGCTACTGAACTCTGGCGAGCCCTCTTGCCCACTTCACCTCGTCTGCCTCGAACTTTCACCAAGTGACCGCTCAACTGCAGACGACGGTTTGAGGCAACGGTAGGAACACGAGTCGAATCTCGCACTCAACCACGCCGACCCGATGCTACATTACCATGCGGCAGCGGGGTCGATCACATGTCGATCCTGTAAATGGCGTGCGAGCTCAGGATGAGGCAAAGGGTTCGAGATGAAGTTCCTTATCGTATCCCATCAGAAGATTTCGCTTCTAAAGCTCGACACACTTGTATCACTCTGGACTTCATGTCAACATGGCCGAAGAACAACGAAAGGAACCCACCACAGTCGAACATCTAAGCGCCGACAACATCAAGTTCGCCACGCTGAGCCTCGATGCCAAAGATGCCACCGACAAAGAACACCGTATGACCCTGCGCCAGGGTCTCAAACTCTATCCGAAAGCAATCGGATGGTCCATTTTCCTGTCCTCGGCCGTAGCCATGGAAGGCTACGACATCGTCCTGATCGCTTCGTTCTTCGCCTTCCCGCCCTTCACGAAGCAATTCGGCAAAGAGCTGGCGAATGGCAAGTATCAAGTCACCGCGCCATGGCAGAGCGCTCTGTCCAACGGTGCACGGGTCGGCGAGATCCTTGGACTGACAATCAACGGGATCGTAGCGGAGCGGTATGGGTATAGGAAGACGATGATCGGGACGTTGATTGCGATGATCGCTTTCATCTTCATATTGTTCTTCGCCACGAATATTGGGACGCTGGTCGCGGGCGAGATCTTGTTGGGTATTCCTTGGGGTGTGTTTCAGACTTTGACCACCACGTACGCGGCTGAAGTTTGCCCTGTTGTGTTGAGAGGTTACTTGACTACATATGTCAATCTTATGTGGGGTCTGGGACAACTTATTGCTGTGGCTGTTCTCAGAGGCTTCCTGCAGAGGTCGGATCAGTGGGCCTATAGTGAGTCTGCAGTGGCAAGCATGGGTTTACGGCAGCTGACAATGACCCTCTTTTCGTCAGGAATACCTTACGGCCTCCAATGGGTCTGGCCAGTCCCCTTGCTCGTTGGCATCATGTTTGCGCCCGACTCGCCTTGGTGGCTATCGCGTCGAGGTCGGCACGAAGATGCAAAGAAGGCACTGCAACGCCTCACATCCAACACCCCAGAAGCCGATCTCGATCAAACCGTCGCCATGATGCGCCATACCGACGAGCTTGAAAAGGAAATGTCCGCCGGCACCTCCTACTGGGACTGCTTCAAAGGTGTCGATCTTCGAAGGACCGAGATTACTTGTCTCGCCTGGGCTGTTCAACCTCTCTGCGGAGCTTCACTACAGGGTTACTCGGCCTACTTCTTCCAGCAAGCAGGGCTCAGCACCGATATATCCTTCGACTTCTCAATAGGCTTGTACGCCATTGCCATGCTCGGTGTCGTGATAGCCTGGTTCTCAATGGCTCGACTGGGTCGCCGGACCCTGTTCGTGGGAGGTCTTGTCTTCATGTGTCTCGTCCTCCTGATCATCGGCTTCGTCTCTCTAGCGCCGCCCAAAGCCAAAGGCCCCAACTTCGCCATTGGATCTATGCTCCTCATTTGGGCCTTGGTCTACAACATAACCGTCGGCACAATCACATACTCCATTGTCGCAGAGATGCCTTCCAGCCGACTCCGCACCAAAACCGTCGTGCTCGGCCGCAATCTTTACAACGTAATCGGTATCATCAACGGCGTCATCACACCCCGAATGCTGAATCCTTCGGCGTGGAATTGGAAAGGCAAAGCGGGATTCTTCTGGGCCGGTATGTGTCTTCTCTGTCTTGTCTGGGCGTTCTTTCGGCTGCCTGAGCCGAAGGGAAGGACGTATGGTGAGATGGACGCTTTGTTTGAGAGAAGGGTTAGTGCGAGGAAGTTCAAGTCGACGGCGGCAGAGTTGTTCGCGGATCAGACGGTTGTGGAGAGAGTGGGAAAGTAAGTCTCCTTTGACGTCTCTGCTTTTTAAATATCAACCGCTTGCAGAAGCTGCTTCGTCAAACTGTAGACCAGCGACCGACTAGTGCGTGAGATCGAAGCCACAATGTGAGTTGTCTTCTCCTGGCTGCCAGCTATAAGGAGGACTTGTGCAGAGAAAGATATGTGCTGCACAGGAAATTGGTCGAGTACACTGGATTTCGCCAAGCAGGCAGAATAACATGTGAACCCAAGACAAGACAGGATTTGGCAACACCCATAGACCGCTATCACTTGCCAGACCTGATTTGCTGTCGCCGCGAACTTCGGCACGTAGCCGTCCATTGTCGAAAGATAGCATGTTTGCGGGAACTAGGTTTTAGCTCCTCATTACATGCTGACATCCTCAATTTTCCTTATCATTATCCTCAAATTCTTCATATCCCATTCATATCGTCATGATGCAACGCAAACATGGGTATACCAACATCAACCTCAAAGAAACTCGCGCAATTCATTACCCCAACCTCCCTCGCCCCCATCGACCACAACATTCCTATCCATCCCCAAGTTCCGCCCCCGG
This sequence comes from Zasmidium angulare, assembly GCA_002786045.1. Classification (NCBI taxonomy): domain Eukaryota; kingdom Fungi; phylum Ascomycota; class Dothideomycetes; order Mycosphaerellales; family Mycosphaerellaceae; genus Zasmidium; species Zasmidium angulare. Next base: position 887,746 of record NHNX01000014.1, read on the forward strand.
CTGCTTCAAATCCCTCGTCGCAACCCTTCCTATCCCCCTATATTGATCATGCCTCATGATCGTGCCCAACGGGGGCAGCGGTCTCATTTGATCCTCCAGCGGCGAATCTGCTGTCTCCTCACCCTCCTGCTTCCCACCACTCGTCGTAATGACCCTCGGCTGCATCTCCGTGACTTCCTCATGCGTAGAGAACTTCTCCAGTCGAGTGGCAATGTCATCGTCGATACCGGCACCAGTATTGACATATCCGCCTACACTCTTACTGCGCACGCGTTGCAGGTCGTCATCGTCGTTGGGGCCTGATTTGGGCCCAGATTCGGATTGTGAACGGGCTGGACCAGGATCCTCTTGAGCGCGTTGGTGGGGTTGGTGTTTCGACTTGCCAAACGATCGAAAGATCTTGAATAGGCCTGGGCGTTTCTTATCCGTATGCGTATGGGCAGCACCGTTCTGACCACTCGGCGGGCCGAATAGCGCCTGCTGCTGCGCTGTCGGCGCCAATGAGAGGTTGTGCTCGCGCGATTCGCGATTGATGTTATCCAACGCCTGCTGCGTGGCCACTACGTATTCTGGGTAGTCTACCCTGCATATCTCCTGCAATAATCGCAATTTCGACACGTCCTGTGCCGTGCGCGCGCGGTCGGGTGCGATGTGCCAGCCAAACATGCGAATGTCCATGCGCATTCCGCGGTCTACCTTTTCTTTGACGTCCATGAGAGCGATGAGGTGGTCGATCTTCTCCTGCGTGCCCTGGATCCATGCGCCGAATTTGGTCACGTCGGCAATGGTCCAGGACGTCTGAACGATTGAATTTGCTCGGCGGGTGTTGATCTGAGCGTATGACTCGGCGACTTCGCGAAGGAGTTCGTAGCGTTCGCGGAAGAATTCGAGGCGGTTAGTGTCGAGGGCTGGCTCGAAGACCATTGTGAAGCGCTTGGGTGGTTTCAACCCGTACTTTGCCATCATCTCTTCTCTCGTCAGGTGTGAAGCGCGGTCGACGATCGAGCTGAGCGTGTCTTCGATTGTGGTCCGGAACTGGGGGTCGTCTAGTCGAGAGTCTCTCGGATCGAAGAAGGTGGGTTCGTTGAGGTCGGGATAGGCAGAGCTTGGGTGTTTGGGTACTGCGCGGTTAGTCACCGCTGGTGGAGGCGAGGATACGCCCAGCACAGAGCCCCAGATCAGTAGCCTTGCTTGCTGAAGGCCCAGCTTGGTAAGTAAGAGCTGTTCTTGCTTGTCCCATTTCTGCGAGGGGTGGATCAGGCCGAATGCTTCGACGCAGCTGCTGAAGAGACTGGCGAGCGCAATGGCGCCCGTCAGCAATGCCTCGTGCTGGGGGTGCTCGACGTGCGCCGCCTCGGTGTCCTTGGGAGGCACCATTGCAGTGTGAGTGCGGTATATGTGGTAAGGATAGGTGAGGGATGTGGCAGGACGATTGGGACAAGGCAAAGAGAAGAAAGACAACCAACCCGTGCTACTAGCAGTAGTACTAAAGGGACTAAGAGGAAGTCGGACCAGACGATGAGCAAGGAGGACACTCAGCCGTATGAGGGCAGGAGTGCACTGCACCCCCTAAGGTACCCTGGGAGGTGCTGTGCGGTTTTTGCTTTGTGATGAGGGGTTGGGTGCCGTGCGTGACCTTGACATGTGTGGCGTTTGCACGACAGGACGAGACCAGAAAATTCCTCGTCTGCATCGTTCGGTATGCATTCGCATTGGACAACGCCGTGATGACGCCGACACGATTACAGCCTCGTCTTCGTTCCCATCGAGGCTCGGTCTGGTGGTTTCTTGGTTGGTGTCCCACCGAATCGCGGTGCATGAAGGGTTGAGGTCGGCGAACCATTCCAGCTCGTCTCCGCCAAGTGCGAAGTGCGCCCTGTGAACCCTGCATGACACCAATGGCAGCGATTCTCGCTGCTGACAAGATCGGCGTAGTACTTAGTTCAGTCGCGATTGACAAGATCAATGGGTTTTGAGCAGCACGTTTGAACTCATGAATCGAATATATACACGCTTGCTGTAGATTCCAACCTGCAAATCTAGACGCATAAGAGCCTATCCACAGAACACCATCCAGGTAAATATCAACATCTCAAAGCTTTCCCTTCAAATTCCTCGACTCGTCCTTCTTGAACAATGTCGCGCTCTCTGGATAAGGATCCACAGTGATCCTGTTAAGAGGATTCAACTCACTCGCACGGTAGAACATATCCTCATAAACCTTTCCATCATATCGACCCAACGAAGAGTTAAGCTGGAAGTCAGGGAAGTCCCAGCTGTCAACCAGACGAATAGCGTGCGGTCGGATCTCCTCGAGGAGTTGCATGACGGCCTTGTTGCGCGCGAGACGGATCTGGGACACCGTGCATGCGGATGAGGTGAAGAATTCCGAAGACTCGGCTTCCAAGGTGTGCAAGGCGTAGAGGCGGAAGAGCTTGTGCATGAGGTTGAGCGTCTCTGGGTCGAGTTCAGCAGAGATGGCGGGCGATTGAAGGGTCTCGTAGAAGTTCTTGACGACGAGGTATTGCGAGTGTGCGCGAGAAAGCTTCCAGAACTGCACGAGGAGGGAGTTCCACGATTGCTTGAGCTCGTCACGCTGGCGCAGGGCTTCGAAGATGAAGTATGCCGATCGCCAGGCATAAGCGGCAACGATGTCTTCGTCCTTGCCGAGAATGTCAAAGGCCGCACCAACATCTTGACGCTTAAGGTAATGTGCGAGGATCTCGGTCGTGTCGTTGTTGGGCTCGTTGCCTTTGAGCACCGAGCGCGCAGACTTGAGGAGGTAGCGCGCGACTTGCTGCGTGAGCATGTAGTTGTCACCCTCCCAGGTGCAAGTTGGCACGTAGTCAACGAACCAGTGGCCAACACCCGAGAACGCAGAGTATCCGTGACCACCCATGGCGCGACGGCACATCTCGAGGCCCTCAGCCGCAGTGTGGGAGCAGAGGGACTTGAGACCACATGAAGTGCCGTGAAGATCGGCAAGAAGGTCAGAGCCAGACTGGGTTTCCTCCGGCCCTGCGCCTCGCATTGCTTGTTGGTCCTTGCTGCTACGAGCAGCCATCTTCTTCTGGTTGGCCTCGTAAAGTGCCATCATGCCCTTGCCAGTAAAGTGCAGGGCGAAGCACGTAGCGAGGAGGGGTAGCAGACGGATCTGGACCATGGTGTAATTGAGAGTCTGGTTCTCACCCAGTTGCCATTCAGGCGCGTCGCGGTCTTGGAATTGCCTGCGAACAGCGAGGTAGCGGGTTGCGATGGTGACACCGCGGGCAAGGACGCTCCCTGACTGCAGAACAATGGTGCTTCGGACCCAGGTGAGTGTGCCGTAGACAAGATTGGGCGATGATGGTTTCAGGTATCTGCTCGTCTTGGGATCCACGGCGGAGAACTTGGCCAACATGGCAATGTGTGGGACCTTGACGTGGTTGAACAGCAAGAAGCCGTTGTCCATGGTGTTGTATCCGAACTTAGGTCCAATATCGCCAGCGTAGACGTTGGGCAGGAGTTCGTGGGTCTTCAGATCTCGGATTTGTACAACGAAGGGATGTGGTCCATACGACTTGCCGTCAATAATGAGCTGGGCCATGACGGAAGCATGGTTGGCCATCTTGCCCAACGATCCAATCCACCACTTCGAAGCGGTAAGATGCGGCGAGTGGATGGTGAAAGTCTTGTCCTCGGAGTTCCATGTCGCTGTCGTCTCCAATCCTCGCACATTGCTACCGTGGCCAAGCTCGGTCTGAGCGTAGCATCCAATATGCTGGTATGCCTCGGCGTACTTGAGATACTTCTCGTGCTGCTCGGGTGTACCCTGGTCTCGCAGCGTCTTGAGATACATGCCCTCGTGCAGACCATATGGTAGAGGTTCGCTGATCAAATCATTGGCCGCTCGTTGCTCGGTCTCATTCCAGCCATGCTTGACCGTGAGCTGCCTCAGCCTCTTCGCCCTGGCCAATGCCCTCTCAAACTTGTCCGTCCTTCCCTCAAAGTAGTCCTGGCTCTTGTCGAATGGCTTCTCCGCTTGTAGGATCTTCAACACCTTCTGCTTCCTCTCCAGCGCTTCTCTGCCGAACAGGAAGTGCTTCAACTGATCGACATTGACGTTGGACGAATCCCGCTCCTGGGCGAGGATCTCTGAGCCCTGCGGCCCCGAAGGCTTCAGGTTTCGCACCCATTGGGGAACGTTGGCCATGATTAAGGTATATTGGAGAGTATGGCAAGATGGCGGGAGTTCGAGCAAGATTGCAAGCCTCGAAACAAGCAAAGGCAGAGGCAAGAGAGAAAATATACCAGATGAATGACGACGTGGATCGCGTTGCTCTCGAGCTGTCTGCTCTGCCGCGGTCCTGCTGATCGTCTAGCCGAAGCGGCTAGTTCGGGGGCGGTTGTTCATCCTCGGCTCCTTCCTCATTGAGAAATCGACCCAGGCCTGTCGTTGGCCAGAGCACGACCCGAAACCGGAGCGTCAATATCTCTGTTTTCGTTGGACTCGTGCTACCACAGCCTTCACATGCGTCGGAGCCGGCTCTTCGACGTTGATGTTGACAGTAGTTGTTGTGGCGTGCTTTGCTTGCAGGGACAACATCGTTCTCGCTCTCTCGCATGTGATCCTATCTTGTTATACGTTTCATCTACCCTGCATCGATCGCTCCGACTTCGCCCGCACAAGTACTACAGTGGTTCGACTATCTCATATCAAATTGCCAAACTGCAGATCAGCTCGACATTTCATAGACAGGGACGACTACTCGTTATTGAAAGGCTTCGCATTCATGGGTTATCTAGAAACGCTCTCCTCTTTCATTCTATGCAACTTCTGCAAAGGTGGACAGAGATGCCGCACACTGAGACCTCAAGTTCCATTCGTTCGTTGTTACCACAAATGCTTTTTATCCGCATACGAAAAACGCGCTCTTGGTATCTCTGCGAGGCGCGCACAAACGAGAATCCGGCCGTTGCCCATAAGCCATGATGAAGCCAGCCCATGAGTTTCGCCAATAGTGCACCGTTCGCCCCAGAGCTTGCGCTCGTGTGTAAATGTCGACTTGTCGTGTCGACAGCGTCGAGGGCAGACCTACAGACCCATTGCTTCGGCCTCCTCCGCACTCAACTCCTTTCCTGTCCCTCTTGCGAGTTCGACTTCTTGGTCCAGTCAGAGCTCGTCGTCATCGATCTCGCTGGGCTTGAGCAGACCGCCGACCTTGGCCATGCGCTCACGCTCTTGGTCCTTGGCCTCCTGGGCGGCCTTCTCACGGTCCTCTGTGAAAAGTTCGGCGTTGTCTCCAGCGAACTCCTTGAGCTGAATCAAAAAGTCACGCAAGATAAGCTTGAACTTGGCGTGATCTTCGGTGTTCTCGAACAGGCTCTTGATGAAGTTGGTGATCTGCACAGCTTGGAGATTCGGGAAAGCGTTGGAAAGGAGCTGTGCAACGAAGTTTGACAAGAACTCCTTATTTGACTGGCCCTGCGGTGCCTGGTCCGGAGTGTAGATGGGGCCGGAGATCTTATCGGCACCGACCAAGTAGAACAAGCGAGCGAGAAGCATTGACTGATGCTTGAACCCTGCCTTGTGGTCTGAGTCGGTGAGCACGAAGAAGACGTCTTGCAGGATCGTGGTGTAAAAGTTGAGGAAGAAAGCGTCGCAAGTGCCTTGGTCAGTTTGACTCGCCATGTTGTCCACGAGCTCAATGCACATGTTGAGACCTTCGCTCTCCACGAGGCGATTGTCGTGCTTGGATGCCCACATGCACGAGTCAATGACAAGCTTGAAGTGTGCCTGGTCAAGCTTAAGAAGGGCTGGAAAGCAGCGCTGGTTCATGGCACGAAGCATCTTGAAGAACTCGACGCGGTGCTCGGGATACTCGGAGAAGTCTTTGTTGATCATGTCGAGAGTGCACTCAAAGACGGCATCGAGAATGGCAGGAACTTGCTCGGTCATCATGCCCTGATTCGAAAGGTCAGCCTCGTCGAACTTACCCTTAGTCGCAATGGCCCGTACAATCATGTGTTTGCTGGTGTGAGGGGTCCAACGTACCTGGAGCTTCGATATGAGCACCGTGATGACAGCCAAAACTTCCGCCTCACGCGCATCCGGGACATTGTTCTTGTAATCGAGCAATACTGCCTCGAGCAGTTGCGGAACGAGGGTTTGGTGAATCATCTCTAGATCATCTGCCTTCTCGACGTAGGTTGTTATGAGCTTGAGGATCTCTTTCTTGATAGTTCGTAATCCTCTCGTCTTTGGCATCTTGGTGGCAATGTTACCTTCGCGCTGTACAGACTCGTCGATAAGTTGTGATGCGGCACGGTACATGGTGAGCATGTCCATGTATATACGACCGATTTGAGGGTAGAAGTACGAGCCTATACTGCTGCAGGCCGCCACGTTCGTCTTCATGATATTGCCGATGACTTTGATTGTCTCAGAGTTTTGGAGGATGTTCGGATCTTGATGCGCAGACTGGATGATCTGGTCCCAGGCAGTGTTCGGCAAGCTCATCAACTCGCTGATTAATCGCTCCTGCGTGTTCTTGTGGCCCTGTGCACTGATCATGTAGCCGCAGGCTTCGTAGAATGTGTGCACCTGCTGAGGTGATAGATCGCAGGTGATCTTGCGCATCGATTTGACGATCTCGTCGATGAAAGGCTCGGTTTCGCCAGGCTGCTGGATGACGAAATGGCGCTTGCATTTGTTTGCAATCTTAATGAAAGTATCGCACGCCATGTCTTGCACACCCTCGTGAGTCTCGTGCATGAACTCGAAAAGCTTGTTGACGACCGTCTTGAGGAACTTCCAGTGGGCTTTGAGGAAGCGCGGATACTGGCCGACAATGTACATGATGTTAGATGCAACGACGGCTTTGTTGTCCTTGCCGCGCTTCATCTCGGTCAGGCCGAGGAGATCCTTGATGACAGTGACGAGGAAACGCTTCTCGGTTTCCTCGTTCATCGCACCAGAGATGGAACCAATGGCCCAGCAAAGTGTGTTGCAGTTTGCCCAACTCCATTCGGTACCATCGACCTGCCGCGCCAGCTTCTCCGACATGATCTGCTCGGTGTCCACAACGTCCAGATGCGTCAGGAAGACCAGGCACTCTCTTGTCGTCTTGTAGAGCTGAATGGTGTCGGACTCTTTGACGAACTCACGCACGATCTCGCCCTCGTCGTTCTCAACAACAAGAACTTCTTCAGGCTTGGCCATCTTCTCGATCATGACTTGCCGCAGATTCGAAAGGACGTCGGTGTATTTGTGCTTTCGAAGAGGGTAGTTAGCCATTAGTGACGGGTTCATGGCGCCACCATTTTGCATGCCGCTCATGTTGATGAGTGGATTCATCTCAGTGATCGGGATTTGCTGCATTTCATCGTAGAGCTCGCAGACCAGCTTCGTCCAATACTCCAAGCAGATCTTGAATATTTCACGGTCCTCGATCTGCGATATCCGGATGAGGTAGAAGTGACCGTGGATCAGGTAGTCGCGGTTGGGCAGATTCTCGATGATACTGAGATGGTTGCTGAAGAAGTTGCAAAGGAAAAGTGCGAGGTTTTGCACGAACTCTTGATCTCTGCCGTTCGACTGCGCGTAGGTCTGCTTAAGGTCGAGGGAGAGAGGAATGATCTTTGAGATGGTCTCAAGAGTCTCTGTGAACATCTGCACAAGCTTCTCATTCCAGTTGTGCTCAGTCTGTAGGCTGCCAATCTCGGTCAAACACTTCAAGGTGATGTTTCTAAATTCAGGTGCCTCAAGGAAGCGGCTCCTCAAAGTCTCGATGAGTGACTGACCGCTGGGCGGTGTCTCGAAGATAAATCCAAGCGGGATCCAGTTCAGGAAGCGTAGCAGAGTCTCAAGCGTGGCCTTGATAAGGCTCGGCTGATCTGCTGTGCTGAGAATCTCGGAGCAGAGGTTGTAGATGGCAGTGAACTCATCGCACATGCTCTGTTTTAGTTGTCTCGTCTTGGCGCTGGTCATTTGATCTTGCGAAAAGTCGAAAACCTCCTCGGACAACAAGCGCAGGATAGCCATGTTGTTCTCGCAAATGGGTAGGCTGCTGCGGCAGGACGAGATGATTTCGTTGATGAAGGTCGGCCAGTTGTGTGGCCATTCCTGCTTGAGGATGCTTACAAGCACGAGGTTGAGCTTGTTGAGTAGCGCTCGCTCCTTGCGCAGGCTCTCCTCAGTACTGCTCTGTTGGATAATGAAGTTGACCACGAAATTTCGGATGCCGTGACACTGATCGCGTGGCAGGACCTTCCAACGTGTCATGATCACATTGTCCAGGACCTGCAGGCCGAGATACTTGGTCTGGGGGTATTCAGCCTCTTGCAGGATCTTATCGACCATCAGCCATGCGTCTGGATTCTCCTTGAACTGATTGAGGCTGGCCTGGGCCGCCTTCTGCTGGTCGCCGCGTCCCTCATAGAAGGCACGCACAGTGGCGTCCAGCTCCTGGATGCTCATGGACATGGTTGCGGTATGGGAAGGGGTTGTCAGTGTAGTCTGGCGGTGCGGGCAAGATGCCAGCGATGGGTAGAGAGCTCGACGCGCGCAGGCCGCTGGGATGAGCGATTAGGCGTGTCTCATCCAGCGGTGATGCAGACAGGGCGGTGGGTGATGTCGCGGAAAGGTGTGGACGTTGTCGGTGGTGCTGAGTGGTGGTTGGAGGTGAAGAGTCGTTGTCAGGTGGGGCGTTTGAAGAGAAGCGTCTTGCGTCGTTGTTCACCGTGCGTCTTCGTTGTGGCGTCACTAGCTCTAGCGCGTGGAGATGAGGCTGGCGATGACCAAGCCGTCGGTATGGACAGCAAGGAAGACGGCACTGTCCTCGTTGTGTCAATATCTGGTCAAAGGACGGGCAAGCGGCAGTAGACGGCGGCGGTGTTTGCGGTAGAGGGATGCGGTGGTGGAGAGGTTGTGCTGGCGCTGTGGCTTGTGGTGCTGCAGGTCGAACTCAAAACTCAAACTCTCTCGACCTTTGTCTGCCTACCCCGCCATCTTGAATGTGCTTTTCGCCAAGTCACCAGCCAGCAACGTCACTGCCACAAAACACCATCTCACGGCAACGAACTTTCTAGAACGACGGCACGCGACTCGACATTCACGAACACGATATCACGACATCTCACACAGAGGAGCGTACACCTCTTGAACTCAGGCTGGACCTGGTGAAGGCAGCCTTCACAACATCCAAATACCCCAAAGGAGGCCGCCACAGAAATCCGACTCTCCCAAAAGATTGCCTGGTCACTACCATGGCCAGTCCCCGCCCACAGACACGCATCGCCGGTAGCGGTACAGCAACGCCGACAGCCACCTCAGGCTCCCAAACCATTCTCCAAACAGAACCCTCAGGCCCCTCAATACCCTCAGCAACACTTCGTCTACGCGCTGAGCCTGAGCCCAGAAGGCGCATCCAGTGGGCAGAGGATGTGATCGACAACGAGGGAATGGGCAAGAAGAGCAGCAAGGTCTGCTGTATCTACCACAAACCCCACGAGCCAGGCGATTCGGATTTTGAGAGTGATTCGAGCAGCAGTGACGATAGTGATTCCGAGCCGGATTTGAGCAGGGCGCAAAGAGCAGGCGGGAAGGGCAAGAGAGGGAGAAAGAGTGGCGAGCCGAGTGATGGCGATGGGGGTGATAAGGGAATGGAGAGGAAGCCTAGTCCGAACGCTTACGAACGACAGCCGAAGTATAAGGGCAAGGGCAAACAGACGTGAGAGACCAGAGTGCTTGCACATGGAAAACAGACTGCAGAGACACCTACACCATGGTCATTGTAACCCTCCACAACCGCTGTAGGACGATACCGCTGTAGGACGATATCAGAACTGGCGAGGATTATCGCACGCAAAGGTATTTACCTCCAAAAAGATGTTCGGCCATCCTCGCAGGCGATGATACAGCGCACTGAATGAGCGGGTACTTGGGTGTCAGAGAGTCAAACGTTGGCGCATGAACGCGGATGGCGACACATCATACAGTAACAGCTTGAGCTACAGGTATGCTATACAGCCGTGGCAGCCACGAAATGAGGCATCCTGGCGAGACGAAAGCCATAGCTGTCCGCACATATGTCTAGCCAGCCTACAGTGGTGCATGTACCTTTTCCGGACATACATTTGCTACGATGAAAAGGCCTAGAGACAGGACGAATGGAACAGATAGGGGCGTAATCTATTCAATTGATCATTAATCCAATTTCATCCTGGTATCCTGCTGAAAACGAACGATGGTCGCCAGCGCAACGCAAAAACGCTGGTATGATCCAGACCCCCACCCCTCGCATGCGCTTCATCATAGCATCATACTCCTGCGACGACTCGCCGCCCTGCCAGTCGCACTCGCTATTGTCGCGGCCGTCTTAGCGCCAGATCCTGCTGCCGTCGTCGTTGAACAGGAAGTCTCCTTCCTAGGAGCCATCGAATGTCTCCTCGATCCTTTAATCGCTCCCCCTTTGCCGGCGTCTTCTACTGGTGAGGTTGCACGACTGCTGCTGTTGGGAGGAGGAGAGGAGGATTTGAAGTCATATAGGTCGAGCTCTTCGAGTTTCCTCGCTGCCGCTGTAGCAGTGCTTTCTTCGGCCTGGGGTTGGATCAGCATGGTCGATGCTGTCTCGCGACGTTTGCGGGTTGGTGCTGTAGCTGGGAGTGGAGCCGAAGATGACCGTCGGTGCTGTGCGGATGCTACTTCGATGGTGGTCGTGGCCGGGGGATGCTCATCCGTGCTCTTCTCTCGCAGAGGACTTCCTTCGCCCACCAAAAGGTTCTCGTCTTTCTCCTTCCAGCTTTCCTCTTCATCGTCTAGCGGTTCCTTCTTGATACTGACGGTGTGAGGTGCCGCAGACGTGCTTCTCCTAGATTCCTTGCTGGTCGAAGGGTTCATAGCCCGTTTCGGGTCTTGGAGGCCGGTCACGGCGTCAAGCATTTGCTTTGTGGGGCGTCGCATCTTCGCGATGAGACTTGGCTCAGCATAGTTGACAGCAGATCTGGCGCGACGGGACGGGCGTTGGGCACTTTCTGTTGTGTTGCTCATCGAGCTCAGATCGCCTGGTGGTGGTGTATCTCGAGCCCCAGCTGGCTCTGATGTCGGGGAGAAGACGTCGTCTACTGGGGCGGGCGTATAAGGCTGTAGTTGCTCGGCAGTTGAGGATTCCGGTGGTGGGACATCAATCGTAGGGGCAATTTCCTCTGCTGGTGGCGAGGGCAGTGGTATTGCTGAGATTCTGCGGCTGCGAGAGGGTGGTCGTTCTTTGGGAGCGTGGAGCGTCGGTGTTGGCTTTCCCAAATCATCTTTGGGAGGCTTGTCGGCTCTTACAATGCGTTTCTTCGGAGATGTGTTGACGCTCTTCTCGCCCAATACTTTCCTCGCCGGCTTTGCAGGTGATGTCGGTCGCATATCATTCGATGGTAGCTGCCCGGGGTTCTCATCTTTCGGGAGAAGTTTCTCGTCATCCGATGTGGTATGAATGCTAGATGATCTCCTACTGAAGGTGAAGTCTCCCTTGCTAGGTGGTTTGATAGGCTTCTCCGTTTCCCTGTCTGCGAGTTTTCTTTTCGCCCCAGTTCTGAGCATTGTTGACGCAGCATCTCCTTCTGATTTGACTGGAGATTGTGCCAGAATAGAGTGTCGTCTGATTTCCAACTTCGAATGCGAATCCCTCCTCCTTCTCCTCGTGTCAAGGTTGATCGATGGCAACAGTTCGTCTTCAGTCGCTTGAGGTGAAGCTGGTGTCGTCTCCTGAGTGTGCGTGACTTTGGCAACATCTTCAAAATCAAGATGCGCGACAGGAGGAGGTCCGATATCCGGGCTTCCACTGGCACCACTTTGATCAGATAACCTGATCGAGCGGATCTCCTCAGCTTCAAGAGTCCTTCGTGGGTACTGTTTATCCTCTGCGATAGTCGGCATCACGGCATCCTGCATCAGCTCAGCGAGCGGCTGTCGCTCGCGGTACTGTCGTTGGCTAGGACTCAGAATCCGGTCTTTCACCACTGTCGTTCTCTCCTCGGGCGCTTCTTCTTCATCCATACCGTCAATCAGCCCACTCAACTCTGCAATCTTCTCTCTCAAGTCGCACTTCATCCTCCTGACCGCCAGACTGGAGGTCTGTTTCCGCGCATTGTGCACCTCATTCTGCAGGACGAGATTCTGCTCCCTCAATCCCAAATTATCAGCGAGCAGCTTGCTGACTTCGAGCTCCAGACTTCGGATGCGCAGCGATTGAGAGGAATTGTTCTTGGCGAGTTCACGGTTCTGGCGGATGAATCTGCGTTTTACTTCGTCAAAGTTAGCGGGCGGGTTTTGTCTGGCGGGCTTCGATTTCGTGCGCATGTCGCATGTCGCATGACCGGTTTTGCGGGTATGTGTTGTCACTTACAGGCTTCGATGCTCTCAGCGGAAGTGCCAGTCGACAATTGGGAGTTGGTCGCAGCAGCAGGTGCGACGGGCGGCTCGTTCAAGCGCGCCATGCGCCAAAGATGTTGCTGTCAGAGATATGGGCGGTATGGATCGATCGCGGTGATGGTTGTCGGGTTGGTCTCTTCTTTTCCGGCATAAGGTAAGTCTGTTGGTCAAATAGTAATCGTCGATTATTGCTGGGAAGTGTAGCGACGGGCGCGTTTGAGTCCAGCGTTGGGTAGCAACCCAGGCCCTGTCCTTCCAGCTCCAAAGTGTAATTCGCGTGTTGATGCTTGGTCGTCACGGCAACCATCAATCCCACCCATCTCTTGCCAACGCGTGCCCCACCTCCTCCAGACGCGACAGCCAACATCACCTCTTCGGTCGCAACGACGCAGAGCATTCACTAAGATGTCGAACCGGCCGACGTCGCGACAGACGATCCTCCCGTCGCAGTCCACTATGCGGCCATCTTCTGTTCTCGGACTGCAGACCTCCAACCAGTCGGCCCTTCAAGCGCGTATCAACGAGAAGAAACTCGAGCTGGAATCTTTGCGCCAACTGCGCGATCTCTCTGGTGGTTTGGCGGGACAAATGCAGCAGCTGGAAGATAAGCTGAACACTTTGAGCAACGGCACTGAAGCGGTCGCCGCCGTCATGGGCAACTGGAACACGGTGCTCAGAGCGATCTACATGGCGAGTCAGAAGATCCCAAAGCCGGGAGAGGATGGCGAAGGGGCAAAGGGAGAAGAAACGCGTGAGCTCCCGCAGACTCTGGTTCGAATTCCCATCCAGCAGGCGGAGGCCGTGCAGAGAGAGCAGGAGGAAAAGAGGAGAGCTGAAGGCGGAGACTGAAGAGTGCTCAAAGCAGAGGCACATAGTCATCATGCCAAACGCAATGCAGGACTCATGAGCAGTGTTGTGGCCGCTGTGGGAAGCCGTGCGCCAGGGGACACGTCAAGCCATCGCGTGAACGAGGAATATCGGCGTACTCCGGAGGCCAAGGCTCCTCAGTCCTGCTGGCTCGTGCCAAGCGCAGATCCAGTGGTACATTGGCCTAAGCCTTTCTGATGTACCGCACGGTCCGACCACCTTGGAATGCATCGGCATGTCAGGCACCGACGTTAGTATGAAAGCTCAGACAAGTGCGCAAGGCCGGGGCTCAACCTCACTCTCGTCTCATCATGGTGCGAAGGAGGGGCGAGGCCAAGGTCGGTGTGCATTGTGTTAGCACGGGGCTAATAATACTTCGCCAAGTCTGCACTTTCAAGAACAACGTGGACGCTTCAAAAGTCGTGAAACAGAGCTCCACTCTGTTATTCGCGCCTTTGTTGGAGTTGACCTTGTCCTTGCATGCAGAGCGGACAGCATCCTGGCTCGTTTCTAGATGGAAAAGTCCACACAAGCTCATGTAAGGGAGCAACGCTAGATCCTGTGTCGAGAGGGTGATGGTCAGTTCGATCCGACTGGATACCAGCATTAGCCTAGCTCAGCTGAGAAGCCACAACTCGCATGCAAGTTGCCTTCCTCTTGGCAGGTAGACACAATGGATATACGTCCTGTCCCTCTACCTGCTTCGCCAAATTTCCCGCAGTAAATCTACAAAGCAATCAGCGAAGCAGACTCGGGTCAGTCGGCTGTCTTTGGAAATGCTGATGAACTGTATCATTTCGGCGACTAGTCTTGTAACTCGGTCTTTAGACGCGATTTCTATCCAGGCAATCATGGACCCGCCGCAGAAACAGCAAGAGGATCTCAAGCGCATACGCATTCTGACCATCGATGGTGGTGGTGTCAAGGGAATCATCTCCCTTCGTATGCTGAAGACCATCATGGACGGTATCGACAGAGAGCGCGGCATGCACGAGACGCTAAGGCCGTACGAAGTCTTCGACATGATCTGCGGGGGTGGTTTGATTGCCATTATGCTGGGCAACAACTACGACGGAGATTTCATAGTCCTAAAAGGTGTGATCTTCTACGACGCAGAAGACCTGCGGCTGCCATGCGATGTGATACTAAGCTCGAGACTTTCAAGCCAGGATTGGAAGAGGCTCTGCCGCAGAAGTGGTTGGAGACCAACGATCTGGGCCGACACACTGACATGGTAGTGCAAATGATGGGCGCCAATGGCCGCTGAGGTTCCAGCTGCCGATTTGAAATTTGCACATTCAGTCATGTAGGCAGATCTGTTGATCCCAGGTAGCTAGCAAAAGGGTATCTCATATTCATTTCAGTCATGCCTCATTGTCACCTCCGACCTGCTGACATCTGCAATCCACTGCAGACGATCGATCATCCACGGGAAGCATAGTCGTAAAGCCATCCCAACAGGTCCACGTTCTCATCTTCAACGTTCGCTTTCTCGTCCTTCACAATCGAGTCGATCCGCAGCGACGACATGTCCGCCATCATCTCGTCCTCAATCGTATCCGCCGAGTTGATCCGCAACGTTGAGATACCCTCCAGCATCTCGCTTTCCCAAGTCTTGAACCTTGGTAAGCGTCGTCTTTTGTGTCTTTACCTGGTCCTCGTACTGCCACTCGGACCGGCAGAAAGGGCAGCTGACCTTGGCTTTCATGTCGGCCCACTTCTTGAAGCAGCCTTCGTGGATATTGTTACCACATGCCGCTTTGCAGTAAGTGATCTTCTCGTTGTCCTCGAAGTCCATGAAGCAAATTGGGCACTCGCCGGTGATCTCCTTCTGCCTGCCGTCTTTGGCATCGTCCTCGACTGTGTCAGTCGGGAGAGGCGGAGCGTTGGCGAAGAGCTCTTTCAGCTCGGTGTGCAGGAAGGCGGCTTGATCTAAAAGTGAAGAAGTAATGTCAGCAGGCGTTTGCGGCATTCGCAAGACTGGAAGTTCGGACTGATGTTATACGTACAGGCGAGGTGCTCTGGAGCTTTGAGGACGTGGTGCAGCACGTATAGGACGTGCTTACACTGCTTCTTGGACTTTCCGGCGAAGATTCCGACAGGACAAGTACAGACAGTCAGATGGGAAATGTAGACTGTGTATACGTTGCCCTTACTGCCAGCGATCTTGAGCTGTTCGAATGGGCAGTCCTCGTGATACGCGTGACAATCCGCCTCGATGCCTCGACTGCGCTCAAGGACGCACATCTTCTGCTTTGAGGCGCTTTCGAGGAATCCCTCGTACCAGTCTGGGAGCTCGTCTTCGTAGCTGTCAAGTGTCAGCGATGTGTGCAATTAAGAATCAGCGAGACGGCTCACTCTCTTAGGCGGGTCTCCTTCTCGCCGGACTTTAGCTTCTTGATCTTTGCTAGCTCGCGGGCGACAGCTTTTTCGCCGGCATCATTGAGCCAAGCGCCCTCATTCTTCTTGCCACCCTCATCTCTCTTCGCACGTGTCTCTCGCTGCGCCTCAGGTACTTCGTAGATCTTCGGTTGCTTGCGGGTTCGTGATCCCCAAGCGACGACGGTGCCTTCAGCAGGGTTGCCGTAGAGTTGAGCGCCGTCATCCTCGTCAGCTGCCTTGTTCGACTTCTTGGCACGTTTCTTCTTCTTCTTGTTCTTGTTCTTGTTGCCAAAGTCCTCGTCGTTGGATTCCGATTCCGCATTGAACACGGCATCCATCAGTGCAACGTACTTGACGTCCTCGTCCTCATCGGCTTCGTCCTTGATGCGCTTCTTGGGGTTCTTCTTGGTCTTTGGTTTGGATATGAGTGGCACTTCGACTGCTTGTTCCTCTGCATACGATTTTGGCTGTTTGCGAGCCCGCGACGAGCGTCGGAGTTCAGTCGTCATGTTGGGCGGTGTAACGAGGGGGTGCAAAACAGCGATGAATGATAAGACGAGATGCGTGAAAGGTGAATGAGGTGAAGTCAAGTGAAGGTTGAAGTATCACAGGGCAGTCGCGCCAGGCAGCAAGCGGAGCTTGTACGCTCTTTCCTTCAACGCGCCCATCACACACTTTCACGTGTGCTGCACTTTTGGAAGGCGCGATGTGGATGCGCCTCAAGATGTAAGGAGGAACGGCAAGTGAAATGAAGGACATGGACCAACGCTAAGCAGTGCATGTAAGGCCATGCAGTGTTGTAAGCGATGATGAAGGTGAGGTATCGGAAGATGAAGATGATCCTCACCCTGTGGTATGGACCTACCATCCCATATGTCCCATCCACAACGAGCAATTGAACACAAAGCCTCAGGTTGGTAGCAAGCAGGACCATTCCGCCATTCAGACCATGCTGGTGGCGGCCAGCCAGTTGAGGCAGCATCGGCGTCTCTGAAGAAGCTCGTGGCATTGCCATGCCGGGTGAATAACAATGCTGGATTGTCGCAGACTCACAGTAAAAGCCTTGCCTTTGACCAAAGTTCCTTCTAGTATCGCAGCTTGAGCGAGAACCAGATGCAGGACCACCTATCGTCGCTGTTGAGAGACAATGGCCTGGATTGGACACTCCGCCAAGCACCTCGTCGTCGTCGACTTGTAGCATTGTCAACAGCGTAGTCCTCGGTTCTGCGTGCCGCTCCAGGACGTAGATCACTGGTGATCGACCGAATTACCACATACCGCAGGATGTCCGGGATGTAGGAGACATTCCAGTGCGAAGCCAGCGCCATCAATCGCACATCATGCTCGAGGGAGGCAAAATCCAGTCGTGGTCTCGTGCTTCGCATCCCATCGCATGTGCCTGTGAGCCTTTCGAGAATCCGTAACCACCTGTTCCTGCCCAGGCGTGTAATCAGAAAACTCAATCCAGTGACAGCCAAACCCAACTAGCGGTAGGCCTGTACGCAACGAGGCAAGGATTTGAAGCCATGGAAGTATTTCCGGCAAAGGATCCAGTGAACTTCTTCGAGCACTGTCGACTATTCAAAGGAAGAGGATGTGGATATGCTTGTCCAGACTGAACGCAATCGCAGTGGCTTCAGAACACGAGAATCAAATCTCGAGTCTTGAACATTAATTCAGCCCTGCTGCCCGCTAGTTATCCCGGTTACGATCCAAAGCCTTCCGTGGGCCGACTGAGACATGACATCGGATGCCTGCATACGATGACATCCTCGCCGTGGTCGGTGGCTGCCTCGTGTGATGGTGTTATTCTTGCGTCTTCGAAGATTCCCTTGCTGACCAGGGAGAAAGCCCAGTCGAAAAGTGGCTGGCGAAAAGAGCGTTTTCGTGCGATCAGCTCACCTCACACAGCCAATGACGGTAGAAAGGGTTCTTTTCGCAGCGCGTGACTGGCTTGTACAGGCAAGCAAGAGCTGCTGAGAAATCGATAGAGCGGCATAAGCTCCAAGAGCTCGACCGCATCGTGATAGTGATGACTGTCGAAACGGACAAACCTCGCTTGTCGTATGCGGGCGGAACCATGGAATGATCGATCTAGAGAGGTGTGAGATCAAATGCATGTCCAGTTGGGCTCAGTGCAAGGACACGCTCCTTCTGATTCGCCCAGTAACAATCCTTCCTATCTCCTGCACCAGCATGCTGTTCTCCAGCTACAGCAGGATGTATGCCGCCCAACACTTATTGACCAGAAACGTCGTCCAGAGTATACCTAGCTGTACCTACAGTAGCGGGTGGAGCTGCAGCAGCGCCAACCAAGGTTCTCCGCGTTCAAAGATTTTCTAGAGCTTCCAGGTTCGCTTCTATTTCGAGACTCTGTACAAGCCAGGGGATCGCCACCACCTGCAATGGCGGCGGCCACGAGGCTTTCACGGCGGCTGGGTGCACCACTTCCACGAGACGATGTGCGACCTGCAGCGGCGAAGATGCCATGTCTCGTCCTGAGGCAACCCGAGTACCAGAATGTCTTCCGCAGCACGCGCGCGCCAGAACGACGGGAATAGCAGAATCCAGGACGAGATGCCATTCTCTTGGAGGCCTGACAGCATTGAACGGAAGCGAGCTCAAGCATTGATGGATCCACACGCCTAGACAATGAAAATATCAACTCAATGGAGCTGGATCATTAATGGTCACGTTGTTGTTGTTACCTACGTGTCGACATGTACCTCCAACAGCAAGCTTTTGCTGGTGGCGCTGGGGGTGCTGCTTCCGGTTAGGTGGCCAATTTCGCAAGGACAGCCCGTCTTCTTCACAGCCAACCAGTGGCGCTCAGTAGTCAGAGATACTACATGTCCACCTCGTGTTCAGTCATGCCAGAACCCGCTGCGGTGCCAATCGAATGGCTGCAATAGCACGGCGCTGCTACTGCTTATACCACTGCCGCCTGTCGTCACTGGGCCAAGAAGGGGGTTCTGCTCCCGACTCAGTGCCGCCGCCATGCCAGCCCCCCCTATCTCACCCTATCCCACACATGGTCCCGCGCCGCCGAACACGAAGTGCGGCTCGAACAACGCCTGCATGCCTGCCACTACCCTACCCAACCGCTGCTTCAGCCAAGCGAGACCTCGTGTATCGTCTATTTCTTCCCGCTAGCAGAAGCGTTCGCGCAACGGCCCAAACGGCTCCCGTTCCAGTCCTCATTTCCCTTTTAAACCACCTCTCTTCTGTCCCTCTCTACAGGCCCTGCTCCTTCAAACACCACCCTGCCAGACGTGCTTGCGTTTGAGCACGTTTGTTGCATCATTCTTCTCAAACCCTCTCTTTGACACGACACTCGTTGCTTACTACTTAATACTTTCGTTTTCTTGTTCCATCATGAAGTTTCTTACGGCTGTTACCACCTTTGCGCTCGCCTGCTCTTCCGTTCTTGCACATCCTTCTGGCGAGGCCCCGACTCTGGAGGAGCGACAAAATGGCATCGTTGTCACCTCAGGCGCCGGCGGCTCGACTGTCTACCCCCGATTGGAGATCCGACAGATGAAAGATACCAAGCCTAATCAGTATGCCCTTCTGGTCCTGGCTATGCAGCGGTGGCAGAGCCAGTCGCAAAGCAGCCAGACCTCGTACTTTGGAGTTTCGAGCATTCACGGCGTGCCACGACAAAACTACAACGGAGTCGGACAATGCTCATCATGTGGCGGCACAGACGGATACTGCTGTCACGACTCAGTACACTTCCCATCATGGCATCGCGTGTACGTCGCGCTATTTGAGCAGGAGTTCTTGAAGGTCGTCAAAACCATCGCAAACGAATATCCAGCCTCGCAAAAGGCCACCATGGTTGCCGCTGCCAACCAGATGCGATGGCCATACTGGGACTGGGCTGCGAAGCCTCCTGCTGGTCGCCCTCACCTTCCTAAGATTGTCACCGACTTCGATGTTACAGTCAATGGACCCAAGGGAACGACAACCTTCAGAAACCCACTTTTCCGCTATGACTTCACCGACTCCAGCCAAATGTACTACAGTCCATTCACGACTTGGCAGCGAACATACCGCTACCCCAACACGAATGGCGTCAACGCAGCCAGCGATACACAGTCCGCGATCAATGCTTTCAACAACGTTCGACAGAGTTTGACGGATCAGATCTACCAGCTTTTCACCAACTGCAAGGATTACCTCCATTTCAGCAACGACGATGCAGGTTCCAGCTCTGCCTCGTGCTCGCTCAGTCTCGAATCTATCCACAACACTATTCATTCAACCGCAGGTGGTACCGGCCAAGGCAGCGTCTCTGCAGGCCATATGTTCTACCTTCCCACCGCTGCTTTCGACCCTCTGTTCTGGCTCCACCACGCCAATGTGGACCGCATCTTCGCAATGTGGCAAACTCTGAACCCAAATGTTTACGGCGCGACACAGACTGCTCCTCACAGCACCTGGACCATTGCCCAAGGCTCGTCCCAGGGTCCCAATTCGCCTTTGACTCCCTTCTACAAGAACACCAACGGCCAATTCTGGACCACCAATGACGTCCGCAACTGGGCCAGCACATTCAAATACACTTACCCCGAGTTCTCCAACAGCGATGGTAGCAAGGCTTCCATCACGAACTACATCAACGGCCTCTACGGACCCAATGGCAACAAAGTCGCAGGATCCTCCAAGCGTGACGCTCTTCTGGATGATCTGGTCGACAAAGTCGTCGAAGGCCTCGAGGATGCTCTCCCAGGCAACCCCCTGGCAGCCGCTAACGGGACTATTTTCCAGTACTTCGCGAACGTGCAGTCTCCTCGATACGCACTAAACGGCTCCTACCAGATCTTCGTCTTCAACGGCAACCCAGCGAGCGAGGACCCAACTTCTTGGATCTTCGACAAGAACCTCATTGGTCCCATTGGTGTTGTTGCGCAGGAGGGCATGGAGGATAGCAAGCTCATCACCACCAACCAGATCGTTCTTACGCGCACTCTGCAAGGCCTCACAGACAGCGGCGTTCTCGGCGCCATGACTGAAGCCATCGTCGCGCCCTTCCTCACCAAGAACCTGCAGTGGCGTATTCAGGGTCCTCAGGGCAACAGCATCGATCCAGGCACTGTGGAAGGCTTCGTCGTGTCCATCTTCGCTTCGACGGCTACCCAGCCATCTAGCTCGAGTGTGCTGCCTGAGTTCTCGGAATTCATCCCTCTGTTGGATGTCACCAAGGGACAGAGTGGTGGTGCGAATCAAACGTTGGCGCAGTATGTTAGTTCCTTGTTGTAAAAAGGGGAAGCCTGGAAACATGGACATGCTAGATTGTTTGCAATGTAATGCCAGTAATGGAATGAGAATACCCATTGGTTCTTTGTTTTGTCGATACGAGCATATTGAGCTATCTCTTCTACCGCTACTGTTTACCCGTGTTTGATACCAAGGCGACGAGGCATTTTATATGGGGAAACCGAACGTTCGAGCATTCAAGCCCGGCCTCGCCCTTCACACCAGGGCGCTCATCGACCGCCATGATGTTCCTATGGCCTGTACATACCATTTGACTCTTGACAATCTGTCTGCTTCCATCTCTGACCACTTCTGCTCCGGGAGATCTCGCACTCTCAGGAACTGGAAGGCGCTTATGAAGATCCTCCACGCACCGTCGACCGTTTACACCTCAAACTCAACGCTTGTTTTGACTTCACATCGTCGACTCATTTCGAGATGATAAATGCCCGGTGACCGCACTTCGTCTGAACTCTCAGGTCACATGCACGGAAGACTCGAAGATTCAGACTCGATACGCTGCTGGTCTTCATGATCACTCAAAGGGGTCTCGTTTAGAAGGTCACGAATGGTTTCATTACTAGTGGTTGAACTAGGTTTGAGCTAAGCATCGATCGCTCATGGCAAAGAGCTACTCAGATACATTGTTGTTCCTGAGCTTTTGGAGGCGAGGGCATGTCCTTTTCTCCATCAATTCCGTCACTAGTCGCGTTGCTACATGTAGTCGTTGAGCTGTCGTGGGGAGTAGGTATAGCCAAACTTGTATCTAGTCAGGGCTTCTACTGCTCGATCACGAAACTTCCTGCATCTGATCACAATGGTAAACACCAAGCAGACCCTTGCTGGGGCCGACGTGACTTCAAATCGAACACCGCTTTCCCTCATCATCAACGATGCGTCCACATCTTCCGATCCTCGTCAGACAACCCATGTTACCCACCGACATCAGCCCGTCCCCGTCCTCATGCTCACTTTCATGAGACTATAATCTCAAGCGACAAATCGAAGCCTCTTCGCCAAAGCCTCCATATCGTTCGCCGTGAAGCCTGCGCCCCCTGGGCTTCGAATCCTCATCGAGATGACGTCCATCAAGAACACCATCTCCTGATGCACTGACTCCATCCTCTGCTTCTTCGCTCCGACCACCTCGCAAGTTGAGCGATTTGGCAAGCGCAAACGACACGTCACCGCGATAGGTGCGTCGCCAGCCAGATGTGCGGTGACGAAGCGAATCGTGAGGTCTCGTGGGTCGATCTTATGCGCCGTGCCCGAGGGCATAGGTTGGCTGTATTTGGGGACGGTCATGACGAACTTCGAATGTCGGCACGGACGACCCTCGACCATTGCCAGGAAGCCCTTCGTCTCGTCGTGGATTTGCTTGGAGACGAGATGCAGGCTCTGACGTTGGCGACAGGGGCCGTGGAAGCTGGCCTCGAGCTCGTGCTCCGTCTCGATGGTGAGTTGATAGACCACATTGCGTAGCTCACCGGGCAGGCACTCGAGGGTTCCGAGGGAGGGGTTCGTGATCTGCAGTTGCTTGTTTGGAGACATGGTGGATAGTCTTGAGTTGCTTGCAGTCGATGTCTTTGGCGATGGTGGCTGCAACAGTGAGGTGATCGTGAAGCTCGATCACCGAGAGTTATGCTAAAGGGGGCGCGATGGTGTTTTCGTCGACAGATGGGTGGAAGTCTCAAGCAGAAAGTTCGAAAACGGGAATGTACTTATGGAGTGCGCTACGCACGACGCAGACGTCGAGAGCAGTGATCTGCCCGCGAGTGAAGGGTGCGGGTGCGGGTGTCGAGTGTGCGTAGTTGGCTCCTCTCGCAAGAGTCGTGAATGCGGGTTGGTATGATTCATCACTTGAAAGTAGATCAGCGAGTGAATGAAAATGCTGCCCGGCACTCACCTCGCAGTGCACTCCGGAGGAAGCACCATGTTGACCGCATAGACGCAGTCCGAAGCTGAGAACGGATCAGCAGCCAGTCTTCAAGCTGCACACTCGACTCCACTTCTTCAAGACCCGTGTGAACGATACGCTCGAGGAAGATGGAAAGGGCGCTTCAGAGAACACATCCCACATCACATTCATGTACATCCATTCCTTCGTTCGCCTTGCCCCTTCGCCTATCCACCACTACTCTCCGGCCTCGCCCCAATTCCCCTCTCACTCTGACTATGACTCTCCTTCCTCTTCATGTCAGGACTCCCGATCTTTCCCCCAAAACTCGTCGGACTCATCACTCCACTCTGACTAGCCAAGCTCGGGCTCCTCGCCGACAATGCCAAACTCGGTCGTCGACTATGCTGGCTACCTGCTTCTGCCTCCCTCTCTAGAAAGTCACTCCAAAGTTCCGCCAGACTCTCCCTACCTCCTTCTCCAGTCGGCGATAGGGGACTGAAGTCACCCGACAGAGCAGGCGTACTAGGCGTCCGTCTGAACGGCGAGACTGGCACACGCAGACTGCCGCCAGCGGTTGCAAAGCCGGATCCTTGACGAAGGAGGCCGGCCTGCTCGCGTTGTTGTTCGTCCCAGCCGAGGAGCGCGGCGATGAGTTGCAGAACCTGGAACTTCTTCGGATCGCTGCGGTCGAGTTGGAGGAACTGAAGAAAGTGGTTCGTGACGATTTGTCGGTCGACGTTGTCTTCGGGTTTGCCTCGTTTGAGAAAGCGAAGGGCTTTGGTGAGGTGGTCGTTCAAAATGACAGCTTCGTGGCGAAGTTTCCCGATGAGGAGGTTCTTTTCTTTGACTTCCTTTTCGAACGGTGCTGCTCGCTCGAGCTCCTTTTGGGTCGTCTCAAGCTGGGTTTTGAGATCTGCTGCGGTCTCTTGGGCACTTTTCGCTTGTGCACGGAGGTTGTCCAGCTGATTCTGCGACTCTTCCACCATCTCACGTAGCTCGCGTTTTCTCTCTTCTTGTAGGTCTCGTAGCGCCCGCTGCAGACCATCGACCGTGGTACTCTGCGTTTCGGCTTCACCCTTGACCCGCTCAAATGCTTCCTTCTGTCCACTCAACTGCTCTTCAAGCTCCTGCATACGATCTTCTAGCCCTTCTCGCCGTGATCGCTCCTCTGTGGCCAGAATTTCCCAGTCCTGCATTGCCTGCTTGGCCACTTCATACTCTTCACGCACATATGCTTCCCTCGAAATCATCTCGTCACGCTCCTTGGCCCAATTGCTCGTCGACAGACTCGTTCGACTCCTCAGTGTCTCAATCTCAGCGTTCTGTGTCTCCATATCCGATTTGAGTTTGCTGATCGTCTCTTGCAACGCCTCATTCTCTTCATGTTCTGTTCTATTCGACGTCTCCAGATCTTCTATCTTCTCGCGAGCTTGCTCCAACTCTGCTGCATCTGCCTTGAGACGTTCGCCTAGTTGTGATCGAATCGTGTTCACTTTGCCGAGAAGGTTCCTATACTGCGTTTCCGCATGCTCTCGGCTCTGCTGCGACTGTTCAAGCTCTTCCTTGACACCAGACAGTTCCTCTGTGTGCTTCTCCTGTAGACTCTCCAGTGATTTTCGAAGCTGCGTAACTTCGGCTCGTAGCGTGTCGCGCTCATTTTGCATAGCGTCGAGCCGTGCTGTTGTGTTCGAAGGTGTCATTGCCCCAACGGTAGGCTCGTCTGGCTCATCGTCGTCGTCCTCCTCGGCGGTATCGGGTTCGGTCGAGGTAGCCGTGGGTTGCGGTGCGCCATTGCGGACAACAGGCGTGTCAGCATCGACAGGCGACGCAGGATCCGGAGGCGACGAAGGCATGTGTAGAGAGTCCTCGGCCGGTGGCATCAATCCTCTCTTATCACAGATTTCAGCGTCTTTCCACGTTGTCCTCTAATGCCACTTTCAGCTTACCTTCGGCTCATCCTCTTCCTCGTCCTCCGCTACCTGCTCGTCCTTGACACCATTTGATTCGACAGCGTTGTTCCCGCTCGCAGGCTGGCCATTGGCCTTCTTCTTGCTCTTCTTCTTCTTCTTAGACGCTATGTCGAGGAAACGACCGAGTCAGCCGGGGCGAACTCTCAATGCGACCATGCATGTCCCCGCGCCAAGCCAGAGGATCACGAAGGGCGGTGTGTGGATGGCGTACCTGTTTTGCTGGAAACATCGACGGAGGCATTCGCAGCCGACATAGTTTGGTGGTGAGAGAGTTTGTGGCAGGGCTGGTGAGGTACAGCAAAAGTACCGAGTGGGAGACATTAGCTGTCCTTCTCCAGCATCCCGTCCGCTAGCGCCATCCCACGCGGTCCATGTGTTTCAGATCTGACGGGACTTGCGACATTCACTTGATGTCGACATCATCTACAAGCTCGTGATTACGTGTACATAGAGCATGGGAAAGGTGACTCCATGTCATTGCGTTCTTGATCACATGAAGGGTCTTCATTAGGCAATTCTGCTGCAATCCATCCTCATGACCTCGCCCCCACCCGTTCGGTATGTTCGACAGGGGTCTGACCATAATACATGTTGGGTGTGCATACATGTATCATGCAAAGTACAGTAGCCTTCCAAAACAGTCGGAATTGCCCAGTCTTTTCCACCGAAAGTGCCCGGAACGCCAGGCATGTAAAGATGCTCGACTGAACGAGCTTGCTCCAAGTCATTCGTCGAGCAATACGGCAATAATGACGACGGCAACGTCAATGACCTGGACGCAGGTAAAAGGAGCGGAGCCTTCAGCTTCGGGACCACGTCTATCTTCCTCCCTGGCAGACTTGTTGCAGAATCTCATCCGGCAGAGTTGCATCTTATTCGATGCCGGCAAAAGACACGTTAAGTCGTAGGCAGACGCGACAACCTCCAATTCCAATAGTCGTCTCACCACGCAACATCAAATCCTCTCAGATCACCTAGTCTCCGAGTAGTCGTTCAAAGCCACGCACACCGCCCCCCTATGATGTCCATTGTACTGCCGAATGATAGTCTTGGTCGCCAGTTCCCAGAGTCGGGCATAGTGATCACTGCAGGCGGTGACAAGGTAAGCCGAGTCGGCAGAAAACGCACAGTCCCACACCCAGCGCTGGTGTCCATCGAGCTCGTTCTCCAATGGGAATGCGCCAGGGTCTTCGCCAGAGGCCTGACGGCTAAGGGCTTCCTCGTCAGGTTCGTTTCCTTCCTCGTCTGATGGAGGCTTGATGCTGTCTAGGTCAACGGTCCAGATCCGGGCGGTGTGGTCTGCGGAACACGTGGCTAGTTTGCGCACATCAGGGGAGAGGAGTACGCGGGTAATGTAGGTGCCGTGGGCTTTGAATCTTGTGACTGGGACCAAGCTGGTCACATCGCGTACGGTGATGAGGCGCCAGACGAACACGTTGCCGTTGACGCTGGAGCTGACTGCAGCGCACATCAATGAGCCGTCGGTGGCCACAGTGACCGAGGCGACACTCTTGTCCTCTTCTGGTACTAGTTGATGCGAGCACTTATTCTCGCCCAAATCCCAGATTCTGACATTGCCTCCCCGGTCGCACGAAATGAGTTCCCCTTGATTGGGGTGAATCACGACGTCGTTGACCGGTACGCCGTGGCTGTAATTTCGCTGAATGTGGCCACTTCGAGTATCCCATATCTTCACAGTGCCTGTACATATCATCAGATGGAACACAGCTAGTCATTGCGGTCACATTACCATCTTCTGATGAGGTCACCTGGGTAGGATGTCAGCTTCAAGTGACAATCTGCAAGAGTACCACTCACCATCCACTTCCCCTCACAATGAAACGCTACTCCAGTAATATTTCCCGTATGACCCTCAAAGGTCAACACAGCCGCCGGGTTAGTACTCTTGATATCGTACAACTTAACCGTATGGTGACCAGCAGCCGCAAGGAATCTCTTGTCGGGTGATATTGTCAAGCGATTGACCTGCGAGTCAGGATGCGGTATAGTCCTCGAACATATTCCGCTCAGTGCTTCCCAGAAGCTAGAAATCGCATATCAGCCACAAGACCTCTTCTTGTTGGCCACAGAGCCATTCTCGGGAATCAAACTCACCGGATCGTATGGTCGTAGCCCGCCGTGCACAAAATAACCGACATGTCGACTGGCGCCGGGGCGGCGCTCGCGCCAGGGGGTGAAGAGATCGATCCTATCAATCTCTTGCTACCGGGCGGCTTTCAGATCAAGCGTAGCCAGTGGTCAGGATGAGTCGAAGCAGTGCACTGCGGCCTGTCGTTAGGGTTTTGTCGGTCCAAAAAATCGTGTTGAGATGCCGGCCAACAGCGGAGAAGGAAGAGAAGTCCTCTTCAAGAATAATTGCAGCTGGCAAGTGCGCAATGATCCAGCAGTTATGTTTGTCGAGAGGATTATCGTTCCTTCAAAATTCGATGTGCGGTGGTATGTCTATGGTCGTGAAGGCGTTGCTGAGACGAAGGTGAAGTTCAGGCGCAGGTCGACTAGCGCGCTACGCACGAGCCATCTCGGCAAATCAACGAATCAACGATCAGGAGCTAATGTCGCGTTGTTAAGCTGCTATGATTCGATAAGGCTTAAGACTGCGGTGCATAGGAGTGCTGGCATTACTAGCTACTTCTCACATAATTGCTACATTCCGGATGCTTCTAGTCGTAGCGCACTCGTCGAGATCGACAATGCAGACACTAGCGAATTAGGCGAAATTTCCCGGTGCGCTGCTGTAGCTCTATCGTCGGCAGATGAGAAGAGGCTATAGGAAGCTCGAAAGGAGGCGCATCTTGACGGCGAAAACAGTAGTATATCGCTTCGGCGTCAATCCAGCTCGACACGTTCGCATCATCCGCAAATCGTCATTCTCGATCTCACCACTGAAGCCTTCTAGCTCTTATACCTAAAATGGTACTTGTGGAGAGGCAGAGGCCTGCCTGGAAACTGTAAGCGCAGGCTGCTGCACCCGGAGTGTTGAGTGCTGCTACTATACCGTCGCCGGCCTGCTGCTGCTGTCGCTGTCGCTCTGCTGCTATGCCGCTATTGCTGCTGCTCTCCCGTCGTCGCTGTAATTCTCCTGATATTCGATGCCTTAGGCCAAAAGCGGGTATACCCGGCGCTTGTTCTTTCTTTTTAACCAATGATACCTTATCTGCTAAAGCGCACGGGCTAACTGCACCTTAACAACACAGTCACAGTCTCGTCGTAATATCACTCCGGGGCGCTCAGGATATCTTGCTCGTTCCTCGCTTCGATACCCACAGCGCACCCTGCGCTTAATGAGGTGGGCTCTCTGAAGCCACATTTCGGTTCCACGAAGTCAGGCCGCTTCCGTCGGAAGTCGTCCGAGAGACCCAGGCCTTCTCGCGCGAAAGGACCTCCCGTATAGCGCGATCAGACCAAGTCCACGATTGTCTTCTTGCCGGCAGTCATCCACTCGTAATTGACCTCAGCGAAGCCCACTCGTCGATATCTGTTTTCAGCGCCATCGATCTGATTGACAACGAGGACATACGCCAAGATCGGCCGGTCGGCATCTCGTAAGGTCGACAGGTGCAGGCAGTGAAGATCGCTCTTGGTACTGAACTCCTCATCCAACGCCAGGAAGCCAATTGTCTTGCTTCTCTCGTCCGAAACTGCATGGCAATCGGTACGTTCAGTGAGCGCAATCGGCTCAGTACTACTCCCAGGGTCGAAGTAGAATGGTGACGCTGCGGCAAGCTCCTCCCTGGTCTTTTCAGTTTGTCCGTATTCGGAGACCTCTGTGGAGACGGTGTGGATCTTCCGTAAGCTACTGCGTATCTTCAGCATAGCTGTTTGAGCCAGAGGCAGTGGTGCTGTGATTTCTGGGACATCTATGTCAACGACTTCAAGCGCGGAACGTGGCCGTCCCTTCACTGTTCGCTGGTCTCTCATTGAGCGGCGATCAAGCACGAAGTTGATCGGCCCATTATACGAAAGCCAAGTCCAAGATGGCAGTTTCAGTTCTTCCAAGTGACGAAAGCCTCGTTTACGAGCAACCCAAGCAAGTTCAATATGGAGTTCGCGCTCCCAGATCCCGAGCAGGTTTCTCCCTCGTACGCTTCCAAATGACGCCTTTTTACGCTTGATCAACCCAGCAATCGCTGCTAGTTTATCGGTCTGAAATGACAGTTGACACTGGCTGAAGATCTCAGGGATCCGCAACCAGGGGTCTGGAAACTCATACAGATTGTCGTGCTTGTAAGACCTTCGCAGGAACCAGATGTCGCTAGGAGAGCCCAGAAAGCTCTCCTCACGATTACGAAAAGACTCTTCGCTGAAGAGCTGGATTCGAGTGAAGTCCGAGTCCTTGTCGATGCTGCTGAGCCAGGAGAAATGAGAGCGTATCCAGTCTTCGCCGCAAATCTCGTCTTGGTCTTCGCAGTAGATGTGTTCCGTCGTGAAGTGTATCGTTCGCGGAGATAGCAGACGCTCTTGCAGGACCCATGCACGTTTGTTGAGGCAGCCGCGGTCTACGTCGATAGAATAGCCTCGAATAGCTGTCAAGTAAGCTGAGGCTGGCTCCGATTTGCTGGTGGCCTTTTTGCTACTGACATCGGCGTCTTGATTCGACGAAGAGGCAGTTTGCTTACTCTCGCTGGTTGCTTCGCCGGTGGGAATCCTGATAGAGGCAATGACGTCCTTCGGTGGGAAGAATGACTGTAGCGGGCTTCTACAATCATTCACAGCGAGACGACACTGCGTGTTCCAGTAGATGTCAGACATGCACGCCGCCTCCCTTCTCCAATCCTCGGTATCATCCTGTATGATACACAACGCATCAATCCAGAGGTATCGCACTCCCAAAGCCCTTGTCACTCTGATAGCTTGTGCGAAGACTGGTGGTATATCCGCAAGGCGGATCCTGTCAAGCCGTTCGGAACGATTCGCCTGAAGAAGTCGACATTCGATGTAGCCACCCCAGCAGTAGCTCAGAGTTACAAAGTGTCCCTTCGCCCCTGCACTTTCCATCAACTTGATATCCCGATCGTGTTCCCCAAAAGCCTGTAGATCCAGTACTCTTGTAGGGAGTGGCTTTTCGTGACCAGCGTCGCTCCATGCTGGTGCCTCAAGGTTGCGCTGACGAAGCCACGCTGCAAGACGGTCCAAAATGTCCGCCTCGCTGCCTCGAGGCCAGAGCGGCAACTGTTTCCCTTCCTCATCGCCATGAAGTAGAAGTCTTCCCCAGCGACCGTGTGCATTACGATTGTTCAACCGCAAGATTGGTACGATCGATACAAAACTTCCCAACATGCCTTCGCAAGGCTCAGTCTTGAGGACTAGACTGATCGGAAGTTGTAGCTGAAGATTCTGTGCCTTCATGTACGCGCCAAATTGATCAACAGCCTCACGTATGCCTTTGAGATTCGTCTGGCTTCCACATTGGTACTTGATGGCCTGGCATATCTGTCGCTGTATGAGGGAACAGAGATCGCAGGATCGGGACCGGCTTTCCATACACAAAACATCCGGGCTGTGCAGGAAACCTCGCTCCGAATTGAGTGCCGCTGAAGTGACAGCGCGGCAAGAAGCGCACATTCTTGACGACGTGTTGGCTTTTGGCAGGAAAGATTCCGGTATTGTGTAGTGATCGTTCTCGGGGTCCAGGGGTAGCTGGATATTACACTGTTCGGCGATATGTGACAACATTGATGTTGAAAACTGCGCAATAAGCTCATTTGAGATGAGCTGGCGGCTATGCGCCATGCTTTTGCGGTCGTTCTCCATGCTGATGTGCCGCTGTGCCGCTGTGCGAGGGGAGGCCAGAGTTATGTTGTCCCTTCGAGAAGTGGTTAGCATGGAACGACATGAGATTGTGCTTTTCAAGGCACGATCTCAACATTGGAACTGAAAGTGGCTGTGTACATAAAGCGAGAAGTGTGGGCAAATGCGAACTGCAGCTCAGCTCGCCGCCTTCATGCATGTGCTGTCAAACCTGTGAGCCGCATTTCAGCTTCATCATCATGTTTCCCATGTGTCGGGAGTACGTGCCAGTGTATTCTCTACGATCAGTCGTTAACGTTCTTGAATCCTACTGTTCTGGATGTATACATGGTAGCAATTGCTCCTTTCATCTAAGGTCTTGCATGAGTACACTTCAGGAAAGGGTATAAGGTTCCTCTTGGCTACCAGTTGCAGTCCACCCTATCGCTGGAAGTATGTGCCATGCCTGGGAAGCGATGAAAACAGGCTCAACAAGACCGGAATCGTACATCGTACTTGAATGAGACTGTGTTCTTGCAAGAATGTGAAGTCGACCTCACTCTCGGCTCGGCGCATCTTTTCCCCGCACCCGGAAAGTGTTGCCCGAGGCCATCGCCGTCATCATCAGCAGCTACTATATACACGTCTCGACTAGAACTCTGTCGACTCGCAGTCGATAAGTCGATAGCCTTTCTGTTACTAGTAACAATCTCGAGAAAGACTCTACACTAGCTCCTCACCCTACTAGTTTATCTTCGCACTTTTACTATATCTTATATAAACTATTAGGAACGCTCTAGGACAATCACATTGTAAGGTACACCCCATATTCCATGCATTGTCATAACTACCTGTGTTTTGTGGCTCCCGGTCGTTCATCTACTTCTCCAGTAGGGAAAGCGCCGCAAATGCGTTCAAGATCGGCGCCTCCTTCCTCTGCGTCGACGCGGCCATCGCCTCCCATAGGACCCCTTCACCACCCCATGGCCGGTTCTCACTGTCCCCATTGCCCTGCAGACCCTCCCCAGCTGCAGCAGAATGAGCAGTACCAAACACTTCCTCCATGCAGCTCTTACAAGCATCCACAACTTCCTGGAACGCCGCCTGCACAGCCAACGCTCGCTCCCTCATCGTCCTTCGCATCAACCCCTCCACGAGCTTTGACGTATCGTCAGCCGTCGAGTTCAGCCGCTCGATAAGTCGGGCTATGGAGTTGACGAGGTACTCTTCTTCGTACACCGTCCCTTTCTTCCCTCTCGCTCTCTTCCTCTCTTCTCGTCTTCTGTTTTTCGACGTCTTGCGCGTCGCATTCGTGGCCAGAGTCCCGGTCGAGCGGTTGGTGTATCGAGTCATGAAAGTCCCAGCAGTCGTTGTATCCGTCGGCGCAAGTGAGATGTTGTCTGGTGCGTCCTCTTGTTCACCCACACCGCTGTCTAGAAAAGCCATGGGGTCTTCGGCCTTCTTCAGTCGTAGGTCGCGGAGGCGAGGAACCTGTGCCTGTATCTGAGTCTTCATCTCTGCGAGCATCTCGGTCATGGTTGCAGACGCCTCAACAAGACCAGAGTCTACCAGACTCCTGAGCAGATCTGGCTTACGATGAAGTGCAACGTGCCTGATAGCGTCGGCAAACTCATATCCACGGCACAAAGCCCTCACTGCCGACTCAAGATCTCGTACATGGTCAAGATAGACTGTAGCGGCTGCAATGTAGTCTTTCGCCTCTTCCAGACTATCAGCAACATCCTTGGCCAACTCCGTCATCTTCTCGTCCGACATGCCCAGGAGGCCAGCACATGCGAGACATTCTCTCCACATGCTGCACGATCGATACGCTTCATAGGCAGAAGAATAGTCCGAGATGTATTCGTACGCGATTCCAGCCTCCTTGTAGCGGTTGCGTGAGCTTAGGAAGTCGGCGTATATTCTCATCAACTCCACGAGGCGAGAATTGTCGTATCGATAGAGGTCAATGGCCGTGCTATATAGCTCATGCTTGCCAGCGTAACCCTTGACTTCCTCAAACTCACCGAGTGCATGAAGGTGGGAGAGAGCTTTCTGGTAACGCTTCAAGTCATTGTCGATTTCATGCTGTCGTCTCAATGGCTCCATGTCGACAAGGTTCTGCAGATATGGCAAATACTCTCTCGGGTCTTTCTGGGACTGCTGGGCAACAAGCAGGGCGACGTCGAGATCGTAAATGCCGAGTGCCGTATCATAGAGTCGATTCACATCCGCCAAAAAGCAGATGTGTTCTACAGCTTGCTCCAGCTGATCTTGCTTCTGTTGTTTGCGGAGGAGTGCGACAAGAGACAGACCGGCTTCAAGATCTGGGGGGTTCTTACACACGTGTGCCGTGACAATGCTTTGCAGGTGCGTGGCCTCGTGTCCTTGCAGGCGCTGCAAGAAAGCATCGCAGATCCTATTGACTTTCGAAGAAGTTGGTTGAGGTGGCGTTGCGAAGTCGTCGTTTGAGAGGCCGTTGGTAGTGGCAACGTGTTGTTTGATCTTAAGGGTCTCTTTGTATATGGTCAGAGACACATCCTCCTCAGACAGTGAGCTAAGGAAAAGATCGATGTGCTCCACCTTCTTCAACTGTTTGATGAATAGCTCGACATCGTGCACGAATTGCTCCGGAGCATAGTCGTGTAGGATGTTCATGTCAACTCTATGGGTTCGACAAATGGCAAAGGCTTTCTTATAGTCGCGATCAGAAATCGCATGTCGAATGCCAGCAAGTACCAGAGCTCTGGGGTAGATTGTCTCCAGATTTCCACGCGGCATCTGCAGGACCAACGAGTAGCTACCCGGCATGACGGTCACAAGTTTTGCGCCACGCTCTATGTTCCGGCATCGTTCATCCTTCTCCGGCTCATCTGGCGGGATTTCAAGCTCGCCATCGTGCAAATGCACAAACTTGAGGAGGTGCTGGCTTGTAGTATAGATCAAATGACTGGCTGTGACGAGAAAGGACGTGCAGGCTGGAATCCTCAAGCTGTGCGATGCACCTTTGACGTCCAGCGTGCCTCCGGACGTGAGGCCAAATATGATTTCCGTGTCGTCTTGACGCCATACATCGACCGTCGGGCACGTTATCGGCAGCTTTCCAACTGATCTGGCACAATCCGGAGCACTGGCGAGATCAAAAATCTCTCCTTTGCTATTCTCCGCAAGTATTCTGTCGTGGTTTGTGCACGGAAAGAGAGCTGAAATCCCAGATGAGTCCTCGGCGACAAATCCAAGCTCGTCGTGCAGTAGTCTATAGATTCTGGCTCCTTCCTTATTGGCAGTGCATGTAGCCATGAAGATGTCCTTCCCCGGTCCTAGAGCGATTTGATAGCTGACTTGATCGGATTGGGATCCGTGCTCGATATTCACTGTGCGCTCCAGCTTCGCACGCTTTGCGGGTCTGGAGTCGTAATCGCACGTCCAGACAGAGATGCGATCGGAATGTAGAACGGCAAGTCGTGTTCCGAATTTATTCCAGGCGACATCGATGGCACTGAAAGGAAGCTCGAGGTCACCGAAAGCCATCGGCGGTGGGACGTTGGCGGTTTTCAGGGGAGTGACCTTCAAGCTCTTGCCATCAATCACTGCCACGGCACCTACATCGTGCGGTGGGTTGACAGAGCCGCGAGAAACTTCGAAAGTGTAGTCGAGAAGTCGCGCGCTATTGTCATGGAAGCAAGCCAACCTCAAGGGCTTTTCAGCATGCCAGACAGCGGCAGCTTGCTGGGTTGTCGCCAACGACAGAACAATCTCTTGCTTGAGGTAGTAATGATAGTTGCCCATCGTCCAAAGCTGCACCCGGCCGCACATAGATACTGCGAGGACAGAAGAGTCGCTGTTCCAGGCCAAGTCGACAGATTTACCAATCGTGTCCAGTTCTTCTTTGCTGAGCCGGAGAGAGAACTCGCCGTGGCGCAACCCGTTTCGTTCGAAGAAGACGACGTCTATCCTTTCAGGCAATCTTTGGATGCCTGCAATCAATTGACCACTTGGCTTCCAGCTTATAGCTCCCCCAAGACCATCGATAGGCTCGCTGACGCTTTCAAGAAGGCCTTCTCGGGAGTATACTCTGATGACTCGTCTCGTCGTATCTCCCTCCAGAACACTATTTATAGCCACGAATTGTCCATCGCCACGCCAGCTGATAGTAGTCCGCCTATCGTCGCCTTCACTGAGTTTGCCCTCGTCGACGTGCTCAGGGACTGTTGGATCTCGTAGCGCTTTTGCACCTCGTCCCTGGAACTGTGTCTCGCGCTTGCCCCAACCCACAGAAACATGATTTGAGACCTTGAGATCTTCTGCTGAGAAGTCGATGCTCGCCGTGCCTTCGAAGTCTCTCGTCATGAAAAGTAGCGTATCGACTTTCGTCGCAATGACAAGCAGCTCTTCATCCGGACTCCACGCCGCAGCAGAGATACCTGCATCGACAGAGCCGACTATCTCGATGAGCTCTTCTCCTGGTTGAGCGTCTTCTCGCACAACGATAATGTCGCCGCCTTCAAGGACAAGACATATTGAGCCATTGTCCTGCAGACTGTGAAGGCTCAGAACCCGATCCACGGCCAGATCTGGGTTGGGCGACGGGGCGTTCCATGACGCAATCGAAGTCGCCTGGTCCGGGCCGTACGCATATGTTGCTAGTCTCTTCAGAGTGATTGTTCCGTTTTCTTGTGATGGTCCGAAGCAGCACACGAGTCCAGCGGAATCCCAAGTGGTTGCTGCCAGGTGCGACTCATTTTTTCCAAACCTTATTGCGGCATGTTTGATGTTGCGCAGATTCCGCATCGTTGTCTCGGAGCACACATCGAGCAAAATTCAGATGCTGGAGGAGGACTTGACGATGTTGGTTCACATGATGATACGAATGCTTTTCCTTCTACTGAGGTTCAAAGGTGGATCATATTTTTGTACACTAGCGCTCGCAAAGCCAGCCAATGAGAGCCCATATATCCGTCATGCAGATAGAGGGCGACAGCAGTGTGAATGTGCTGGTTTGGCCTGGATGCATGTGCTAACATAGGAAACTTCACTCAGCCCTCAGCTCATCCATATCGTTCGTTGCCTCCAACGCCTGTATGCCACAGTAGTCTTCGGGCTCTATCTTGACCTCCTTGAGCATTCGCCCACTTATGGCTTGTTCTTGTACGTTTGCCAGACTGTACCCTGTGGTCAGCCATGCCCTCGTCGAGTACTCTGTGTCCATGCTTACCAGCAATGCCAAAAGGTGCTCCGAATCCAAGAGCTATGTGACCCGTCAGTCATTATCCCTCACTCCCCAAGTCCTTTCCCTAGTCCGCGTACCCATGAATGACCAGTATCTCAGGGCGAAGAACCGCGTGAGGGGGTTGAATGGGATGTTGCTTCGTGGACCCTCAGGGTAGTGGTATGGCGAGCCGAGTTGGGCGCGAGTCGAGTGGAAGCCACGACGGCCGAGGGTGGTGGGAAAACGGGCTGCGGCGGTTCTGGCGAGCATCTTGGGTTGTCAGCACTGGCGATGATGTCTCGTACCATTGTGCGTACCTTGAATTGAAACCCGGGCTGTGTCGTGCTTTCAATTGCAGGTCGTTGAAGCTACGAGTTCGAGATACAATGACGGGACGGGAGAGCTCGGCGAGCATCGGACGGAGCCGAGATCACCTGACTTCGCTTTTGCGTCGCATCGAGAGCAGTTGGCCTGTAACAACACCACCACCACCATCACCATCATCATCTCGCCTTCGCCTTCGCATTCGCATTCTCATAGACCACCGAATTACAGAAGACATCATAACAGTATCAAAGCTTTGTGATAATATAAATTGGTTCCAAACAGCCAAACCCAAACCTGATCAACACCAACGACTGCCTTCAACATGGCCAGCCCTCTTGTCAACCCCTTTCCCACCTACTGGCGCGTTATGGGCCTCTCAGTCGCCGTCACCTTTGCCGGCTTGGGCTCGTTCGCCATCTTCGCCCCGAAACGATCTACCGAGTTCTTTGGAATCGAGTCGACCACTCCCGAATCTGCGGCAGTCGGTACCAACTCAATGCTCCTATTGGGCGTCCGTGACTTTTCATTCGCCGCTGCATTGGCTGCTTTCTACTATCAGGACGACCCACACGCTATGGGTACCGTCATCATGTCCAGCATGATTCTTTGCGTGGCAGACTGTGTTTGGATGTACAAGCTACGACGAGATGCCGCTGGGCCTTTGCTTGGACTTGGTGTGGCAATTTGGGCGTACATCGGCGTTGGCCTGTTGAATTTGTGACGACATGAAGGTATCAAGTATTGTTGATGTCTTTGTGTGGCACTGCTGATTCTCTAGACTATACTCGCGACCACGGCATCACCTCAGCTTCAGTGTTCTAAACCGACAGACATCTTGCTTACTCGTTTCAGATGTACGTGAGGCCGACATTGCAGCCCACTATCTCACACAAGCCCAAGATCGCCTGGGATTCAGTCTTCGCAAAAGCGTTCAAATCACGGCAGCCAGCGCCGCACATTCGCTGTTATGAGCGCCTGGGAAACTCTATGTCTATGTACGGGTCGCCCGAACTCAGACCGCCGCTCCATCGTTTGCTGTTTAACACGCAAGGCTGAGCCTCAAAGCTCGCCTCACAGTCCAGAGCGAACTTGTCCGCTTGGCGGCCCCACTGGTAGGCTACGAGGCCGCCCACGTCCCAGACACCATCGTTTGTTTGCTACTCTGTCCGAGTCGACAAAGATGTGCAAATACTATCGTTCCAGAATCGAGAAGCGCCTCCAAAGTGTGCAAAGCCTCAATGGCCTGCAGCGACAGACGCAACTTAAGCTACGCGCTGAATGGCTTCCAGGCGCTTGCAGCCATACATTCGTCTCGCATCCCTGCACAGCGCCACAAGCGAGCCCCAGCGCATGCGTGCCTGGCCGCTCAACCGCTCCAAATAGAGTAACACAGAGCCGCAATATCAGATCACGGGTTACATTGTCCTGGTTGTGGAGGCACCAGCAGGCGGTGCGAACTGCAGGCAAGAATGTGCACTCACGACTAGAGTATCTTGGTCGAATGGATGCTGCGGTTTGCTTGAATTACCATCAACCCGTGAACGACCCTCAGGTCTACAGCCCATTCTGCACATGCAATGGTGAATATGATAGGCATCGCTGATAGAGAAGGCTCTGGCAACTTCATGATGTCGTTCTGTGCCTCTTGATGCAAGCACTCAGCCTGATGGACGTTCATCGTCGTCGAGCAGAGCCTCAAGCACTTTATAAGCAAAGCTAACCACATGAACTAATTCCGTTCCCTGAAGGTACATTCGATCTGTAGATCACAACACATACAGGCAGCACTTCGGCATGGATCCTTCAGCACAACCGTTGACCACTTCGCTAAGACGCCTGAGCAACAAACCCAACTGGATCATTACCAGCGACGAAGTCGAGCAGGGCTGTATACTTTGGCTGGGAACGCCTGACGAAACCGCAGAGTCGCAGAGTCGTCGAGGAGCGCCATGGCACCCAGTGATCAACGTACAGACAAAATCATCAGCCAACAGAGGCATGTACGAGCATCCCTTTCTCGTCATCTCAAGACCTGCCTCGGATCCATCCAAGATATACTTCCTGCCTGTAAGTGATCTTGTGCTACATCCTCCCGATTAGATGTTGGAACTGACTTCCTTATAGATGACCTCCTTAGGCGGTCAAACTCTCGCCAAGAAGTTTACCTCTCGCAAGGCACCTTACCACCAAGCCACGTTCCTGCCCTTCGCGCCCGCAGAACACCCTCTCTACCTCGCTGGCGACCTTCGATACCGGACACTAATGCTTGAGAATGGCGATCGCACCGACAAGTCCACTTATGTCAACACCCGAGAACTCTACGAGATGGACTGGAGGGATGCACAGCTATACTGGGCCTCCAACCCAACTCTGAGAAAGAAGTGGAAGCTCGACATGCCTTCATTGCAGGCCGTGCTGAGCCTCACTATGAGCAACACGAAGGTGACGATGGAGACGCAATACTTTCCACATGGCGTCTGTGGCTCACCGTCAATGTATACACCTAGGGTGGAGGACGTACAGGCTCGATCTCAGCTGCTGTTTCCACTCAATCGTCGACTATCCCAGCATGAAAACATACCGCGCCGCCAGACTATTCAAGTATATCGCCCAAGAACGCCGCCACAACCGTTCGTTCGCCGCTCGCCCACGAATCCCTTTCCAAACTTGACTGGATCTCAGCATCCGACCATCCACCCTGCACTGCAAGCTGAGTTCTCTGCCAGAACAGCACCGCACGACAATCGCTTGGGGAGGTCTCGAAAGGCGCAAAGGGCTGTGAAAGAGCGACAGCCGCTGCTACTTTCGTACAATCCTCGAATTCCTGACTACGAGGAGCGGGCTGTGCAGCATCACAGCACAGCAGACAGGTCGGTTTGCGAGGCTTGGACGATGTTGTACCATGCCTGCTGCATGGTGTAAAGGCTCAAAGTGGGCGAAGCACGTAGTCGCTTCAGCGAGATATATAGAAGGGGCAGGTGTTGAGGTTGGTCTGCAAATGGTGGGAGGTCAGAGTGCGGGTTGCAACAAGATAGAGAAGGAAATATCAACTCTTGCAAGACAAGCTTGCCATGAAGGAAATGAAGCCTATCTCTCGAGAGTACGCAGGGCAGCTGAGGAAGTAGGACCATGAGTGATCGATCATTCATCTTTGCCCTTGCCAGCAGCAACGCCAATTTGGCGTACAAGTCAAAGGTCATCATTCTTTCAACCCCAGCGCCTTGCTCTTAGAAACGCACATGAGCAACCTCATAGTCTACATCTCTTCCTCTACCCTCTACCCTTTACGAGACCACCTCCAATCAACGCCCGTTCACGACCCTTCACACCAGGCAAATCTAACTCGTCTGCAAAGCCGCCTGCCTGACGCCCTCGGTAACCTCCTCAACGGCATCTCCAGCCTTAGGATTACTCTCGGCGCCATCTTTCTCCGCGCTTTCAACCGCCTGACCAGCTTTCTCGGCCGCCTTCTTGGCCTTTTTCCGCTCCTTCTCAGCCTTCTTGGCAGCCTTCTTCTTCGCCTCTTCCTCCTTGGCCTTCTTCAGCTCGTCGCCACCGAACATCTCCTTCCATTCCTGCTCCTTCTCTGGCTTGATCATCTTGAAGAGATGCTGAGCTTTGCCAATCTTGTGGCCAGCGGGAATGCTTGCGGCTTTCCACTCGTCGGGGATGATGAGCATTTCGGTTTGAAGCTGCTCGAGGATCGAACGGGTGGTGGCTGGCATGTAGGGCGCGATGACTGAGGCGAGGAGGTGGACGTGGTTGATGGCGAGGTTGATGACGGCGTCGCAGCGTTGTCGCTCGTTATTGAAAAGGGAGTTGTCAATGCGATTGTCTTGCAGGAGCTTGTTGCCCAGAGAAGAGATCTCGCGAGCTACGACGAGACCCTGCTTTAAGTGTACCGCATCCATCTCCTCGCGATACTGTCGGAGCTTCTCATTGACGTCTTCAATGTGCTTCGCCAGACCCTTGGCTACGTCGCTCGCTGAATCGAGCTCAGGGTATGCAGGGACAACAGAGTCGTAGTTAGCAGAGTTGACGAACTTGAGGATGCGATTGACAAAGTTGCCGAAGTTGTTGAGAAGCTCGTTGTTGTTCGCAGCAATGAAGCCATCCCACTCAAACTCGGTGTCGCTGGTCTCTGGGCGTCTGAGGAGAAGGAAATACCGCCAGACATCGGCCGCTATACCAGTATCCTTTGCACTGGTGCCGAAAACGCCAATGTTGCGACTCTTGCTGAACTTGCCGCCTTCGTAGTTCAGATATTCGGTCGTGCTGAGAGTATTGAGCATGGTCCACTTGTCGCCAGTGCCCAGCTGCGACGACGGGAAGACCACAGTGTGGAACGGTACATTGTCCTTGCCCATGAACTGGTAAAGTTTGACATTGTCTGGGTTCCTCCACCATTTCTCCCACTGCTCTGTGTAGTTCGCCGTGATCGAGACATAGCCAATGCAAGCATCGAACCACACATATAGGACCTTCTCGTCGTAACCTTCCAACGGTACTGCAGTTCCCCACTTCAGATCTCTCGTGATTCCTCTCGGCTTCAGACCCTCTTTGAGCCATGCGTTGGTGATATTGATTCCGTTCTCGCTCCATGCTCCCTCTTTGTGACTCTTCTGATTCCACGTACCGACCTTGTCTTGCAGTTTATCCAGCAGCAGGAAGACGTGCTTGGTCTCTCGCGCTTCCGGAGTTGCACCATCCAGTTTACATCTCGGCTTGATCAGATCGAGCGGATCTAGCAAATGTCCGCACTTGTCACACTGGTCTCCTCTCGCATCTCCGTACCCACATAGTGGACACTCACCCTCCACGAACCGATCAGCCAAGAAGCCGCTGTGCTTGGTGCAATAAGGCTGTGTGGTCGTCCTCTCCTCCAAGTAACCGTTCTTGTAGAGCTTCGTGAATATATCTTGGGCAATGTCGGTCTGTTGCTGCGTCGGCGTCCGGCCG
Organism: Zasmidium angulare; assembly: GCA_002786045.1. Classification (NCBI taxonomy): domain Eukaryota; kingdom Fungi; phylum Ascomycota; class Dothideomycetes; order Mycosphaerellales; family Mycosphaerellaceae; genus Zasmidium; species Zasmidium angulare. The sequence continues at coordinate 928,770 of NHNX01000014.1, forward strand.
AAATGATCAAAGTCGATCTCGAACCAGTCGTAGACCTGCTTGTGCAGTTTGTTGTACTTATCGCACAGCTCTTGTGGTGTTACTCCCTCCTCAATCGCCTTGGTCTCTGTTGCAGTTCCGTACTCGTCCGTGCCGCATATGAAGAGTGTCGGGTTTCCGCGCGCCTTGCTGTAGCGGGAGAAGACGTCTGCTGACAGCACGGATCCGATGACGTTGCCCAGGTGCGGGACATTGTTGACGTATGGCAGCGCAGAGGTGATGAGGACGTTCTTCTTGCCCTCTTCGGGCAGAATCTCGTGTTTGACGCCGTTCATAGCTGGTCGTGTGCTTCGAGAAATTGGGCTTGGATGCCCGGAGTCCGAAGTGGGTTGCGACTCGAAACGTGGTGTGTCTCTGGGCGGTAGCGAACAAGGTAAGAAGGCGGTATTCGGAAATGGGTTTGCGGTGATATCGCATGCGACGGCGTTCCAGTAGGCGTGCTATCGGTTTTGAGTGCAATTGGTGTCGGTGAGTGATCTGAAGTCGATGTTCAATTTCTTGACATGCCCCTCCAATGAGTCAAGCTGCAGGGGCCAGCCCTACGGCGCCACCACATTTCTCGGTCCATCTTCCCCGAAACATTGAATACCAACCTCCTGAATTCAGCATGGCTACCGACGACGTCTTTGAAGACGTCCTAAACCTGGAAGAGCAATACTACCGCGAAGGCTTCGACCTCGGTGTCGCAGATGGCTCTAAAAGTGGCCGCATTGAGGGACGAGTCTTTGGCCTCGAGAAGGGTTTCGAAAAGTTTCTGGAAATGGGAAGACTGAATGGCAAGGCGTTCGTTTGGGAGGCCAGACTGCCGAGCCATTTGACGGACCTGGAGCCCATGACGAGAAACTCTAATGAAGCTCGATTGCCCCCTTTGACAGGAACCGAAAGATTGAAGAAACACGTAGACAGGCTGGCTGCTTTGAGCGATTCGGATGGTCTTAGTACTGAGAACAGTGAGGATGCTGTTTCCGAATTCGACGACCGACTGAAGGACGCGAAGGCAAAGGCGACTTTGATCTCGAGGCTTGTAGGCGAGGATGAAGCAGACACTGGACAGCAAGGCGACTCGCAACTTTCCAGTGGTCGAGGTAGAGCAGTGCGTGTCAGGCGGAACGATGGCGGCGCACCTCGGCCACGGGATACGGGCGAGATGGAAGACTTCATCGGCCTACCTGGATCGAGAGGCTGAGGGCCGACGAAAAACGATTACAAGCTCCAGCATTTTCGCCGCTACCCTTAGCAACAGCGCCTTTTCGCATCATGCATACCCGATCCGAACAGGACACACGCTCGAATTCTGCGACGACGCTGCAAAGATTGTCACCTTCGCTGCCTGTCTCATAAGGTTCTATGTGGCCACCATTATGGCCGTCAGACTTATTAGGGGTCAATAGAGCCTTCGAAGGCAGCTCGAATTCGGATGAAAAGCAAAGCCTTGCCCGCATACGCAAGCCTCGTTTGGAACACAGCAAATATTTGACCCAACCATTCGGCAATACACAACCAAAGTATGGCATATCCAAGTCCTCTGCCGGAAGGGACTGGAGGCCACGTCATCGTTGCGACCGAGCAAGTTGGCACGGGTGACTCACGCCGGTCTGTCGTATACAACCGGTCATCTGAAGAGGCACTACGATGTGGGAGCCAGTGAGCAAAGCAGTCTTCGCTCTTGGTACGCTAGGCCGACCTCCTCCAGAGACCCTTTTCGCACTCAGCCCAAACAGATCGGGAGGTATGCTGCTAGCTCTTGATGATGAAGGCACGGCGCAGTCAGAACGAAGTCTGCAAACGATGTATGAGCGAGCGTTCGTACCTCGTACTTCATTTCGCGCATATCCAATGTTCTAGGCCTCAACACGTGATCTCGGTCCACCTTCCCTTGTTCCCGACGTCACTTCCCCCTTAACAAGAATGATCTTGCCAAACGGAGTGCAGAGACACATCTGCAAGTTGGGAAACCCCCAAGGGAGAGGCAACGCGGCGTTTCGGCGAAATGCATCAGGAGTGCGAAACAAGTTGCCAAATGCAAAATCCAGTTGGGCTCGGTAGATGATATGGTGACCTATAGCCAACCTACGAAATAGCAGTTATCAAGCACAAAGTCAGTCCGATGGGACAATCCGAGATCTACGTTGAGCTTAGACCTGTCGTCGTTGCCAGCCACCGAGAAACAAGCACTCTTTGGTACGCTTAAAGCCTTGAAGACCCTGAACCTTATAGCTGGGTACCTTCCATCCACTGATGAGGTCCAAACTGACGTATTACGAGTCATGTAGCTCATTTCGGTACCGTGAACCTCTTTCATCTCGAGCGAATCAGCGTACGACTGACGCAGGCGTGACTGCGTGCGACTATCGCGTTTTGAAAGGAGAAGTCGAGGTCGAAATTTCCGCAAGTCGCCAAAGCGCAAATTATTGCTGAGGTGCAGTGTGAGCGCTCTTCTGGATGCGAGAAAGGAAAGGTGCGTGGTGGAAAATTGTAGTAGGGAAATTGCGCGAAGGAAACTCAACCGCGCAGGCGCTGCTCTGGCTCTCGAAGCTCCTATGATGGGCATTTCGTCTTCATCTGGCTGACGGTAAATTGCGCGCGCCGCAAACAGCTCCGAGGGCGAAATCCACATGCATTACGCCACCATCCCCGTTGCGACCGTACATACCATGCTGACGAGCAGTCAATCGGCATGTTTGGACTGGGCATGGTCCTGGAGATGCACACCGTACCATGGAAACTCACCTGGCTTGGTAGAAACATCGCGGAGGCCGTCGGAAGGTGGCTGGCTGTGCAAGACGACGACAGGAAACACGTAGCGTACCAAAGAGCGCTCGAAGGGTATTAAACAGCGCGAATTTACCTCCTCTCTGCTGTTTCCTTTCTCCCACATCGCATCACACTTGCTATCACGTGAAACATCATCTCACAAGCAAGCACATGCGAAAGGCTGTCTCATTATCATCATCACTTGATCAGCCTCACATCACTAAAGCCGCTTACAAGGCTATTGATTTCCCTCGATCACATGCGAAGCAGGTCAAGCGTCCTCACTCCCACCATCACAAGCACCTTACCATCACTTGCAAACGATCGAGCACCCCACCCCAGCACATCACAAGCTTCCCGTCCCATTCCTTGGCGGTCACATGCACATCATTTTCGGCCCCGAATCACTACCACAAGCACGAGAAGCCAAGATGTTTGAGAGCCCCAGCTATCGTTCCGCGCTTGCTAGCGCTCCCTTCTACCCCACCGTAGACTGGGCGCCCTCACTCGTAGCCCAGGTGGGCCATCATCTCCCCTACTGTCAGCACTGTCTCCGAAACTTCCCTGCCGGCCAAGCTTCCAAAGCCGTCACCGCCGGCACGGTCGTTTTCCTTCCACCAGAGAAGGTGGTCGCGCGAGACTCGATCGTCCGCCTCCAAGAGGCCGTGAACGAAGGCGCATATGCTCACCCAGGGCTTGCGCTGCTAGAGTCTCGTTGCGGCCATCTCGTGTTCGTCGCGCCCGTGACCTCTTTCGATGGCGCGGGCATCCAAGCGAAGTACACGCGGGTCGGAGAGGCGTCGAAGAACAACGTCTTCTGGCGCTATATCGCGCTAGAGACGCATCTTCTCCCACCCCACAACGACCTGTGGGCGCTCGAGACTGCCGGCGACAAGCTCCCAAAGCCGTCGTACGTGCATCTCGAGCACGGGTACTGGATCGAGAGAGCTCAGCTCTCCGTCCTGGGCGCCCAGCGGGGCAAGCGCACGACTGTGACGCGTGCGTCGCTGTCGTACGCGCAGTGGGCCTATTCGATCGCGGAGAAGCATCGCCAGGTCACAGGCATTACTTCACGCGTGAAAGGCTGGCAGCAGCAGCAGCAACAGATTGCGGTGCAGCAACCTTCTTCCACATCACCAGCTTTTCCCACAAAGATGGGAGTCAGCCGAGGTGCTCTGTGTGTTGATAGGACCTCCCAGACGCCCTTCTCCGTGGGGAAGGATCAAGCTTCGTGGAGGGGAAACTCCTCTTGGGCTGCAGTTGCTCAGGGCAACAGCGGTACCGCCGGCGCGTCGTGGAGAAACAACCACACGCCCAAAAACACGATTCCGCATGCGGCTGGCAAGAGCCAAACCTCTTGGAGGCGCGGATCGTGATCATTTTCCACAAGGTGTCGCTCGACAGTGGAGGAATACAGTCGCGCAGATGTTGGGAATATGAGGAATCGTTATTGGCGGAATATATCGTCGCGATGGAGGCATTATGAGAGGTTATTTTTGGCGGCGCTATATTTGGACATAGCTCTCAATGTTGACGAATGTTTCCGCTGTTTACCACGCTTTCTCACACGTTTCACTCCTCCCCAACGTCGCTGCACAGAATTGTATGGCTTGGTAGGTGCTGATTTCGTGGGGATACCTACAATGATCGACTGCTGGTCAGTGAAGCGCTTCTGTCAAGAGGCAACCACCACGCAGACCTGCTATTCGTACCGCATCACGCACGGAGGGACCGCTCACTTTGGAAAGAAAGAAAGGAAAATCAACGGTCTATCTATATTTTCAACTCGTGGTATTCACTGAGAGACATAGTAACATGCAGTATCGCGCCCAAGGAAAGCTCTTTCAGAGAATGGCTGGATCAACTCCTTTTCAATCCTCATGCAAAGTCAAACACCTCCCTCGTCTGATTTTGAATGAATGTGCTGTTGGCCCTTGGTCGAAGGCTATTGGAGTCTCCTTGTTCTGGAGTGCACTTAGACGTCAGTGCAGATGACGGCTTGTCCGGCCTGGAGAGGCGTCAGTCACAATGTCAAACTCCGCGTGGAGGCGAATGTACTTACGACAGGGAGGATACAGCACTGGGCGCGGCTACCAGTGTCGGCGCAGTCGTCAACGAAAGACTGCTGGGAGGTAAGGCCGAGCGATGCTAGAGAGCTGTGAGCATTGAGGTTGACATATAATGAGAGGCCACATACGCGAGTTGCAGGTCAGGCCAACGAGACCGAGGACATCAGCCTGGCAACACTGAGGAGTGAAGAGCGCTGGGCAAAGGTCGGCAGAGCTGCCAGAGCTGGAGCCAGATCCAGAGTTCCCAGTGCTGGAGCCGGAGCCAGAGCTGCCAGGGCCAGAGATAGGAGTGACAGCTGGGGCAGAAGCAGCGGTGGTGGCAGTGACGGCGGCCGCAGTAGAGGTGGCGGTAGCACTGGCGCTGGTGCTGGTGGTGCAGGTAGTGGTCTCAGCCTTCCATGGAGCGGCGTGGGCAAGGGCAGCGAAGCTGGCGATGATGGCGAACTGCATTTTGTTTGTGGGTTGGTGTGGTAAAGACTGTGTCTCGAAATGAGTGTGGAGGTCCGAAGACTTGAATGGGTTGAAAAGATGAGAGAAGTAGTAAGTTGCTGTGCTTGCTTTGTCGGCTGATGATGGGACAGGATATTGGAGCAGGCTCTTGATCTTTATATGCCTGCTGGAGGCACCTGGAGTTGTTCACTTCGTACGGCTCTTACCCAATGCGTCCTGCATGAGCTTAATGCGGTATTGCCAAGTCAAAGCGTTGAGACTCAGATCCATTCATGGTCGGCTTTGCTTGCTGCCGAATAGGTGGATCTTCTGAATGCATTGGCATGGTGGACTTCCGCCCCGTACCTTGCACAAATGCTCCTGACTTTGACGCTTCTGCACTGCGTCGACGAGAGTCGGCTTCGATTCAGGCTGCCAAGTTGGTGCTTAAGTGGACTTCGCTCATTGCTCTTGCTCTTTTCTTGGAATCGAATTTCTGCCAGTGCCCTCTGTCCTGCAGTCCATGCTCTCATACGTTGCAGCAACAACAAGACTGCCGACTGCTGTGGTGCGCTGTCGCCATTCTTCCACGGTGCACCGGCAATCCGTGTCTCCGCCATGTTCCACGTGTTCGAGCATGTGGTGTCGTTCGTACAAACTGCACGAACGGGTGATCGGCACAACCGTCGACGTAAGGATGATCGACAGGAACACTGCCCGATACTCATCGCGAAGGATTCGTGGCTGCCCCTTGCGGGAGGAGCCCTGTCGATCGCCTCGCATCTCGCAGACCTCACTCCTCTTATTGTTGTAACATTGTCATAGCCGTACCAACTCCTGAGCTGTACGAGTCTGCACGAGCATGCGGCGACCGGTCCGGGGGCCACATGCCGGCTCCAGTCATTCGCATGCTACCACACATCAACCACACGGCTCCCTTGTCCAACCTCTTGCAAAACCTTGATGATCCGGTCTCCGGCATGTCAACGTCGTGTCTCGCTTTCGCCTAATCCTCTCGCGTCTGCGAGAAACGAGTATGGCGAAATTACACCTATTTGTAGATGTTCTTCGACCACATACGAAACGTTTGGCGGAGATTATTGGAGCCACGAGTCTGCTCAGCCATGATTCGTCTGCTCGCTACTCGAGCGGTGCAACACGCTGCATGTCAACAGGAAACAGCCTTGTGGTCATGATTCGTACCGTCTCGTGAAGCCACTGGTTCTTTGAAGTGTACCTCCTTTCGACGTTGTGGCTTGCTACCTCCACTCTGTACAGATCATCTACGATGCCGATATCCATCTTGGTGCCGATCCCTCGTTGAGAAGTGATGTGCTTCGTAGTTCGCAACACAACGCATAATGCATCGCCGGCGTCGCTGCGGCGCGGCGAATGACCATATTGGGGAGATATGACTCGTCACCACATTGCAACGCCGCATGCTTGATCATCAAAGTCTTGGAGTAAAAGGTGACGGGAGCTCAATAGCTTCTCTTCGCGGATGCTTCTAATTCCGGGCCTGGCTTCGTCGACGCCGTATGCATGCACAGCAGAATACAGCAAGTTCCTATTGCTTGCCATGCACGGACAGCAATATGATGTGTGAATAGGGATGAGGCCAGGGACTTACGAGGCCGCTGCCCTACCCTGATGCGCCCTCCAACAGCGTAGAGTGGTCGTAACGCGATGAGAGGATGGTCGGTCCTGACCTTCGTAAGCGGGTTCAACTCATCTCTTCGCACTACAGAATGTTACTAGGAATCAACGAACAGCTGATTAGCCGCGACAGAAGACACGACTGACGGTATCCGCCTCTTCTTATGGCCCGGACGGAAGGAAATATCTCGAAAGATACCTTGCTGGAGTTGACTTCCGGTCGCTCTGCGAAACACAGGCTAGAGCTCCTGACCATGAGAAAAAGTTCGTGGACCTGTGGTTGCAGCCATGTTCGCAAGAATCGCATATGAGGGCTACATGGGGGCTCGCTGGTCGTTAAGACCAGTTCAATGGATAATACGTGCCTAATACGTGCCTGGGACAATGTGACTCTGTTAATATGGACCAATGCAGGGACGCAAGAGAGGTGGTCCACGATGCACTTCCTTCCCAAGAGCAGGACACCGATCAGGGGCAACAGCCACATCTTGCTCCTCTGGTTGGCGTAGGACCTTTTCCGGGTTCAAGCCGCCAGTCCTGAGCAATCAAGTGGGCTAATTTTCCGCCTTGTTGTTGCGGCGCTTTTGTAGATTTTGCTCGGCAGTGAGGCAAGCCGCTTTCAAGAGGCGTTGTCGAGACCGTAAAGCAGAATCTGGTCAAGCAGGACGAAGACGAGGTACAGAGCGTGGACGATGGTGTGTTGTCGACGGAAGGCTGGCGTTGCTATGCAGCGAAATGCAGGTATTTATCGTCAGAACCAAATAATTGAAATGTACCGAAAGAAGGCAGGCGGCTTGGAATCATGGTAAAAGCTTGAATTATCTGATATCGTCGCGACTACCTTACCGCGTCGCCCCAGTGTGCTTGCTTTTCTCCCTCTTCTACATGCGTTACGCTCATAGTCACGACCGAAGCATCAAAGCCTTCACATATGTACACACAATGAGGACGATTAGGGCCTCAGAAATCTAAAGCATCGGCTTCAAAAGCACCTCACACACTGCCCAAGCCACAACATGACGGCATCTACGCCAATCGTATCTCGTACATTTCTTCCAACGCAGCTCGAGACGTCGGACATTCCCAAGGCAGTAGATATGTTCGACGAGTGCTGCCACTTTAACACCGAAACTCACGCGATCTTTGTAAAGCCATAGGAGCAAGATCAGCGGATCAAATGCCATCACAGGCCAGGTACGAGAGTGGCACTGGGGAAGTGGCGTGAACCACAAAGGGTGATGAGCATACATGTGCTACGACGATCAAGAACGATGCTGATGAGATTGAACGACGTACCACTAGATACAGACATCGATAGATGCTACTGTAGACCGAGCACTTTCACAGATCAACTTTGACACACATGTAATCTTGTGCTCAACGCCGACGCTCTACTAAAAGAAAGCCCCATCGTCCACTTGAGTTCCTCATGAACCAAAACATTAACCGGCCAAGCTTCGCCGATATGTCCCACTCAACCGACTTTAACGATCGAGCTCCACCACTCAACCCAGCAGTCTATGCGCGTGTCTACGTCCATGGTATGCCCATGACACGATGCATCTCCTGCGGCCACTGGAACTACGTCCACGATCCTGAGTGTGAGCACCTACAACGGAATGACCAACCAGAACAAGGCGAAGCAGACGAAGATGAAGACGCGGCAAAACAAAAAGGGGGAGGCTCAAAGCACGATGAATCAGAAAACGAAGAGTATGAAGACTGGGCAACACTGCTCGAAAATCGTCTGAAGCAGATCGGTGCAAGCGATTTCTAGAGCGAAAAGTAGAAGGAAAAGATGCTCACTTTTGGGCAGTGCCAAGTATACCATGAGCCAAAGTTACGTCTCTGCTCTTGGTTCGTTCAGTGAGGTAGTATTTGATGATGGTACTTTGTAGTACTGCGAGAGACTTTCGTCGAGCCCAGTTCTCGTGATGCTCATATAGCACCGTGAAAATGTATTCTGACCCTTCTTCGCATCCTCCGTTACCGATCGCAGTCACAAAACGATCAGCAGCTTCACAACCCCATACCGATCACATCAACCGCCGCTTCTACCACCAGTCACACTCACAAGAGCGACCATGTGCATCAAAGCTCACTCCTGCTTCATCTGCACGCACGTCGGCGACTACAAAATCGAGCATTGCTTCGCCATCTTCGACCCGCAGCGCGACTTTTGCTCGGTGCCCTTCAGGGTCATCTCACGCGACTTCTGCTGCAGCCAACGCTGCTGCCAAAAAGCCATCGCCTTTGCCACCGATCGCTTCACCAAAGCCCTGGCCGACGAAGAAGCCTACGACCCCTCGACGTGGGACCAGCTCTTCCGCGGGGTGTTCGTCAAAGACCAGAAGACACAGCTCAGGAAGGGGCTGGTGGCCGCGAGGAAGCTGCGGGATGAGTCTCAGGCAAGACATTCTGCTTGCGCGCAGATGCGGTGCGTGCCTAGAGATGAGACATCCAGGTTGAAGCTGAAGCGGAAGAAGAGTCCGGAGGCAAGGAGCGAATCTGCTGCACGAGCTGAGGCTCAGGAGATCAAAGCGTTGGAGGCAGAAACAAGGGCTGCAGGTAAGAGAGGCCCGTCTGGGGATGCGGTTTGGCCCATCGGAGCAGTGTGTCTGAGTCGGCCAAAGGGCAAGGGCAGGGTCCTCGAGTGAACATATCGTGCGGCGGTGGCTTCGACATGCTTGCAATGCGGATCGCCAATGTTTCGTTTATGATTTTGCGCTAGATACCGTATTGAGATGCAATGTGTATGAATAGCTCATCCCACGTCGTTGTATTCTTGCTTGACTTTGTATCTCATCGGCCTTCGGCAAGGCGCGATTGGTGGCCGTAAGGGATACTTGACGTCAAGCCAACGAGTTTGCAACCAAGTCACACCCACGCTGGTGAGCATGTATAGGACCACGCCAGCAGGGAAGTTGGTAGCTGCATAAAAGACGTAAAAGGCGAGGACTAGTCCTAGGCGTTTGGTGAAGCTGAGGTTGGCGAACATGTCACTATTCGTTTTCTTCTTCTTCGCTACCTCCGTGTTGAGCTTCTCCGCAATCTGAAGGGCGTGGACGACGTCGTCCGTGGCAGAGTTGATCTTCGGCAGTTCCACTTGTGCTCTCGATGAGCGCTTCTGGGTCACTATTGATGCGGCATCATTTTCGATCGACTCATCAAGTGCTTTCAGCTTTTCCTCTATCTCTTTAATCGCAGCGGATCCTTTCTTGTACGACGGCCTCAACAGCGTATTCGCAACCATGAAGAAGCCGAGGGCGGCAGGAAGCATCCACGTCGGGTCGGGCACGGAGAGGTCCTGAAGCCACAAGAAGCCTTCGAACCTCATAGTAGGATCTGCGAGGTCGGCGTAGGCCGGAGTGTGAGGGTTCAACGGTGAGAGCTGATATTCGTTTGCGAGGAGATTGCCATCGGGAATACCATCCGATGAGAGTATTTGCTCTTGTCTGGATCTCGCAGCTTCCCTAGCTGCAGCCAAACGTTCGGCAAGAGCGTCTGATGGGGAGGTGTCGACAGCAGATGTCTCCTTCGCTACCTCGGCGCCAGATGTTTGTTTAGACTGTAAAGGACCAAGCAGCAATGTAAGAAAGCCTTCACTTGCTCCGCACTTGATTCTCACGGCCTCAGCAAAAGCAATCAGAGCCGCAATGTTGATCCAGCTCTGCCATTGGACAAACCTCCCCACGCCGTAAGCTTTGCCCAGACGGCTTGACTCTTGAATCCTGGTGGTGAGCGACATGGCTATGAGCTGGAGGTTTCGAAGGACTGGTGGAAGATTCCTGCCATTATTCTCCAATCGTCGACGTTCCATCTCTCCCACCTTTTGACCCATGATGGCGTTGTAGCGAGCGCGAATGATGGGATACAGATTGAGCTTGATCACGGCACCTCTGCGAGCGGGACGGGAGGCGATGTAGTAGCCAAATACGCCGCGGACTAGGAGGGCTGTGACGGGAAGGGCAGCAAACCATGGGAGGCCGAGCGAGTGGACGCCATCGAGCACGGCGGTTGGGGCATCGACGACAATGGAGGTCAAGGTATTCGATCCGATGTCAAGTTTTGGCCGTGGTGTCGAGGAGAAGGAGCGGGTGTGGGTGTAGAGCGAGGTACGGAGGGCGGGCGGGAGGTGGAAGAGGTTGGCTCGGAGGCCTCTGCTCGCCATGGCCTGCTGTCGATGCCGGAAGGGGAAAGGTCCAGGTCAGAGTCGCACGTGAAGAGACACAAACAACCATCGCGTTGACGGCATGAAGTCGCATCCAAGCTTCCTCGCATCGCGTGGTTTCAGACCCCGGCGCCGATCAGCGGGCTCTGCCGCGTGAGAGAGATGGTTCCTGCCGCTGCGGGCAAACGACCACCGCATGTGACGTTGCTGGCTATAACTGGCCCAGGCTCCTTCAGTCATTCACTCACAAGCCTCTCTCGCGCTGCTCCTGTTGTGTTGCAGACACCACCTGACTTCTGCGAACCATGACCCCGCGACCATGATTTAATCGAGGCCCCGCCCTATACCTCGAAGCCACACCAACCGCCGACATGGCCTTGCTCTTCTCCCTCCTCCTGGCCGCGTGTATCGGTCTGGCCCTGACCGCTAGCTTGCTGCCGTATGCCTTTAGATTGCTGGGAAAGCTGATAGGCAACTCGCTACGAAGCAAAACTCAGCATCGCAGAGAGATCCTCGTACAACGAGCACTGAAAGAAGAGGCAGAGCAGAAGGATAAGCAGAGCGGACCGGAGAGCAAGAAGAAGGCCTCGTCATCTACATCCCTCGACTCGGACTGGGAGAAGGTCAACGACGGCGGTGATAAGACTCCCACCGGCAACCACACTTCGTCTCCCATCAACGCCTCCGAGGACTCCTACGATGGCATCATCACCTTCTTCCACCCTTTTTGCAACGCTGGTGGAGGAGGCGAACGTGTCCTTTTCGCCGCCATCCTAGCAACACAGCAGCGTTACCCCAACGCTCTCTGCGTCGTATATACCGGTGACCACGATGCCAGTCGCGAGCAGATCCTCACCAACGTCCGTAATCGCTTCAACATCCACCTCAATCCCGCCCGAGTCGTCTTCCTCTACCTCACCACTCGAGATCTAGTCCTAGCCAGCCGATGGCCACATTTCACGTTGTTGGGGCAGAGCTTAGGGAGCTTGGTGTTGGGTTGGGATGCTATGAACTTGCTGGCACCGGACATCTTCGTCGATACTATGGGCTACGCATTTGCGACGGCTTTGGTCAAATGGCTCTTTCCAAACGTCCCCACTGGTGCATACGTGCATTACCCGACCATTAGCACCGACATGTTGGAATCTCTACATCAAGATGAAGGAAGTGGTGTGAACGCTGGACAAGGAAAGGGGCCTCGAGGGAAAGTGAAGCAGCTCTACTGGGAGCTCTTTGCGAAGCTGTACTCCTGGGTAGGCGGCACGATCGACGTAGTCATGACCAATAGCAGCTGGACACAGAACCATGTCTCTCAGCTTTGGACACGTTCTCGAACCCGACGCCAGAAACAATTCCCAATAGGTGTCGTCTACCCGCCCTGCGCGGTCGCTGAGCTGCAAGACAAGATCCCCGCCGATGGCGACTCCCGCCGAACTCGAAACATCCTCTATATCGCACAATTTCGCCCAGAGAAGATGCATCAGACCATCATCGAAGCCTTCCACTCTTTCCTCAAGACCCATCACAAAGATACCCCCGCCGAATCCCGACCCCGACTGATCCTAGTAGGAAGTGTACGAGACGATCACGATGAAAAAAGAGTTTACAAATTGCGTCTGCAGGCCCAGGAGATCAAAGACAGCGTTGACTTCGTCGTTAACGCAAAATGGCCGCAGATACTCGAGTTCCTCAAGACGAGCTCAGTGGGCGTGAACGGGATGTGGAACGAACACTTTGGGATTGGGGTGGTCGAGTACCAAGCTGCTGGACTGATTTCCGTCGTGAACGATTCTGGAGGGCCAAAAGTCGACATTGTCGTGCCCATTGATGGGGAACCTACAGGTGAGCTCCTTCCATAATCATCGTCTGGACATTATACTGACTATGTACAGGCTTCCACGCCACAACTCCCTCAGATTTCGCAGCAGGCTTCTCCCGGGCCCTCTCCCTCTCGCCTTCTGAAGCTCTCGCCATGCGACAACGCGCCCGCACGAGCAGTTGGCGGTTTTCCGAGAGAGTCTTCAGTGATGCGTGGATGATGCATTTGTCGAATCTAGTAGAGTTGACCGGGAGAGCGGACGGGGTGAAGCGGGATAAGATCAAGTAGAGCTCCAAATCATTGAGATCTGCCATTATTGATGCATTTCGCAGCGCCTTCGGTCCTGTCTTAACTTTGATGCTCTGTGTTCTTGATAATGAAAGAGTCTGTAGGATGTGTTCGTAATACTTGCAAGACCCTCAGGAGCGAAGGTTCGGATATACCCTGGCCTAACCTTCGTGTCGCAGGCATGCCTAGCCGGAATGGTACCCAACACCAACGACTTGGGATTCTGAGGAGGTGATGCAATGAAAGCTTGATCAAAGACTCGCTTCATGAACGAGAGCTTCTTGCTACATACTTCTCACGTAGCAACGGATCACTGCCTCTCGCTGTCAAGCAGAAAGGAGGCGGCGAAAAGCACACATATGCAGTCGTGAGAAGGCGTTAAGAGTAAGACCAGGGAAAGCACGTCCAGCCATTGCTAAAGTTGGAAGAAATGCAGCTTTTCAATCATTACACGTATCATCCATTGCCCGCCGTATTAGCGATACAGAGTACAGCCCAAAACAAGCAATGCCTTGGACCATGCCTTTCCGCGCCGTCCCATATCATCATCATCTCATACAAACAGGCACGGCCCGACGAATCGTCCTCTCTCGCCGATTCACAGCCCTCAACCCCTTTTCGACCCATTCACGATGTGACTCCCACCATTTTGCGGCATCGAGCCGAACGCTGGGATACCAGGTGGATGCCGTGCGGTAGCCGCTGGACTGACGAACGACTGCTGCTGAAGATGCTTAAGCTTCACAGCATCGAAGGGCTCGGCCGATGGCGGTGGTTTCGCGGGAAGTGAAGCTGGTGCGCCCCATTTCGCCAATAGACTCTGAGTGTGCTGCGACGGTGGTATCGTCATCGCTGAGGGTTGCGGGATCTGGGTGTACTCATTGCCTCGATGTGACGCCGCTCCAGGCTTCGGTGGCAGAGGGACGTTGGGAGACGCCTGGCGTGGGAATACCGGCTGCGGCAGTGGGTGAGTGAGAGGCGTCGAATGCGTTCGATTCTGCATCGCATTCGGCGAGTTGTGATGATGAGGTGAACCAAAGGCAGAGCCTTGAGATTGTGCGGAGTTTTGGCGCTGAGGAGGTTGTGGACCGTAGCCTTGGGGAAACCCGTAATTGGCCGGTACCGCATGGGGAGAGAATGGGCTACTATTCGTATGCCCAGGGATGAAGGTCTGACTCTGCGGGTTGAAATGCTTACTCTTGTAGCTGCCAGGCAAGGGATGCTCGGACTTGCTAGGTGGTCGGCCGGGGAATGCCTGGCTTGGCAATTGCCCAAAGGCGTACTGGTCTTGCGGCGATGGGCCTGTCGTTGGATTGTACGTCGAGCTGTAACCAAAGCCAGCCTGAGAAGCCTGCACCTGCGGTTGATATTGCTGCGGCTGTTGATGTTGCTGCTGCTGCTGCTGTGACCAACCCTGCTGTGGTGCGCCATAGTTATACTGCGGGCCATAGCTAGGGTTATATCCAACTGTCGGACTCTGTGCAGGCACTTGACCTTGAAAGCTCATCGACCGCTGGAAATCAGCCGAGAGATCGTATCCGCTTGACTGCCCTTGAGCCCATGCTTGCGTTGGGTCGACGTGCGGGTAGGACGATTGAGTCCAGTTCGCATTGTTCGAGCCTTGTGGCATCTGCACTTGTTGCATGTTGCTCGTGCCACCCTGCGAAGCGTATGCACTAGGGAAAGAATTATTTGCGCTCTCTGAATACCCTTGATAGCCGTAAGATGGTGTCGTAACGCCATCTGAACCGTAGGGAGGGGTATAGAAGTTGCTGTAGGCTGACCGAGGATCAAAACCATCATCACTGTCCGCTCGAGCCTTCTTCTTGGTCTTTTTGCCAGTGGTCGAGCTCGGCCGCGATTCTTGCTTGTCCCTCGCTGTGTCAGGCGACTCAACTGGCTTCGCCGAACCCATGATCCGCAGGCGCGCAGCTTCATATCTCGCCTCTCTCTCTTCACGAGTCGCAGGCGCTTTCTTCTTCTCATCACCACTATCGCCATTCTCAGATCCACTTTTCGACGGCATGTTGGAACCATTGGCAATGGCAGGGCCATTCTTATCCGCGCGTCTCAGAATCTTCATTGGCTGAGCCGACGGAGGGGGTGTGCTTGCAGCGGTCGAGGGTTGAGTAATACCTGTGAGAGGTGGCGGGATGCGGCAGTCTGGCGTCTTGTACAGACGCACTGCAGCTGAGGTATCGTCGACGAGATGTCCAAGCATGTAGTAATCAGCCATTTTGTGCGCCAACAGTCTGTAGAATGCGTGGCATTGTGGAAGTGTCAGCGAGGACTCTTTCGGGTCCTTGACGAAATCGATAACATCCTGCTCCAACTTCAACACCCATACTCGATCGCGCGGGTTTTCCAATGCGTCAAGCAGCTTCTGGTCGGGAGCGCAATCGACGACAGGTTCGGGTACAGGAGGGCCTGCTCGATGCGCGCTGGGTACTGAGCCAATGCCAGGGCCTTGCGGCGGCACGTATAGCACACCCTTCGGCGCATGACCGAAGGTGGGAGGAGGACCTCTGCGCTGTGGCTCCATGGATGATATCTCTCGAAGCTGGTCTCTGAAGGCGCGTACGCCATCGTCCGAGCCGATGCGAGAGCCAGGCAGCCCAGATCCAGGCGGCGAAAACATGTCCTCTTCATCCACAGCCTTCACGCTGGCGCTATCATCCGGTCGCAGGGAGTCCTTCTCATCCAAGGCGAATGTGGTACCCGACGCGACATCACTCTTACCATCCAGGCTTTGCGGCTTGTTAGACCCGCTCGACGAGGATACTTGTGTGCCAACATCGTCTGACGCTGGCATGAGTGAACCATCTGGCGCAGGCTCTCTCGGCCGCTGGGGCACAGACTCCACAATCTGCACTCGAACTTCCGGTCCATTGGGACCCATCTCTACTGGCTCTTTTGTATGTTTCATGTCGTTGGAAGCAAGTTGCACAAGTTTCCTGTGCCTAGGCCCACCAGTGGTCTGGCCGGGGATCGGTCCGTTGGAAGGAGCGACAATGGGAGCGCCGTCTTGCGGCGCAGAAGGTACATCATGTGTCTGATTGGGACTGGAAGAATTTGTGGGTGGGTGCTGCTGGACGCTCGGAGGCTTAATACCGGCTGCGGCGATCTGTGCCCAAGTCAGCCGAGATCCTTGACCGGTAGTTGCGTCACGCGCGAAATACCTTTGCAAAAGAGGGCTTATCCTTCTTTGCGTCTGCCGCAGACGCCGCTGGAGCGGAGGCCATGATGCCGAACGAGGAGCGCGACCCAGAGACAGCGGGGTCGCGGTGGGTACAAGAAGAAGGAGAACCGAGAGCCGCTGTTTCCTGAGGCTGGCGAGCGCTTTGGAGCTGCCAAACGGAAGAGACGTAGATGATTGACCAAGAAGCGTGTCTGCCGGGGGGGGAGAGACTCAGGAAACTGGCGGCTCAAGGAAGATTGTCAAGTCCAGCGCCAGAAGTTTGGACATTGTGCTGCGCGCACATGGAGCCGGGATCGCGAGAGGGAATTTTGACGGTGAGGGCTGGTGCGGTGCGTCGTCGCGAGCGCAGATGAACGTCGCTGGTCGACTCGCAGGGTCGAGTCGGCGGCGGCGATGTTCGTGCTCGTGGTGGGTGCGCGGGTGGTGCGCAGGCAGGACGGAGTCGACGCTGGCGCCAGGTTTTGAGCCTTGTGCGAGCTTGAAGGTGAGATGATGTGCCTTGAATCAGTCCAACCTTCGCCAACGGCGGCTATGACCGGGCGGCCCGGACACTAGCTCGGAGCTTAAGTGGTGGGTCTATAACTTCGACTTCAACCCCGACGTCGAGGCAGTCGACTATTCACTTTTACAACACCACAAGTTTCGACTCGCCCGAGACCAAACGCAGTACAATCACAGTCGAATCCTGCACGCTACCATGAACCGCTACAAGGCTGGCGGGCCGTCCAAGGCGTCGGCGACGACTCTCTGCCAGAAATGTTTGAAAAGAGGCAAGCGATTCTCCTCTTCTTCAAGACTTTCATACTAATGCTGAATCGCAGGCCACTACAGTTACGAATGCACTGCAACTCAGCAAGATAGACCCTATGTCTCGCGCCCATCTCGAAGCCAACAGCTCCTCAACCCGAAACTCGCACCAAAAATCGCGGCTGTCGAACCGCCGAAAGCTGAGACGAAGTAAGACAAGAACCGACCCAGCAGACCACCGCGAATGCTGACCTCTACGTGTTTAGAAAGGTCGAGTCCAGTATCAAGAGCCCCAAACGAGAACGTACCGCTCAGGATGAAGGAAGCCCGGATCGTAAACGCAGACGCTCGGTATCCTCGTACTCTTCCGATTCGGTCTCCACGATCTCGACCAATCGCTCGCGTTCGAGATCACGATCACCTCCAGCAAACAAAACTCGATCGGAGAGACGAGGATCTGATCGCGCCGAACACCCATCTCGCCACACGAGTAGACGAGAAATCTCAACAAGTCCTCCTTTGCGATCTCCCTCTCCATACCGCAGATCCCCAGGTGACCGAACGCATTGGCGAAAAGGGGACGATTCATCTCGAAATCGAAGCCGCTCACCTCGTCGACCATCGCCACCGCCACGGAGACGGCGATCCCCAGATCATGGAGCACCCCCGCGGACGAGAATCTCACATTCTCGATCTCGCTCAAGATCGCGCTCTCCATATCGCGGTGACGGACGTTCCAGACGAGACCCTACTCCTCCCGCAAAACGACCCGTCGCCCCACGAGAACGCAGCCTAAGTCCCTACAGCGCTAGGGTCGCACTGACGAAGTCAATTAGTTGAGGCGAAGGGTTGAGGAAATACCTTAGGGTCATTTTATCAATTAAGCTGGCCATTGGCAAACATACTATAAGCCTCTGTTCTAATCCTGCAACTCGTCCCATTGGTGGACAAGTATCAACGAGGAATCGTAAACGAAGAAAGTGCAACGCCATCGAACGTGGGTACCAAACATTGCTCTCTGAACCGACCCAGCCCTTGCAGTCGTTACCCAGTCTATGTTCCCCAACGACCGCAGCTAAATCTATACACCAATGCCATGGTCCTCATACCGGTCGTTAGAACAGTGATAACGGTCATCGCCAATTAAGTACAACTCCCCAAGCTAGTAGTCCTTTTTTTCAATGAATAGACGCTTCCCTGGAAAAAATGCGACTGCACGCTTGCTGACCTCCCAAAAGAAGACACAATGCCCACGCTTCGCTTCGCTTGGTCCCGTTACCCCTGGCACCCCCTTCCATCTATAAAATGCCGTGTCCAGCCCAATCCATGTACAATGAAGACATGCTCCTCGCCATCGTCGTCGAGAGCGCGAACGTTATGGGCATTTCCTCGCGGTCCCCTTTCACCATTCTCTCTTCACCCCACGTCACTCGTCCATTCCACCGTCTTTCCCATTTCCTACCCGAATATCCCAGCAACAAGTCCTCCAGCAAAGACCGCCTCCAACATCAGGACCGCGAAGCAAACTCCCCAAACCTTCGCACTGACCCTGCCACTTCCACTTCTGACAACCACCAGCCTGAATCCGGCCAAGGCCGCCCCCAGTCCGCAGATGATACACAGCAGAACGCCAACGCGCACCTCCGTCACGAGCTTGTGTTTGCCAGTGCTGGAAAGAATGTAGCCAACGAGGAGGAAGGCAACGGAGATGGCGAGGGATGCGGCGGCGAGATGGGCCACGTGGAGAGGCTGTTTGGCGCGGGCGGCAGAGGTAGATGTGGCATTGACGTTGGTGGAGCGCGAGCGCGGGAATGTACCGAAACCGGGTCTCGTAGTAGCTGCGACTTCATCATCGGACGATTCCTCGTCTGCGACAGTGGGCGAGTGTTGAAGGAGAGGTTCTTCACCCTCTTGCGGCCACCGTTTCCTAAAGAGGTTTCCAATCTTGCTGAAGAAGTTGTCGATGGCGCGTTCGAGTGGTGAAGTTTCATAGGGATCGATGTAGATGGCGTAGCCGCCTTCTTCATCTCCACCTTCCTCTGGATTGTCGTACTCATTCCAGTATCTTTGCTGTTCTCCCTGTGCTTGTTTCGGCGTTCGCGAGGGAGCCTCTGGATAGTTTGGACGCCTCTTCTTGCGGAAGGCTCGTAACGGTGGGTTCTCCAGGGCGGACAGGTGAGACTCGGCACTTGACTGCTCTACTGCTGTCCCACTGTCTACTGTGCCATCGGTGCTGTCTCGTGGGCTCATCGCCGTCTGTAAAGGCTGGGGCTGCAGACTACTGTGTTTTGCAGATCTTAGCCCAACACCAGATCCTGACCTATCCTTCGCACTCACGCGCCTGACTGTCGGTGGTGTGACTGGGCTACGCTCTCCTGAGACCTGTCTCGAACTCGAGCGCGGTAGCGTCGGCGGTGTCTTGGGGATCTTTCGAATGTCGCGCTCGAGTGTTGCCACCCAAGATGGAGTGGAGATCTTTTTCTCCGACTTTGTGATTTCCCATACGCAATGATACTCGATGGAGAAGCCAGGTACACGTTCGACCAAATGGCTCTCATCAAGTACCGAAAGCAGCTTTGTCGATGAGAAACCCTCCTGTCGAACGGTCAAGACCCCAAATGGGAACTTGGCCGCCCTCTTCGTATCCACAACCCTGGCGTCCGGCTTGTCGATTCTGATGTTAGTATCGAGCGTAGCGAGACAAAGGCCTGCCTCGCCATCCTCCAGACCCACGAACCGAGAACGGCAAGACGCGAAATGGTACAGAGGCCGGACGTTATCCTTGATCATCATCTCACTGCGCAACCTTTCAATCGCTTCGCCATCATCGCCCTGCGCACTTTCGAGTGGAGCGTGGAACTGCTCATCTTTGCTGAAGAAGTCGAGGACGTTTTTCTGGTTCATGCAAGCCCGAGTGGCCTTGCCAGTCTTTGTTCTCAAAGAAGCCATGGCCAACTCATCCCCAGACCAGCGCAGCACGGCCTTGGTACGCTGTGGGATGCTTCCTGATCGTCGCTCAGCATCATTTACCTTCGACTCTTGGTCTTCCAGGAATCGATCAACGTTATCTGCTGCGATGGCGTGAAAGTCTGAGACATCTGGTTCGGCGGGTGCGAAGGAGGTCAACTTGCTCAAGTCGTGGATGTTGGAGGCCAGCGAGTTGTTTCGGCTGCGGTGGAGATGATACTTTGCGTATTGCATCAGGAAGACCTCCAATTCCATGACGTTCTCTGGGTGTACAAAATAGCTGGCAAACGTGCTGTGCTTGCCCAGCGGTACTGTCCTCATGCTTGTGTCAAATGCCGCCTTTTGCTCTTTGTCCAACTCATCTTGCAGCTCTCTTATGGTAGCGGAGCCTTCGGCAATCGACTCGAGAGGGGTATCCGGTCTTGACGTTGGTGGTGTGCCTATCAGCTTCCCATATTGTACTCTGATGGTATGTAGCAACGTCGAATATGTGTCCAACAACGGGCCAGCATCGAATCGGTGGAATCCCTTGGGATCAGCGAAGACGCCCTTGTTGATTCGCTCGTCGAGAGTGGTCGAGCCCGTCCACTTCCTGTACTTTTTCAACAGCTTTCGGAAAGCAGTCCGCTGTGCGCTGATGAACCTCGAGAGGCTCTCGATGTCCTGGCCGGCGCGGATGACATCTTTCTCGATGCATGCGTATGCCTGAAGCTCGCTCAGAGGGATCCTATTCGATTTGAACGCCTTCGGTCGGGTCGCGAGCTTCGCGAGCTGCTTCTCGTTCTGGGCTGCTAGGAGTAAGCGAAGCACGCGTGGGGAGGTGCATGCAGCGAGGTGTCGAGTAGTGAAAGAAGACGAGAGTGACAGAACCTACCAAGCCTCGAACGAATCTCACCCGACTTGCTCTTAACAAACAGGGTGATGTTGGCGTAGCTTTCTGCTAGTATCTGATGTAGCTGATCCTCGAACTCCAATGCCTTGTCGATCTCTCCTCGGCCCGGAATAGCCACGGCCTTGCCATTGCCAGGTGTGGTCTGCTCCTTGATGTAATACTTGATCTTGTCGTATTCGATGTTATCTGGGGAGACAAGTGGTTAGTGGTGTATAGCTATGCAGAGCTGTCGGACACAGGCCGAAGCTGTGGTTGAGAAGCGGGAAAGTTTTGGGGGAATGCATGCATACAGCAGTTCCAAGCGGGGACTGAACGCTGGCGGAGCGTCTTGCCGTACTTCATGGCAGCGGGCGGCAGGGAGAGGTGTTATTGCGGCAGTGACATGTGGGTGAATGAGAGACGCGGTGGTTATCAAAGGGTTGAGGACGGCGGCAGTGATGTGCAAGTTTGCAGGAATTCCGGGAGGGCGGCGGCAGGTGTCGTATTTCAAGCTTGCATTGATGAGATGGGAGTGGGGAAAGTGAAGTGGAAGTCTGGCAGCGTTATTGGTCTCATCCGCGCCCAAAGTTTGCCAGGATGCGATGCGATGCAATGTACTGCCCGGCGGTGGTGAGTGACGGACTTAGCTCAAGGGTCGACGTCAAGGTCGAGTCCATGTTCATATCCCGGCCACCCCAATCCACCCAACCCACCACCATCCCGGCTGCTGCTGCTGCACTACTGCTCTCCCGGATAGCGAATCACGGTGCTCGCGCTGCACGGGCATCGCACGATTGGGAATGTGAGCACACGACCAGGCGAGATTATCCGCACGACGAGACCAAGGGAGCACGCGTTCCCTGGGTCGCACTCGGTTTCCAGCCTCCCGCCAAACGTCAGATTGGCATCGATAGAGCAATCTATCCTCCAGCCGACCCAGACATTGCACCCCTTGGCAAGACTCTTGTTTCATGGGAGATGTCTTGATCGTCAATTCTACGAGTGTCGTCAAACATGTGTGTGGGCATGACCAAGGGAGCCTGGCGTTCTGTCAATACCATACCGTAACAGATACTACACCTGTCAATGGACGGTAAAATGCTTAAATGCCCCGCGCCTGGCCTCGGTGGTTCAGAAGGATCCAGCCAAAGTCAATCCCATTAACCTTCCACCGCACGAGCAGCCGGTTTGAGCCCCATCTGTTCACCCACTGCTTCTTACTCCCGACGCTCCAGCCATTGACTTTCACCACTTCACCACTTCACCACTTCACCCGGCACACCTCACTCGCTCCCAATTGCAACTTCTTCGCCATCACAGTCGCACGCAGAGCCGCACATGAAAGGCTCAAACCACGCAGGTGGATGCGACACGGCATTAGTGCATCTGCACGGCATGTGGTCGCATGTACCGCGCGAGCAGCCTCCTTCCGCCTCGATGCACCGCGCTTTCTTGCCAATGGGATCCTGCCAAATTACCCGATCATCACATGCAAGGAAAGCCGTTCAAATCCTGTTCTTCCGTGTATTCATAAACTCTCGACATCGGAGAGAAGACATTAGGATGTAGCTTCTGCCGAACGACGCCTCCAGCAATCCCATCAAAACCTTCTTAGTCCTCACTGCAGGCTACTGCACGGCTCCTTCGACAGAAAATTCCCATCTGGTAAATGCGTTTCCAACGCCTTTACGTGATGCTTGCGCCCGATCTGCGCCTTCAACAGCAACCAGCGGCAGACTCCGATGGCATCTGTGGCGAACATCTGGAGCTGTCATCCACATTGGAGAGAAATTCAAGGTTGTTGTTGCATTCTTGCTTGCTGTCGATGTAGTAGAGCCGAGACGGCGTCAGACGTCAAGTGGACTGTCGAAAGCCTGCCCCACGAGCCTCCCACGCGGCCTAGATTGCAGACGAGATGCTTGCTCATTGCACTTCATAACGAGGGTCGTCTCCGACTCGGATTACTTGCTCCCTGTCGTAATTCGAACCGAGCGATTTTCTGGCCTTTCGGACCGCGATGCTCGCGCCGATGCGTCTGGCCTCGCTGAGCATCTCCACCACGAAAGAAAAGCTGTCTAATTGACTCACTGACAAAGACGACTCTTGAGGCCAAGGAGGAGCAGGAGCAAGAATTTCACATGCCATGACGACGGAACGGAACATACATGTACTGCATGCAACACACGTTCGGTCAACCAATGATCCCATCTCGGCGAGCTGTCCGCGATGATCCCTGCCTGGTCACACATCTGCTTGCGCGCATGCTTGCACCTACAATTTACACATCTCACCGCATCCAAGCGACTACCGTTCCAGCACGGCTCTTATCGTCGCGCGGTAGCACATACCACCACCGTCCGACAACACCGACCTGCTGTGACCTGCACATGCGTCTATCAAAGCAGAAGGTGTCACTCCATCTCACCCCGATCCTCCGCCTCCTTGTCACACAACGCCTCACCCATCTGTGATCAGCGCTCGTTCGCGGACTCGGAGTTCCACGGGAAAGAGTGGATGTAGGACCTCGTGAACCAAACTCTTGCCTCAACGGCCAGTACCAGTGGTACACCGCCTGCTTGTCTGCAAGACTTGGGTTCTGTTATATGCACCCCATCCTTTCTGCCACATGTGTCAAACTCTCACGGCTCCTTTTGCATCATTCTATGGTCATCGGTCGTGTGCTCGCTTTCCTAATCGTCTTCTTGCCGTTGGATCTTTGGGCGCGCTGAGTCGCGGTCGTGTGCTCTTTTGCCAAATGCGGGGAACGTGGTGGCAGGGCGAAGTCTCACGTTCTATACTTACGTCTTCATGTTCATGATTGGAGATGGCTAGAAAGTATCGTGTCCGCGGTCGGCTGGTGTATGGGAGATTGTTGTCTGAAGATGGATGAATTCTTGCATTGAGACTAGGGTTGCCGAAGCACTTGGTGATCCTATGCTGCAGCGATCAGTATCATCGACACCTCACCTGCCTTTCCATGGTTGCAGCCAAGCACACGTCCTAATCGTGAGGCTCATGCTCGAGCGTGTCAACGGATCACCAGCGACTTGCTTGATTCAACGCCTCTCACACGGCCAGTCTGATGGCGTTATATGCGGCGACTCGATCGCGATGGCCGGCAATTGACATGTGTCAAGTGTCAAGTATCAAGTCCAACCATGACTCCTTGTCCATTGTGCAAGGATGTTCGCAGATGTATCTTCCCACGGTCCGCGTCGATCGAGTAAATGGCCACGTTCGCGTCGGGGGCGCAGTCGCTTGAGAATGGCGGAGGATTAGATGCTTGCAGCAGCGACTGGTGCAGAGCTTTCGACTGCCGTTGGCGCTGCTGGCTGAGCAGATGTAGAGTGTACTTTTGTTCCTCCTAGATGTTGGACGCGCGCGACTCGTCCTTCTGGCTTCGGCTTTCGGCAAGAAGCCCTACTTTCTTCTCCTTGGGGTTGACCTCACTCCATGCCATCAGCTCTTCCGATTGACTGGGACTATCACAACGACTCAGGCTTCTCCAGCGGCGACACTTGGTCTTGCTCTCGTTCTAGTTCGATACATTTTCTCTCCCACAGGCAAGTGAGTTGTAGCAGTTGGTCTCATCCGAGGACATACTACCCATTCGAGCTGCAACTGATCAGCGATCAAATCATCGCCACAAAATCGTGTACATGCGTCCTTGTTTCAAGACATTGACGACAAGACAGCAGTCTCTACACACTACAGCCACCGGAACTCCTCGCATTGCCTCACATGGCTATTACTGAGACAGACAGGAGGCGAATGGGAACCCCACATCCGGAGCTCACAGACGTATGTTTTGGTACATCTTACAGAGTAAAGTCAACGATTGTGACGCTACGTACAGGCGGTGACAAAGTCCCCTCTGCCAGACACCACCAATGGTAACGCCAATGCAACCATCGACGAGATACGAGTCAATCGTGCGGCTCACCTGGCCAGTTTGCGGCACCTTTACCCGATCCCAGGACCCATTCCAGATGAGGTTGAAGAAACTCTGCATCACATCCCAGCTCGAGATGGCTACAAGATACCCATAAAGATCTACACACCCACCAACCCTTCAGCTAGCGGACAAGGTCGGCCTCTGGTCGTGATGTTCCACGAAGGAGGCTGGACACGAGGTGATTTGACCGACGAGGATCTCAATTGTCGAATGTTCGCCCGGGATCTTGGAGCTGTGTGCGTCAACGTGGACTATCGACTAGCACCGGAGTATCTCTTCCCCTATGGCGTGAACGATGCCTTTGACACCGTCAAATGGTGCGCAAAGACGGCTTCCCCCTCGTCGGAACTGTTGCCAGCAGATCCTCGTCAGGGCTTCATCGTTGGCGGTGCATCAGCTGGGGGCAACTTTGCCGCTGTGATGTGTCAACTAGCCCGTGATGAAGGCTTGGATCCTCCGCTTACAGGCCAGTATCTTTGCGTACCGGCACTACTCGACGAACATGTCGTACCAGATAAATTGAGATCGGAGTATCGCAGCAGAACCGAGTCAGTATTTGACCCCGTCATCAAGATTGAAGCTGGACGCGGAAAGCGAAAACTCGAACAGCTCAAGGTAGACCCAGCGGACCCCCGGTTCAGCCCTGTGTTGCACCCCAACCTCAAGGATCTGCCGCCGGCCTTTCTCCAACTTGGGGGGCTCGACCCTTTGCGAGACGAGGCACTGATATATGAGAGACTGTTGAGAGAAGAAAATGAGACGGCTACGAAGCTCATGGTCTATGATGGATATGGACACATGTGAGTCGCTGTTCGTTGCTCTCCCGCATCGCTGACTTGATGCAGGTTCTGGACTAATTGGCCGCGAATGAAGCGTAGTGAAGACTTTGTCCAGGACACTGTCACTGGCGTGAAGTGGTTACTCCAAGAAGGGCGAAGCCGGCAGACATGATTGGATGTTAGGATGGCAAAGGCTTTCTCACTCCATCATCGCATCATTCGCCATCTTTCGCACTTGCTTCTGCCCCTCGCTGAGCCCGGCTTCGTTCTCGTCGAATGGCTCCAAGCCCAAAGCACGACGCCCCTCGAGTGAGAGAATGTTCTCCTCGCGCGCACCGTGATCTTCGTGCTCACGCTCGATCTCGTACGGCCCACCGATGTCACGGTAAAAGTCCCGAGGAGGCTCAACATCTCTGAAGGACTGGCGCATCCGCAGCATGTTGTCGATGTTATATGGACATAAGGGGATGCTGGCATTGTAAAAGACCTACAGCAAGGTGAGCTCAAGTACCACTCTGGGCCAGAATAATTGCTGCTTACACTGGAGTCTTCCTTGCCATTGTGCTGGTCCTCGACTTCGTGTACTAGGTCGCAATGCCCTTCGCCATGCTTAGCGTGGACGTGCATGCTTGAGAGTAGATCGACTTACAGAACATATAATCGCCAGGGTGCACTTTTGGAACACTGATGACACTAGTTCCTAGCTTCAGATGTGGATGGAACTTGGAAGTCGGATAGAACTGGCCTTTGCCGGGCGTAGCTCCTGGGAAGGTCGGCTCAGAGGCATCCAGGTCCTCATCTAAGAAGAACGGCCTAAGCATCATGTACGCCATGGAGAGTTTGAGACTCGGCAGGACCCTCAATGTCCCTTCACCTGGCCCGCAATGGCTCATACTCAGCCAGCCCTGCATTGCTCTGAAGGCAGAGCACGACCCTTGTTGCTGGTATAGGTCCGTCACAGCATCTGGCCGATTGTCCATTCGCCAAGGGTCAAACTTTTCCCATTCACCTTTGAGTATCGCTTCGTAATTAGAACGATATTTCGGGTCCTCCCACCGCTCGATGGCCGAAGAGTCAAGGTGTGCTTTCAAGGAGTACTCTTTATCGCCTGCATCTCGAATCCGAAAGCGGTCCGCGTAGTGGACTTGACTGTCCATGTCAATTGGGAGCGAGTCGTCCTCGACATGCCACAGCTTCATGACCGATTTCATGGCTTTCAGGATATCGGGGTGGGATCGACCCTGGACTTGTGGTCGTGTCCAGTACAGCAGCCAGAACGTCGGGTTGCTCAGTGGTCGACCTCCCACTGCCCGATGCCTTGAAGTGTAGTCTTTGAGCTCTTCCTTCCACTTGAGGGCTTGTTCCTCAGGAATCACGCCTCGGAACAGTACGCAACCGGCATGTCTGGCTTGTTCTGCGATATCGTCTGGGATCTTGCCGCCTATGACGCGTTGTCAGTGACGGTCTTGTATGCAGATAAGGCATCAATACCATTTGCTTGGATATCAGCCCACTGCACTTCAGGGATTGCGGCTTGTTGGAGCCGTTCCAAACGCTCCACTTCGCTCGCCAGCTCAGCTTTGAGTCGTTCGTACGACTGCTTCAGCACCTCTGGGTCGACATCTTTGATGATCTCTTGTTTCAGCACTGCAAAACGCCGGTCAAGCTTTGGTGCACATGGTTTCTCTTCGATTTCCTGGACTGTCAGACCTGGAGGCAGAGGCCGTGTCTCAACCACAGTCGTGGCCATGATGTCAGACTGGTAAGGAACGGTCTGTGGACCATCCTATGAGTCTCTGGGTCGGCATCTTATACTCTGATGCACAAGACTTTCAGCTCCGTCGATCCATGCCGTACGAGCCCGATCGTCTGATCATTGGTGGACTTATGCTGCTCAATTGGTGCCATGGCATCAGCGTTCATGCAAGTCGAAAGTGCTTTTCCCCATGGCCAACTCGATATCTCGCATATCAGTCTTGGCCGCGGGCAACACTTGCGCTATCACGACATCTACCTTGACCCCAGCTGGTTGGGTCGACCAGGGTGGCGACTCCGCTCATCTGGGGTCGCGACAAAAGACGGCCGCTGATATAGCCCAACGCTGATAACAATGGCCGCACTTAAAGTGACGGCGGATGACATTGCCCCCGTGGCCTACCTTTTATTACCTCTTCGTTTGACACAAGAGCAGGCTTGCGCAAAATGACAGTCATGGAGCGTGCCCGCAATGCCCCTGTGTTCAAGGAACTTACGCCGCGCACATTCGCCGTGTTTCTGTTCATGAGCATTGGCGCCCTCAACTTCGGCTTTGGTAGGGCTTAAACAGGCCTTGGCGGTACGATGCTAACGATGAGATAGACAATGGGTGGTGGTCTAGCGTCCTCACCTTGCAATCGTTCGCCGACTACTACGGCCCCCCGTCAAGCAACGGCGAACCCAAAGTAATACCATCATCATGGCAGTCTGCTGGATCTGGCACAGCCAATGCAGGCATGGTCATTGGTTGCCTCATTTCCGGTGCCGTGGGAAGACTCATTGGGCGTAGATGGAGTATCGTCATGCTCGTGATCATTGCTTTGATCGGAATGGTCATTCAGAATGTGATACACTCCTTCTGGGCCGTCATGGCTGGACGCATGGTCAACGCGATCTCCATGGGCATCGAAGCCAATGTGGGTTTCCTCCATACTCTATCTTAGTGGATGGAACTCACAGTCCGCCAGACGATCCCTATCTTCATGGCCGAACTATCGCCTCCAGCTATCCGAGGCACGATTGTCAACTTCTAGTAAGGCTCCACGGATGAGTTACAATGGGGAGCTAATGAATTCTAGCCAATTCTGGCAACTGTGTGGCGTCCTCATAGCCACAGGAGTCGTTGTGGGCGCTCGCAAGTACGACAACCAATGGGCATTCCGCACCGGTAGGTTTCCTTCATAACGACTAGGCTCGTGCCAGTAGCTGACTGACGAGCAAGTCATGGTCGTGCAATGCTTCATACCTCTTTTACTACTTTGCATTGTTTTCATCCTTCCAGAGTCGCCAAGGTGAGCCTGTTTTGAAATTTGTGCAACGTGGGACCACATGCTCACGATCGTTCAGATGGTTGCTTGTTCAGAACCGCCGCGAAGATGCTCGTACTGCGCTATCATTCATTCGCAAAGGAGCCGCTACTCCGGAGGAGATCGAGAAAGAGTTGCAGCTCCTTGAGGAAGCCAACGCCGAACAAGCTGAATTCCATAGAGCGACCACCTACCTCGACTGCCTGAAAGGATCCAACGGCCGTCGCACGATGATTGCTGCTAGTGTTCAAGTGCTCCAGCAATTGCAGGGCAACTCGTTTGTCTCATCGTATGGAGTCATCTTCCTTCGGCAACTCGGCGTACAAGATCCCATCCAGGCACATTTGTCGATGGTCGCGATGGCCGTCGCAGGAGCTCTGTGTGCATTCTATCTATCCGACCGTGTTGGACGAAGAATACTCCTGCTTGTCACCGCGATGCTTTGCTGGGCTTTCATGTGGCTTGCCAGTGGTCTGGCCTCATTCTGGCCCGGCGGTGTCTCCGGGGATGCTGCCAAGGGCTCACTGGCTGGTATGCTGATCTGGTACTTCTTCTCGACTATGGGTTGGGGCTCTTGCGTGTGGACAACGTAAGTCTTTGAGCTTCGCCTATCGTGGTCTTACTCTAACCATCCACCGCAGCACGTCTGAGGTCGCTACATCCCAGCTTCGCGAAAGAACCATAAGCATCGCAACGTCTTTGAGCTTCGTGGCCGTCTTGCTGGTGTCATATATCAACCCGTTCGTTCAGAACGCGCCAGGCAATCTTCAAAGCCGAGTCGGCTTCATCTACGGCTCTTTCAGCCTGATCGCTGTTGTGTGGGCTTATTTCTTCATGCCTGAGCTATCAGGTCGATCTCTCGAGGAGCTAGATGAGTAAGTACATGCTATCTCTTTGGCGAACAACAAGCAGCTGACCCAATCATAGACTCTTCCAGGCCAAGGTCTCGGCCAGGAAGTTCGGCAAGTATCGAGCGTCAGGGGTCGGTGCAAAGATCACGGCTATACAGGACACTAATGCAGATGCTCACTTGCATGTGATTGAGGGACGTGAGGTAGGTGTGGAAGAACAGAACATTAAAATTGATGCGAAGGTTTGAAGATGCCCTTTCTGGCCTATTCGATTGTAGATGAATGTCTGCAAGCTACTATGGTATGTAGTCTGAGTTTTCACAACTGCTAGTCTAAGTACTCTCAGGGAACCAGCTTTGCCTTTCGATACAAGGCCAAGGCCAGTTCTACTCCTCGCTAAGCATCATGATCAGAATTGGTCCCGATGAATCTTGTTGAGAAGCTGCCATTTCATCGAGCATGGAGGGTATTGCGCAAGCAGTTGTTCCACCTGGGCCTTGGAGGTGGCGAAACGGACCATTGGACGAGAGCCGTCCCTGCCGGCGGTAGCTACCCAGTAGCATGACGGCTCTGACAACTCTTCCGCATCCACCCACACGCCGCGAGGATCAAGCAGACTGAAATCTCCGACGTCACGCTTGACACACATGTGTCGGATCTGGTCGAGGTCCTCGTCACGCATAGCACGTAGAGCTACTATGGCTGCGCTCTTGGCTGTGCGTCTACCTGCACGAAACTCAGCCTTGCAATATGGATCGAAACCGCGAGTATCGATGTAGAACTTGCTCTCAGTCCAAAACTTCTTATAGGCGTCCTCGTAAAGCCACCTTGCTTCGGAGTTAGCTTGTTGACAGGTCAGAAGCAGAGCTTTCGACGGCGGCTCAGCCGTGAGAAGATAGATCTCAGTCGCTTCGTTGTCGTTACTGAAACAAAGCTCGTAGATGTTGTTGCGAAGCTCAGCAGGCAGCTTTTGGAAGAGGCTGCATGGTGGTGCCGTTGGAGAGTTCTCAGGGCTCGTCATGGTGGTCTGGATAGGTCTGGGTTCGGTGTCTGTTCAGGAAGTGTTAATATCTCAGCAGGGTTCGTCCAGCGAACGCAAACGATTGTTTGTCGAGGGACTGCAGGAGGAGGATGTTCGTGTTTGGGATCTTATGGAACAGCTTTCGTCAAGAGCGTTATGTTTAATAGAGAAGGCTACAGCATGAAAGGCGTTGTGTGTTCTTTGTCTATATGGTGCCTGTCAATGGGCGACGGCAGATCTCAGGCTTTGAGGTAACTCATAACAATGTCCTGGATGACAACTTCGAACAAAGGTGTTGGAGTCATTGTGCCCCTGAAGGGAATCTGACTTTCAAGAAAGATAGCACAACATGCTGCGAAGCTTCAGAGGGGTCCCTTTTGATATGACAATGGCTACAAGTCCAGTCAGGCGAAGCGCAATGGTGCACCTTGCCCAGCCTGTGTATGTGGGGCCCTAGTGTAGTCTCCATCTATCTAAAGCACCAGAGTTTCCTTGGGCCCATCATGCCTACAAGCTGCGATCTCCTAGGCACGTTCTCTCCTGCGGAGATAGCTTCTCTCGCACGCTCCATATCGTACACGCGCTCTCCCTTATGACTACCCCTTCTGTTAGGGATAGCTACTTGGTAGAAGTGAGCGTGGAGCGAGAGCGAGACGAAGCCCCAGTATGGTCATCAGGGATCTGACGAGACAGAGCATGGCTCCGAAGGATAGCATAGGTGGTGGTGACCTAACCTGATATGTTGGCTGGCGGTGTCTCAAGTGATATTTTCTAAAGTGAGAGGTCAAGAATTTCTCCTAGGAATGGTGAGGAACTCGCCTCGAGACGTAGGAGTCGTCTTGCACAATGGCTTTGCTAAGTTACTGTGCATGGAGCGAAATAGACGAGACCTCTCCTCGAAAGCAAACAGAGAGACTACATTGTCTGGAACATGGCCAAGGTCTCAACTTGTCAGGGTGGTGTGACAATGGCACCCTGACCGGTCGTGCCTGTGCGTATGCATAGCGTATATCTGTTGGCTCCAGCAATTCGTATCGTAGGGAGTGTAAGTCTCTCTCCATGACCATGGACGAGTAATCGATCGGACGCCCCTATCGACACCCATCGCTGGAGCATTGATACATCCAGATGTAGTAGTCCTTGACGATTCCACGACCCGTTGTGATGAAGGAGCGCAAGGCAACAGGTGGTAGGCGACCGAGAGATGCAATTGCCTTCTTGCGGCGCACGAAAGAGGCCAGAATGCTCCCAAGGATGCCTGCATACCTGGAAAGTCATGGCCACAAGCCATACACCTGGTCGATAAGTCCAATGGCACAACAGTCAGAAGCCAACGACGATGTTCTCATTGCTCTCAAGGTCTCGCCACAATGGCCTGCTCGGTCTCTCAATGTGAGGTTGCCGGAACGGCTTCATTCCGGCGTGTGAGGCAGAGTGTATCAGACAGAGTGTGAAGCGGAAAGCGTTGCGGCTGTGCGAGAGTGGTGAGCCTCAGGCCAGACAACAGCTTACGACGTTTCAAGGAGCTTCAGCTGAACAGGGGTAGCCAACGCGAGAGTGGTTGTTGACTCGAGCGAGCAAGTCTATAGCGCGGGAATTGCGTAGGATGAGCAGTCCCGGGTGGCAAATGATGAGGTTGAGAGGATGAAAGGAATGGTATCGTATTCATATGAGGATGAAGGAAAAGAGGAAGACTGGTTGGTGATGTTGTTGTTGATGTGAGCACGGCAAAGGCGACGCTAGCGATGCCAAGGCAAGCACGGGCGCTCTGAACGAGCGAAGCTGCCTCTGCCTCTGGCCTGACCACCGCCGTGGAGCACCTCGCCCGCTCAATCTCTGCCATCAACAACACGCAACGACTCTCCTCCGCCGCCGTCAGATCACCCCCTCGACGCCCTCTCCCCCCGTTCACTGCTCGTCGCGCGTTGCGGTGAGGCAGCACTAGCAAACACAGCCCTCACGCACGGGTACCAGCCGCGAGGTAGGTCGGATCGGCTGCCGCTAGCAACCCTCCAAGCCTCAACTCTCAACTTCCCTCCCTTAAACGCCATCGCCGTTCAGCAAACACCTCCACCACAACTCACCACCCATCACCACCCGCCGCCGCCTAGCCATCGCCGCACCTCTTCGCACACGCTCTGGAATCCCCGGGATCTTGTTAACCCGTCGCGCAGATGGCGGAAATCCGTCGCAAGTTGGTCATTGTTGGTGACGGTGCCTGTGGAAAGACCTGTCTCCTCATGTGAGTCTACACGCCGCCGAATCTACACACGCGCCCGCCGCCGTGTACTGACTGCATCGCAGCGTCTTCTCCAAGGGTACCTTCCCAGAGGTTCGTCTCCCACTCGCCTCGCCGCCCCTGTTCCACCGCACCGCGTCATCACCTCCGATAAGGCGCACAATACCCGACCGACACCTTCCCACACTCACAATACCTCCACACTACTGACACGCACCGCTGCAGGTCTACGTCCCCACCGTCTTCGAGAACTACGTCGCCGATGTCGAGGTGGATGGCAAACACGTTGAGCTAGCGCTATGGGATACGGCTGGTCAGGAAGATTACGACCGCCTGCGACCTCTCTCATACCCCGACTCCCACGTCATCCTCATCTGCTTCGCCATCGACTCGCCAGATTCCCTCGACAATGTGCAAGAGAAGGTAGGCAACTGCTCACGTGCCTTGACGCTATATACCTGATGCTGATTGGTTGCGCGTAACAGTGGATCTCAGAAGTCCTGCATTTCTGCCAAGGCCTCCCCATCATCCTTGTGGGCTGCAAGAAGGATCTCAGATACGACCAGAAGACGATTGAAGAGCTGCACAAGACTTCGCAGAAGCCAGTGACCCCCGAGCAGGTATGTAATCACGGATAAGGCCCAACCGAGGCTAGCAAGAGACGAGCAGAACTGACACAATATCCCACAGGCCGAAGACGTCCGCAAGAAGATTGGCGCTCAGAAATACCTCGAGTGCTCAGCCAAGACGAACGAAGGCGTCAGAGAAGTGTTCGAGCACGCCACGCGCGCCGCGCTGCTCACGCGAAAGAAGAAGGAGAAGAAGTGCTCGATCCTGTAAACTACTCATACCCACCTGTCACAATCAGCCCAACGAAGTGCCAACCCGTCTTCTCGTCACCCAACCACGACCCTGGACACCCACTACTACAATGACACGAAACTCAGAGACAGATAATTTGCAACAACAACCAACACACACGGAAGGGAGGCACAGCAGCGAGGGAGACTTTTTTCAAGGCACGTCTGGCATAGATGTCGCTTGGAAGGATGATGCGAAGTTTTGCGTGTAGTGTTTGACCTCGGAGGACACTGGAGCGGGTGGAGGAGAGGGAGCGGGCATTCAGCTGGCTGAAACCTTTCTTTTACTGCTCGGCCGGCGGGGAATGCCTTGTTGTCCTGCCTCGTTAGAATCATATCATGGCACTACCTGCTGGCGTTAGTTGGTTCGAGCAATGCGGCTTGTTCTTCTGATTGCAACCTTCTCAGCCTCTCATCAAGTGGATACGTGGAAGGTGAGGTCGAGGACGGTCAAGTCGGGTTCGGGGAGACAAGACTACCTCACCCACGACAATCCTTACAGGCAAGTGACACATACAGCTTCGTGAACCGATGACTCAAAGATTCTGCTCTGCATGGCTCAGCAGATCCATAAGTGCAACATTGACTAGGTTTGTCGAACAATCACGCAGGCGCCGGTCTTGGTTGCGCGTTCGAACACACCTCGTAGGACTATGCACAAAACGTGGGGATACAACAGGAACGAGTCATGGCCTCGCGCCCTCCATGTCAGCCAAAGCACATGGCTACCACGAATTGCAGCCGCCGTGCTTTGCACGTTCCACGGGATGTCCAGCTTTTGAACATTTCGTGTGATGTGATGGAGGCGGTCACACGAGCTGAGGTATATGTCGTGGTTAACGCGGCTGGTCGTGCACGTGCTCTTTAGACCGAGCTGAAGAGTGATGAAGGAATAAGGTGAGGTAGGTGGGAGGAGGCTCGTGGGTAGTTATACTTTATGCTTCAGGTGTGCTTATGTCTTTGCTCATGCCCTGCAGTGTATCTTCAATTGTGCTGTCGTCTTTGCTTGCGACGTATTTGTATCGTTATGTGCATGTCCAAGTGTATCCTTAGTTGTTACGGAGACAAAGAGGACTGCACAGGAGGCCTGCTTGCAAGGCCAAAGGCGGTAAGACTCATTCGCAAGTAGACGGCCGTGACGACTCGATCGTATCGTATCGTGACCAGCTTTCGATCCCTCCGTCCACCCCACACCAACCCAACGTTGTTGACAGGCATAACACGGTAAGGCTGAAGACTATTCTAGAGCACGACCACGCTGCAGTGGCGTGGCTGTCTCACGCGAGCCGTGCTTGCCTGTGAAGACCCTCGCCGAGTCGTGGCAGTCTCACAAAGAAAGGCAGACAGCGGACAGTGCTTGATTGAAGACCGACGCCGACCGACTTCGACCTCCTACTACGTTCTACCTCACATCTTCTTCCGCGGCCGCCGCCGTCAAAGGACAAAGACTGGGAAGATCCTGAACGGTTGCGAGCGGAGCCAGGTTGAGTTGCAGCCGGGGCGGCGAGATACATCATCACACCCGGACCCTGCCTACTTCGGATTGGCACCCCTCGGCCCTAGCGACTGCGTGCGAGTGCTGGAAAGGCTTTTATTACCTTCAACTACACGCTGACTCCTGCCACCCACCACCGCACCCGAACTCTCGTCACCACCGCGACCGCTGTCACCACCCTCAACGCGCCATCCACCACCATCTGCTCACCATTCACCGTGGGGAGCCACCTGAAAGGCCCTCGAATTTCGCGCGGCGCGACTGCCCTTTGCACAGGCGCAGTCGATCGCTCTCCTCCTCCAACACCTCAACCTCGACCACGCCGACGAACATGAACCTGTGTGCCCATTCACAGTGCAATCAGTCACAATGTTCGTACCGATAGCCTAGGCTCCGCGCCCGGTGAGTCGCAACTCTTCTTCGCCCTCGGACTCGATCCGACTCGACACGTGCTTCCTTTCCCAAAGCGCAAAGACAATAAGTGAAAGTGCGCAGAGCGAGTTACTGACTGCGCTTCCTCTTGCAGGGCGACCGCTCGCAAGGCACCCCCTCTCTGTGGAGTGCCTACCCTCCGAATCCGCCATCCACCCAACTTCCTACCCTGCATACATCCGCCCGTTCTATCGACGACGACAGCAGCCCTTTCAAGACTCGTTTTATTCTCTGTCGCTCGCTTTATCCTTCGCATCTGCAAAGAGAGCATCCACCGAACAGACTCGGAAGCAGACATATCAACAGTAATTCGGGGGCAACAGCACCAAAAGCATCGACAGCTTCGCGACAGTGGGCACAAGAAAGCATCCGCTATCTCTGCGATGGGTCTCACAATGACCGAGACTGAGACGAGACCACCAGGAGAAGTTCAGGGGGACACAATGTCGGAGCGACCTTCGAGAGACATCATGGAAGGAGGTACATTCGAGCTGCCCCTTGACGTGTTGTCTTTGGGACTTCTTCTAACTTGGCGCAGTCGAACACGGCTCCTCCAGACCACCTTCTCCTCCATCGACCAGGTCTCCAACCCCTCGAGTCTCGATAGCACCCTGCCCGGCACGATTGATCCCTCTTCTCCCACCTGTCAATTACGGTGCAGTTGAGAAGCGCACCATCTTCCGCAGCGGCTTTCCGCAAGATCGCAACGTCGAGTTTCTCGAGCGGCTCGGGCTCAATGGCATGATGTACGCTCAGCCATCGTCTCATACGTCCTTGCCATGATGCTGACCGGCTTCTTAGTTCCCTTGTGGAGGAGGAGATGAAGCCCGAAGTCGCCAGCTTCATCGACATGTACGGTGTTAACCACGTTTGTGTCCCGATCAAGGCGAATAAGGATGGTGAGATCAGGACCTCTCTCGACAGCCTCTGCGAGGCTATTCTCTATCTCATGAACCCCATCAACCACCCAGTCTACATCCACTGCAATCGGGGAAAGCACCGCACCGGTACCGTTATTGCCTGCCTCCGCAAGTGTCAGATGTGGCCAATCGATGAGGTTCTAGCCGAGTACGACACCTACGCCGGCGAAAAGGCTCGCCCAGAAGACAAGCAACTCATCAGAGCCTTCGACCCTGTTGTGGTCTTTAAGTATGCCGAGGACGAGAAGATGCTCGAGTCGTGGCCTGCGATCATGAGGAAAGACTCTGTTTTGGGCTGCAATCCTGCCAACATTTTCGACCTAGCTTCGTTCCTACCAACTCACGACACGGCGCAGATCCCACTTGACAGTGGAGACGACATTTCGTCTGACAGTGACGACGGAATCGAGATTGCGCAGCGCGTGATCAAAGCAAATCGCGAGGTGTACCACCCAGTGCAGAACTCGGCGCTTGCTGATATCGACATGTTGGAGAAGGAGTCTTCACTGGAGGAAGATGAAAACGCTTTGCACATGGAGGAGGTTGGTAACATCGACCCTCGCCTCCAAGATGGGAAGGTGGAGAAGGTGGAAGACGATCGAGTCACCCGGCACGATTGGAGCAACGGCAAGCCGACTGAAGATTCATCCGGCAAGCAGTCATACGCGTCGACGACTACACCACCGCTCGCAGTCTCGCCTGTCCGCGCCAGAGCTGCGGCATAGGAGGCCTTGGCTCGCCAGGCTACGGCTCCCCCTGCTGCGCAACCACCGCCGACGTTCACCTTTGGCGAAAATCAATACTTTATCCTCGGGGCGATGAGGCAGCGAGCTTTACAGATGCTACATTATCGCCTGCGATGACGGCGACTCAAAAGCGACACGATGAACTGTGGTTTAGAAGACTCTGCCACAAAGTTGGGTTTTTTCTCTTTGGTTGACTATTAGCGTTGGCGCTGGTGGAGAAGACGACATCGAAAATCGACGACGAGGTCCCGTGTTTTCGTGCATTATTTGGTTTTGGGGAAAACATGCATTGGGAGGTTGCGGGTGGCTCTACTTGCATTTGCATTGAAGTGCATGAATTCAATGGGCTGAACTGAACTGCACCATATGACTGCTCTGCAAGCAACAGTCGGCACTGGGAAGTGATCACAGAAGTGTCTTTCTAGGGACACGGTAAATCAAAGATGGTTTTTTTCGAGGTCGATGGCGCTGTGCCTCCCTCGGTCTTCTGGATCAACTCCTTTCTTTGGTAGAAATTCTTCCTCGTGCTTCGATATCCGAGATATGTACGCCTGAAGAAATTGCGCATTAGTATCAAGGTAGGCTATATGCTGCGACGGACCCCATCTGCGCGATGTAGTTATCTTCCATTCTGTCTCTCGCCTCCTTTTCATGCGGCAATCAGAACAGTGAGTGAACCACGCCCCTCATGATCTCGCGTTGCTCTGTCTGCGGTCTGTGGCTCCAGGGTATTGGAGTCGAAAGGGAAGTTGTACGCTGCAATGAACTTGAACATGCATACTAGGACTGCTTCACCTTCTTCACATGAAATCGAGCAGGTGTGATGGCATGCAAAGGGAAAACGATGTCCAGGAAAGAGCCAAATCTCTCAGGAGTCAATCACATGTGTGACCACGTCTTCGTCGACCCATCGAGTCTTGCTGGTCTCGTGTTGTCCAGCTAACGAGCCATCACCATCAACTTCACAAGACGACTTGAACCTCAACCCCTGCTGCTCGAAACAGACGTGACAATCCAGACCAGGACACACCTCCGCCGGACCTGCATGCACCGTTTAGAACACCACCTCACACAGTCGCTCGCTTGTCTGCACATCTGCACTCTGCATGCTTTGTCTCGCTCGCTTGTCTGCACGTCTGCACTCTGCATGCTTTGTCTCGCTCGCTCGCTTGCACGCACACATGCCACCTCCCGACACTCTGGGACTCGCAACCCGCGCGTAGCGGTCCTAGGTCCTCGAGTGTCATGCGGGTGCAATATCGACGGCCTTGGCCGACGGCAGTGCTGGCGTTTTTGCTTGTGCGTGTGCGTTTTCTAGCGGCCATGCCTTTTCATGCATGTCTCTCCATAGGAAGGAGATGGGTCGCAAAGTCCGGCGTGTCGCTGTGATCTGACACTTTCTACCCGGATACGAGGAGTGGAGTGGAAATAATGCTTCTTCTTTGAGCCTTATCGTTTGGAGGATCTGCCAGACTAGGAAGGAGAGAGAGGTGGTGAGATCTGTTACGGTCGGGCCTACGGTCAGCTGATGTCTTCATTCTTGACGGCGAGAGCACACCTCTGGCAAGATCGTGTCAGTCACTCCGTCTCATCACTGTCATCAGAGACCCTTCGATCCCGTCGGACCACATCAGCCGCCCGCCCTACATCGGCCAAATGCGTCGCTGGGGTCCCCAGTCGCTGTGGATGTGTGGCTAGTGAAGCCCCAAGAGAGCTTGTCGCGACCTCATTCGGCCATCTTCGTGGGGGTAATAGGCAAGCAGACACCATGTATCGTCGCTCGCTGTCTGTGAAGTCTGACGCCCCCAGACGATAGATACGATGGGTTTGCTGACAGCCTGCGTGTCATCATCAGATTCGCCAAGATGGGAGCTTGAAGTCGGTCTCTACTCCGAGGGCTGGGTGCGTGTTGCTGCTGTCGGTCTCGCGTTGCAGGCTTGCAGTCAGCAGCGTCCAGGACGGCAGTTGGAATTTTGGAGCAGCAGACGGGATGTGTCTCGCTACGCGGCACGTGGTCGCTTCCTGCTTGTCTCAGTCGTCGCGGCTGTCCTCCCTCACTTTGCGTAGTCGTGTTGCAGTAGCTGCCGCCGGTGTTCGGTCGGATTTAGGCCGCATGCCGGTTGTGAGTGAATGGTCTTTCACATGCAGTCGGTATTGGCGCTAAGGCTAGGTAGGTCGATAGGGCTGGTTGGTGGATTTGAACCACATCGGTGTTGTGGCCATGTTGTCGGCTGAATGAATGGTCGGGCAGTGCACTGTCTCTTCAGTCGGCAGAGGACGAGCGAGGGTAGGCATTTCCGAGTCTTGCATCAAAGCCAAGGTGATGTAGCTCCAACTGCAGCGCTGCGGTGTGAAAAAAGTGTCGAGTGAGACAAAGCGCCATCTACGGGGGAAACGTGCTCTTTGGAATCACTAGACGTGTAGCAACTACCGGAAGCTTTACCATTTAGGCCGAACGAAAGTAGCGTGTGAGTGTCTGCTTCTCGGTAGTGAAGCGTTGGATCCCTATATCGCCTGTTTACCTGCCGTCTATGCATGTATCGGACGTGGTTACTGAGCTGGAACGTGGGCGTGAGTCTAATTTGCGCTGTGCCGTCCTGGAAGTGCCTTGCGCTGCAGGCTCGCCGCATATGGTGCATCGACATTGGTAGTCTGTACGGCTCTCCGCCGGCGTGAGCCCGGTGGCCGGAAGCGATTAACGATGCCGTTGTGGAAGGTGGTGGTAAATTGACGAATGGCGACATTCTTCACCCCAAGTGATGATGTGCGACTGCGAATCGGCGGGAAGTGTAAGCTCGATGTGAGGTGGGATGCGAGAACAGTTGGTTTGTGCTGTTTGACCTCCCGCTAGAGGATGGATAAGCATACGGCCACCAGTCGAAGGCATCGTGCCGTCCTGCTCGTGTCTTGTTCAAAACCTTAATTCACGACACGGAGCTGGAGGTGTAGCACGAGCAACGCCGTGTCGAGCCTCATGGCACCATGGCCAATGTCCAACGACCATGTGCAACGCTGACGGCAGTATTCACGGCTGACCAGAGAGTCGCATCACAGGTTCTCTCGGCCAGGATTTGGCTTGCTGCTGACTGCTGGTGGCACCCGGATGCCCAGAGCCGCGCCGCCATCTTGTTGAGCCTGCAGCTTTGCTTCGTCAATTCGTCCCTTTGCCAGGCTAATGCCAGGTACAACCCAGTCCCCACAGCTACATTGCATGCCTTGCCAGGCGTACTTGCCAACATTCGTCTTGCACTTCGGACATTCGAGCCGTCCATCCAGCTTGCCTTGCTCCAACTCGGGTCTCATCCAGGAGAGTGGGTCCAAGAAATAGTGTGCGCAACCGGAAGACGTTCGTCTCGGGAGCTTTGGCGAAGTATGGTCGGCTGCTTGGCGTGGTTGGTGCTTGACAAGATACTGTGATGTTGCGAGAGTTCGCCTGCAATGCTTTTGCTTTAGTCAACGCCACAAGGCAGCTTCCCATGACTGTTCTCACCTGCATTTACGACATCGAAGATCGAACTCGGCGACCCCAGAGCCCTGAGAGTGTTCGTCCTCGAATCTGATCTTGTCCGCTTCCGGTGGTTGGCCGCATGCACGACTGAGCTTGACCTCTTGGAGATACAACCATCTTTGGTAGGCTGGTACTTGATCGAGTTCTTCGGGCGCTCCCATTTCCTCCCACAGATTGAGTTGGTCCATGAAGCCATCATTTGGTTCAGCGAGTGGCCTGCTGGCTCGTATCCTCATCAAGGCCTCGTTCGGGCTGATGCCGTAGCGATGTATGAGGTAAGCGCAGACGCATGTTGCAGAGCGGGACTTGCCCATGGCACTACGAGGTCAGTAGTTGGTGGAAGTCCCATGTCGAAAGTGAGACATACAGGCAGGCGAATTACAGGGAAGCAACAAGGGAGAGTGGACAGCAAGACTCGCTTTCGCAACTGCGCTACCGGAGTGCGGTGCTACTGATGACGCAGAGAAAGACGAAGAGTGGGAAACTGCAGACTCACCAATGCACGAAAACTGCCCCTCCTGCATCAAGGCCCTGCTGGATGAACTTGACACATTCAGGGAAGGACTGTAGCAAGTTCTCATCGTCCACATCGTCGACCTCTACGACCTTGTGGGCGAAGCCCGTGAACAGCGAGTCGTCCAGCGGCAGCCTGAGGACAGACAGCACGTGTGTGATGCCGGCAGCCTGCAGCGCTTCCTTGCGGCGTAAGGTGAACAGTCTACGAGGCGATCAGAGTCTAGAAGTGGCGAGAGGGCGTGATGGCTGCATGCAGCAGAAATTTCGCACGACGAACCCGCCAATGTACAACTCGTCATCGCCCTGAACTCTGTCGAGGATGGCCATGTTGTGGAGCCTGCGAACGCGGATAAGTCGGTTGTAGATGAGTGCTCTGCTCGAGGTGTTGCTGATGGTTGTTGGACACGAACGCGATGCCGTGCGGTGCACATGTGTGGGGTGTGCACGCCAAGCTTCTTGTCGGCAGAAGATCCGCCTTCAACCCTCCAACCTTCCAGCCCTCCACTCAGCCTTATGCAAATTAAACATGGCGCAAATCTTTGGGAGCTCGACGAGTCGACGCCCCGCGGGTTGAGCGTGCTACGCGTATTCACTATTACTGCTTGCAGCGTAAGCTTCGTAACAGAGTGCATGCAAGGCGTCCCTCGCCCCATCATCGTCATCTTCAGCGCGCCATTTGCATCAACGAGGCAGATAAGCACCGATGTGCCACAAACGCAATCACTCAGCACAAGGTAACACACCGGCACCGAGCCCGGATGAGGCTCGCCACGATCAGAATAGCAGCGCAGCAGCACCTCGCCTCAAGTCGTGGAGAAGTGGCACAAGAGATGTGCCCCTGGCAGAAGCATGCGTGCTTGGAGGGACAGACCAGACCGCTGCTGCAAAGTACCGCACTGCAACTCCGACGCGGGGCGAAGGAGACGAGATGGCGATGCCTACATGCCGCTAAAGCATTCTTTGCAAGCGACGAGAAAGTCGCACCTCCAGCGGATCCACATCGCAGGATGGTGGTGTTTCATCAGATCGCTGCACACCCTCGTCGATTTTGCTTGTGACGGCGACAAGTTATGTAGTAGTGGCCGATGGGGTAGTAATAAGCACTGCACTTATGTCAGCGCATTCAGCCTATAGCAGCGGGCAGAGTTGGTGCGGCTGGCGACGCTTTGCCATCTGCGGCCATGTATTTGCTGTTCCCAGCGAAGCGCCCGCCAGGACAAGACAGTGGGTGTAGCAAGTGGTGCGTGGCTCTGTCTGGAACGGCGCTGAGGTCGAAGGCCAGGAGCCATCGAGCCAGCCCTGGCAGGGCTAGCGAAGGGCTGCTTCGCTCGATGCCAAGCGGCGAAATGGTTGCCGCTGTGCATGCACACACCAGCGGCTCATCGAATGTGCGGTCTGCGTGTGTGCTGTCGGCAGCAGCAGGCATGTCACGGGCAGCGTTACACAGAGCAGTTGCGCGATCTGCGGACGCTCGAACAATTGTGCGTCCGATTGCCGCTAGCGATGGAAGTCGGAAGTGCCGCAGTAGGGGGACGGCGGACGTGCAGCAGGTAGCTCGTCCCCTGTCGTTGCCATACTTCGGCCATGCTGCGCGCCGTTGTGGCCAGACATGGAGTCCAGATGAGTCTCCGCAGGCGCTGGATGTGTGTACTGTATGTACTGCACTTTGGTAATCAGGACGGCGACAGAGGCCAGATGGGAGGGCGGAAAGGAGCGCTGTGCTGCAGCACGACACGAGCGCCAACGAGACGGGCCTTTTCCGTGGGCGTCAAAGGTATCGTCGGCCGGTTCCAGTTGTCATAGTTGTCATACCGCAACGACGTTATACCCAAAGCTGCGACTGCGTGCAGCGAGAGGGTCTAAGCCTACTATAGCAGCCGCCTGCCTGCCCACGCCAGGTGCGCCGCTGCGGGCCGGGCTAGCTCGCGCTGCCCCAGTCCTTCCTCCTCACACTGACCACCTGCACCTGCACCCACCTACCACCGTCCCTCTGCACGCTGTTGCAGTGTGATTGCAGAACTGCAGGCCTGTCCGCTGGCGTGGGCTGGCGTGTGGCTGTGCCGGCGCTGCTGCAGCAGACAGCCAGGACAGGATCAGAGGAGCCAAGGGCACCTCTCTCCACATGCAGCACGGCGCACCTCAGCGCAGTGCAGCCCGTCGAGCCTCCCCAAACAGTCCCTTCCAGTCCATCCTTACACACGCCTGCCGCTGCTGAGCCCGCCCGCACGCACGCACCGCACATCCTCCGTCCTCCATCCTCCATCCACTCGCCCACTGCACTCCCGCTGGCAAGACGGCCATGGCTTGGTCCATGTAGGGCTGACCAACGAATCACCGCCTCGGCCTCGACGACCCTCCATCCACCCACGCGCTGCTGCTCCTGCACCACCACCACTGCTACAGTACTTCTTCGCTGCTCGCATGACTGCGCGCCGGCCCTTCAGCTTACCTTGCTGCCATTGATTGCCTCCCCTACCCGCCTGTCTGACCCTGACTACTGATTGATCCATTCCGTCCCTCCCTGATTTGCCTGCGCCCATCGCTGCTTGTCCCCGTTTGACCTTCACCACCTTCGCTGCCTCGCACGAGTCGCACCTGCACGGGAGACGCCATAAGCGCTCGCACGCGGCTTGCCACGCTGGGCGCTGGTGGCAATTGAATCGCTTCGCCCGCCGCCAATCCATATCGCCTGGCAGACCCAGCCAGCCCGTATTGTGCCTTCTGCCTTGCAAGAGCGAGAGTGGAGCCCGTGTCCTTCGAACGCTCTTTGCGGCTCGCCTATGACGGCGCCAACCACCACCCAGCAGAAGCCGTGAGAGGTCTGCGGACTGTCCGTCATGCCAGGCACTCCGTCCATCACCGTCTCTCAACACCACCGCTTCGCCAGTCCGCCCCGCTATCCTCCCTTCTCGCCCGCCTCTCACCACGCCTCAGCGGCCCCAATGGCCATTCCGAGAGCACACGACGCTGTGCCGCCACCGTTGCCACCCCCCAACTACATACCAGAGATCGCTCGAGGCCAAGATCCGGGCTGGCAGTGGGGCAACGATCCAAATGGCGCGGACTTCGGGAGGCCCGCCTCTGTGAAACCGGGCAGCAGTCTCCTGGGTGGAACATTGATGAGGAGTATGAGGCAAGAGAAAGAGCAGGACCTCCTTCCATACCAGCCCTTTGGCGATGCACGACGGGACAGCTCTGTTTCGAATGTCACCGTCACTCGCGACTACGAGTCGTCAGAGGGCATGTTAACCCCAAATGAGGACGACTGCAGTCTGTCACGGCCTTCGTCGAACTACAGGTACGTCGTTTTCTTCAGTCAACATACATCTAATATGTGCAACGAGAGCACCCTTGGGTGTACCATTCCCTACACTGCCCCCCAACTGGAGCAACACATGCACGACGAGGATCCTTCAGCCCACT
Organism: Zasmidium angulare; assembly: GCA_002786045.1. NCBI lineage: Eukaryota > Fungi > Ascomycota > Dothideomycetes > Mycosphaerellales > Mycosphaerellaceae > Zasmidium > Zasmidium angulare. Next base: position 973,586 of record NHNX01000014.1, read on the forward strand.
ACGATCTTGGGCCATGTGAGTCGCAATTGCTGCATCGAACCCTGGCGCTTCAACGGCTGTACCACTTTTCCCGTGACAGTATACCGAATCGCTCTTCTGGTTTGGTCAAGTCCAAAGGCACAAGCTTTCGTGTCACCTTTGTCCGACATCTTTCGTTCAATGGGGCCATCGTTCAATTAAACGAAGCGGTCCGCGTGCAGCTCATCTTTCGAACCGTCATGCCATGGCCCGAAGAAACGGAGATGCCAACCCGCAAGCTGAGTCTAACGAAATGTTATAAACGAATGAAAGGGTTCGCGCTTGATGGAACTAAAACCGGGTACTAAGGAATCCTGCGGCGTCACCTGGACTTCTACCCGACCCAGCATTGATATACCGTCGTCTTTTCCTATCGATTTCTCACGATGCGCCATGCTAACTTCGCCCGACAGACTGCACGGCGAGAAACAGCTCGAACAACGGACGCTGGAGGAGTCCTCGAACACGTACGACAAACAGCTGCTGAGCCGCATTGGCGGCCCCAATGGCGGGCTTGGGACGCCGAACAGAACGTCGCTCTCATACGGGCCATCATCGACGAGCGTGCAAGAAACGGCGCAGCTGGCACACGCTGAAGCTGAGCGGCGCAGTGCACAACAACTGCGGCCATTGTCAGTGCCTGAGCGACATGGGCGCCAAACTTCGCTCGACTCGCCGGCTAGCTCGCGTTGGCTTTCATCCGGCGCGGTCTCTCCAGGATTCACCGGCTCACGTCCGTGGCCAGAGCACGGGCCCCCACCCGACCACAGCCGCACCCTCAGTCAGAGCGGGCAGATTCACACGCACCCGCACCCGCGTCATGGCAGTCTTACCTTCGACGACAGCATCTCGCAGCGCGGCAGCTACGACCAGTCCATGTTCGCGCACGACGACCTGACGGACGACGGACCCATGAGTAATCTCAACCTCCACGACCGCAGCCCTGGCTCGTCCGTCGACTTGCAGCTGAACGCCAGAGCTGGCACCAAGCGGCGCGCGTCTTCACCGCCACGCGACGCATCACGCGAGGAGCGCTCATCAGTCAGCAGCGTGTCCGGCCACGGCGAGATCTATCACAGGCGTTCCATTCAGCAGCTCCCTAGCAGAGGCTCGCCCGTCTCACGCTTCCATCCCAACCACTCCTCGCTGTCTTCAGCCTCATCGTTCGGCCCGCGACAGAATTCCTTGGGCTCCTCCCTCGGCGTGTCCAGCATTCCCAGCAGCGCAACCAGCTACGGCTCAGGCGGCCGTCTTTCACCCAGCGCCCTGTCCCCTGCCTTGAACCCCAATTCGGATGTCCGAATGGCTAGCGCAAACAGCCTAGATCCAACCCTTGCATCCGCAGACCAGCATCAGCGCACACACTCTCAAAGCACCCAAGGAGGTGTTCACAGAACGCCGACGGGCAGTGCATCACATTCGCGGACCAGCAGCGTCTCTCAGCTTCAGAACGTCTACATCTGCGAATGCTGTCCCAAAAAGCCCAAGAAGTTTGACACCGAAGAAGAGCTGAGGTAAGTCAACCACCTTGCACCATCATCCTCTGTGTGCTACATCCCACCGTTCTCACGTCAGCACTTGATGATGGCGCAATGCGGGCATGGAGGCCTGACAAGGCCCTTGCTTTGAGCAATTGCTGACCACTCGCCAGACTTCACGAATCTGAGAAGCAGTATACGTGCGCTTACTGTCCGAATCGTTTCAAGAACAAGAACGAGGCCGAGCGACACCAGAATTCCCTACACCTTCGTCGTCACTCGTGGAGTTGTGCAGCGCTATCGGGTGTCGAGGCCGCATACCACGGATCGACATCTGGCAATGGCACCGACATCTGTGGCTACTGTGGTGAGGAATTCCCAAATCCACCGCAGTGGGATGTCAGAGCCGAGCACCTGAACCATGTTCACAAGTTTGGCGAATGCAACCAGGCCAAGAAGTTCTTCAGGGCTGATCACTTCCGACAACATCTCAAACACTCACACGCTGGCACGAGTGGAAAGTGGACCAACATGCTTGAGCTCGCGTGCATGAAGGACGAGCCCCTACCGGAGAAGCGTCAGAGCCATGCTGCGGGCTCGGCACCAGTAGGACAAGCACCGCCAGCTCTGATGGTCTCCACCACAGGTCTGCCAGATGCCCAACACATGGGAGGTGGAGACGCCAGCTAACACACAAGCCGGCCTGCGGGTTGCAGTGTTTTGACCACTTCAAGCACACACGCTTGAACATCACGATCCATAGTTCACGCATGGTATCGCACTGAAATGCATGCTGATTGGCGCGACTACACCTCCACGGGGAGGGGCCATTGGCACGCTGGCCGTCGGCATGAACTCATGACAGCATTCACATCAATGGAGGAAGAAAAGCGTTGTACACCCTCGCGATGCATCAATTGGTGTTCCGCATCGACTCTCGCGAACTGCCGTTCGCTTCTTTTCGGATTAGACTACGCGGTATGCTCAGCGCTGCATGCATGATACACCAGCTCTTTCGGGTCTTGTGTTGACAGGCGGCTATCTAGTCGCCGATGCTATCACGGCACGGCATGAGACACGAACTTCGCAGCTTGCTGGAAAGGAAAGTCATTTGAATGAGGCAAGACAGAACGATCCGCGGTTGATCCAGACGATGCTGGGAACGCTTCCGCTCCGACCAGCCTTACGCGGTTGCGGTCGACCTTCGAGTAGCTTGCGTACTGAAACGATACCGATGGACTGCCCACTTGCAGCAGCGGGATGACAATCCATTCAAACAAATAGGCTTATGATGTGCATCCGAGGATCCGGTCTTGGCAGTGAGTATCATGAAGTCAACCTCATCAGGCCCGCCAGCTCGGGAATTGTGCCAGCGCGCCCCACATCCATCAACACATCGCGAACAGAGCACATATGGAGGCCAAGCGTGCGACAGCTGCTTGAAGATCAGCGGATCGTGGGGTGGACATGATCGACGTGACGATTTTCAGCTGGCTTTCAAGCTCGGTATGTCCCTTTCCATACGAGATGACCTTATCGCTGCAGCGGATGGGTTTGGAATAAGGTAAGGTCAGTCCTGAGGCCTTGACGTTGGCCTGAATCCGTTTCACGTGCAATTGGCGATCTGCCCAATAGCATATCCGCATGGCTAGTACGTAAGCGTCCAAGGTTGTTAGGGATGCAACGATGGTGGTGTGTGCGTGCGTGCGCGCGTGCAGTGACGACTTCACGTGGCACATCTGACTCTCAACAACCTTACACATCTCTCTCGCGATCACATCAGATACCCAGACTTGGTAGGAGGAGGCAAGAGTACCAACTTTTGCAAGTCGCGAGGCTTGGCATGTGTCAGATGCACGAGGCAGCCTTCAGGGCGAGCGAGATTCGGCGTTGGATCGACACGGCCCCGTGTTCCCTCGCCTATGGTCACCATCATGATGAGTGCGAAGCTCATCAATGTTGGTTGCGAAGGATCGAGCTGACAGCCACAAATCGCTGCATTACATGAACATGGTCAAGGCCAACCCTCAGGCCAGGACTCAGCAAGTGATCCTGCCCACATGCGTGCCGACCAACGCAGGGCTCGAGGCAGCCGCTTCCGCAGTCGATATCCCATCGGACGCCGCGACAGACGTCTTCCTCCTCTTTCTGGACTCTGCAATGCAAAACAAGGCCACATCCGCCACTCCGCCTGGCGGTTCCACATACCGCTTGCATCAATTGGCCAGCACATGCCTCAACGCCTTGGCATGGGTCTGAACAGCCTTGATCCTACGGCCGCCGTTAAATCGGACTCACCTAGCCACTGGACTCCTACACTCTAAAATCCGACTTTCTCTACACAACACCTATCTCTCTCTCTCCATATAACACCTGCCCCGCTGGCGAGGCGACCATAGTCTTAATGGTTTCCGTGAGCCGAAGCAAACCTAGGAGGGGCCCTCGGTTGGAGGGGCCCCCCGAAGGGAGGGAGGATCTCGAGGGAGGATCCAGGTGCAGCGAAGGGCTGGGGGGTGGGAATTCTCACATTTGCTTAGGCAGGATAGATTTTACTGTGGGGCGTACATGAGTCCGGTGGCGTGGTGAGTCCGATTTAATGGCGGCCTGATCCTACCTCCTACTTCATCCGCATTGAACGTTGTTTTGTTCCCGCTACACCGCCGCAGGTCCCTCATCTCCCTCGAGAGTAGGAAGATGTTGCGAGGAATACATTGTTCTTCGCTGTTACCTCCTACTGGTTCATGGAAACAAGCTCCGTCCTTGCCTGTGTTTCTCCTGCAAAGGAACGTGGGTGTTTGTCTGTAGCCAGGGCTTGCCAGTGCTCGCCTTGTGGACAGTGTTCATGGTGAGATCACGCAGCTAGAGGGTGGAGGATTGCTGCGAGCACTGCGATCTGGATCTGGGCGGCCGCCTTCCTTTCGGATCCTATTGGAGCTGGAAACGGATCGCCATTCGTGCCACGTCCGGCTCCTTGTTGTGTACGATTACGAAGTGTCCATGTGTGGCTGCCTCATTACTGCCTCGTTGCTCCGTCTACAGATCTGAGAACATGGAAGGAGCGGACAATGGCTACTTGCTCCAGTGTGAAAGGCCAATGAGCCATTGCATTTTGCTCTCCTCTCAGCTCTCACAAGGTGCCGTTCCCTTGCATTCAGACAAGCTAGCCTGAGACCCTTCAATTGGCGTCGCCTTACATGGCTCGTCTGAGAGCAACAGACTCTGCTTGGCATATTTGACTGATCTCATTTCAAGCTGCGGACAAACGACTTGTATCAGCCTAGCCCATTGACAACGGCGTAAGCACAAGCACGTTGCAACATGGATTTCCCAAGATGAGACGAGGGCTCGCGTGCCTTTCTCTACATGGTAACTAGAAACGAAGTCTCATGCTTGGCGCTCTTGTTTCGTTCCTGTATGATGACCCTCACCGCTCGATGTCAACGGCCCGTTGTACCGGGTTGAGTGAGACGGCAGGATCGTACTTCTCTGTTCGAGAGGTCAGTCTATCGTTACATACTGTAACACTTCTAGCAAACCTTCAGTGACCATTGTGCGAAGGTCGCCGTGCAGATCCCTAAGTGCTGGCTTTCGCTGCTGGAGCTACGTGGACGTCAACGAACGGCAAGCCACGGCCGCATGTGTGAAGCGCCAGTCGATGAAGCATCGCAGAACACGCAGGTGACGGGACGATGCCGATGATCGACTCGACTCGTCTTGATCAGTGGGATCGGCCGGCGGGTCAAGCATGAAGCACGACCATATTCACGCCTGAAACTCCCACAGACGTACATCACTCCTACGGTCCATCGAGCCACAGGACATCCATTTTCCCGACAGGATTTCAATGGCAAGAAGTCAATGACAAAGGACATACATTAGTGAAGGAGGAAAGGCTCCACCGGGAAAGCCGAGATTTGCAAGATGTCGGAGGTGGAGGGAGCTTGCTTGACGGGTCGATGCAAATGAGGCTGGCTAGCTGGATTATCTGCTGGGTTGCTTGCCGTGGGTGGTTTCCGAGGCGATCGGGGAGGAGTTCATCGACGACTGCATTGGGAATGGATGACATCTTGACGGCAAGAAGGGAGGAGTGACTGGTCACTGAATGGGGCCGATGTAAAGTTAGCTGCAAACATGTTTCTGATGGAAGCCAGGAAGGCCTCCATGAGTATCAACCTGCAGTTGCCGGTATCGACCTTCAGATCCCGGCCGAGATGTGGATACGTTAAGCAGACGTTGTCCAGACGCCTCTTCGTAGTGCAGCATACTCGACGGCGAGACCGAAGATGCAGGTGCGGTCTGCTGCTGCCAATACCCCCTGGAGCATGGTGTGATGACTGGGTTCGCTGAAACGTGTGAAGTTCTCTCGTGCACTGGTATCTCATACACTGAACGTTGAGCTTTTTGCGATTTGAAACAAGATTGAATGGGTTTTGGCAACTTTGCTGTATGATCGTTTACACTCACCTATGCTCTGCCCTACGCCCGCAGATTTACATACCCATAGTTCACGTACTCGTACAGAGGGGTCCGATTACCGACGCCATCGGTCTACCTAGGCGAGGAGGAGATCTACGTAGCGGTACTCTGTCAAGCGTGGCAAAATGAAGTCGATACCCTCTCTCACAGCCAAGTCGCCGTGCATGCGAGCAGCGCTGTAGGTGAGTCCATAAGTTTGAATCTTCCGCGTGACCGGGTGCGAGATGGCTCTGTGGTAATGTGGTCCTGGCTTCCAGAAGAAGGCAATCTTAGGCTTGTCCGTGTCATTCGAGAGGAAATCGCTCATGGCTAGAGTCTCCAGGTTCAGTTCGTCTCGCATCCGCTCGAGGATTGACTGCCAAGAGCAACCGCGGCATCGCACGTTCTCAAAGGTCATGCTTCTTAGCGAGTCTTTGTGGCGCTCGAGGATGGCGTCGAAAAGCTCTGCTGGTATGCAACAGCCACGCATAGTAAGGGAGGTCAGACGGTAGGGCGAGTGCTCTCCAAGCACACGGAAGACCTGGGCGATGGCGGTGGAGTCACCAAAGATGCTCACGGAGTTGAGCGAGGGAAGCAACCCGAAGATCTCTTTGAGAAGTGCATAGACATCGTCGTCTGATCTCGGCTGGCAATCGGTGGGTTTCAAGAACCTGACCGTGACCGTGACGTTTTCGACCTGATGAGCGACATTAGTGGGTCTCAGCATGCTCAAGAAATACTGGATATCTGGCTCAGGCTCAAAGACGTCGATGCTCAAATGCTTGAAGTTCTTGTCGATGAAGTTTTGGTGCGTGTCAGCCTCGATAGATCTCGAAGTAAGACGCAGCGCAGAGAAGGAGGTCTTGCTGAGATAGCCTGCTATTCCATCATTCAGGATTTCACCCGGCAAGTCTTGCAGACCTGTGGCGTTAGAATCGTCGGCCATATTGTTTTGGGTGTGATGATTGGGCTTCGCAGTTGGTGTCCTTGTTCGCGATGTATGCTTTATGTTGATTCGAGTGCCGGATCCGAACGTGTAAGAGAGAGAAGAAGGGAGGGTCATATTTGAGGCAGACGTTGCGAATATTTGCGAGGCCGCGCGACACACGACAGTAACAGACGTAGAAGCACAATTGCCGCCTTCACTTCTGGAAATCTTCACTTCTTGAAAGCTTCACTTCCTGAAAGGACTAAGAGAGTGACTTGACGAAGCGACAGTGTTACGCTCCATGGGGAAGTGCTATAGAGCAGTCTTTCTGGCGAGCGGTCAAGATGGAACAAGAACAAAGCTGCCGTCCCTTGGTATCGTGTATTCGCAATCCAATTTCTGGGTTTTCAACGCCCTGTTACTCGTTCTCTGCCCTGCCATTTTTCGTGACACGAATCATTCTTTAAGGAAAGCCTGGCCGAAAGGGATTACAGCATGGCGAGAGTCGTGCCGCAATGCATTACGCGCCGCGCGGAGTAGCGCAAGTCTCATCAAAGACGTGGCATGGTGCTTTCTCATGCTACACCTGACTTTGTACACGACGCCAGTGTCTGTGAAGCTGACAGAGTTTCGTTACCAGAGTAAAAGTTCGCTTAAGCGGTCCAACACGGTAGGGAGTAGTCAACAGCTTCGCAGAGTCGACGCTGCAACTGTGTTACGCTCCAGCTCGCAGCGGGAATCCAGGGTCTGGCCTCGGGAAACAGGGAGCGTGCTGACTGCATAAGCTGGTGTTCTTTGCGCTGACCACCTACTAATGAGGCAGCTCACCGGCACGATAGCTTCCACGGAGTGATCAGGCAGCTCACGATTTCAGTGCATGATCGTTGCACACATGTAGCTGGTCAGAAAGTGCAGTAGCCCCATGAAATGTGGCTGGTGGGAGACATGCTGTGTGGCCGGCAGGTAGTGCTCAATGCGACTACTACGTTGCAGACGGCTGTCTGCATGGTGTAGTGCACAACGAGGAGATTCCGGAAGGTCCAGCGACTACATTGTGCAGCGATACCCGCTACTCGGGCGCGACCACAAGCCGAGTACCTGTCGCGCGTCGCTTAGAGACTTCCCTGCTGCATGGCAGACTTCTCTGGCCAACGACTGCGGCGGGATTGTGCGACGTGATACGAGCTCTTACGAGCAACCTTCGCCGTGGGGTGGGAGAGTCCTAGCCATGGTGTAGAGGCATCTGGATCAGAGATCTCCGCTTGGGACGCTCGGAAAGGCTGTTGGATTGCGCAGTCGCTCTCGTGTCCTTTTGGCCTGCTCACTGTCACGCTTCTTCTGAACCCGCATCATGAAGAAGTGCTTGTGAAGCTCGAAGACGCGATTACCCTCGACCTTTGTCTTCTCCGCCTCCTTCTTCTTATTCAACTCGTTGAGCTTCTCATCCTTCTCCTTCTCTTCTTTCTCGTCCTGGACTTCTTCCTTCTTTTTCTCCTCCTTTGGCTTAGCTCCATCCTGGCGGTTGAGCTTCTTTCGCATCTTTTCCTCGAACTCCTTCTTCACTGCCTCGATTTCCTTGTCAATCTCCTCATCGTGTCTATAAGCAGAGTGAGGAAAGTCAGTACATGTTTAACCCACGCAGAATCTCTGCTTCTCGCGATTCGGTATACTTCTTCTTAGCGAGGTCTTCCGCATCCTTAGGAAGAGCAAATTTGGTATCGTTCAAGTGGCCTGGGCATACATAGAACCAGTCCGCTTGATCGTCCGAGATCAGGACTGTAGAGCTCGGTCGATAACAAACGAGACAAGGTTTGGCGCCTGACTCTGCCACGAGTCGGCGGTAATAGAGGTTCTTGCTGGCCATGGGTTTAGGACGACGTCGAGGGTCAAGTGAGTGTCTGGGGCCAAAAGGTCGCGGCGCGGGTGGAGGTGGAGTAAGCAGTCACGTGGCGATTATGCGCGACGATAAGAGGTCGTCTGGGAGACCAAAAAAAGTTCAGATTGACTGGTGAAGCATCGAGACTGAACTTTGATCAGATATACACTTCAAATTGTTCAATCGCTTCCAGACCCACGATGTCTTCAAGCAATGACGCCCCCGCGGCAGGAAAGCTGTGTGTATCTGGCGACACACCTGCAGTACCTCACCTTCTAACAGAGTCAACAGATGGGGTGGACGATTCATTGGTGGCACGGACCCTATCATGGTGCAATACAACGAATCGATCTATTTCGATCGTGCATTCTACTCCCAGGACATCCGTGGCAGCATTGCATATGCCAGAGCCAACACCAAGACTGGTCTCCTGACCGAGCGAGAGTTCGCCGAGATCGAGCGAGGCTTCAAGCAGGTCTTGAAAGAATGGCAAGACGGGACCTTCGACATCAAGCCTGGCGTCGACGAGGACATCCACACCGCCAACGAGAGACGGCTGGGAGAGATCATCGGCACGAGCATCGCTGGAAAGCTGCACACTGGACGGAGCCGAAATGACCAGGTCGCGACTGACATGCGATTGTGGCTGAGAGACCAACTGGAGCAGCTTGAGAGCTATCTCGTTGCTTTTCTCAAAGTCATCGCTGCTCGTGCTGAGAAGGAGATCGAGCATGTCATGCCCGGCTACACCCATTTGCAGCGAGCTCAGCCTATCCGCTGGAGCCATTGGATGTTGCTCTATGGATCGTTCTTCGCCTCAGATCTGGAAAGACTACGGGAAGTTCGTGCGCGAATCAACAAATCTCCACTGGGATGCGGTGCTTTAGCTGGCAACCCCTTCAACATCGATCGAGAAGCTATTGCAAAGGAGCTGGGCTTTGACGGCCTCATCATGAACTCAATGGCGGGCGTAGGTGACCGCGATTTCGTGGTGGAGACGATGCAATGGGGTACCATGCTCATGACGCATCTGTCTCGCTGGGCAGAAGACCTGATCATCTACTCGACCGGAGAGTTCTCCTTCGTCAAGCTAGCCGATACCTACTCGACGGGCTCTTCCCTCATGCCACAGAAGAAGAACCCCGACTCTCTCGAGCTCATTCGCGGCAAGTCTGGACGTGCATTCGGCCACATGACTGGTCTCATGATGAGCATAAAGGGCATCCCGTCCACATACAACAAGGACTTGCAGGAGTCTGTTGAGCCCATGCTCGACCACGTCAAGACAGTAGGCGACAGCGTGCAGATTGCCACCGGCGTGCTCTCGACTTTGAAGATCCAGCCCGAGAACATGCTCAAATCGCTCTCACCAGACATGCTGGCCACCGATCTTGCAGACTACCTCGTTCGTAAGGGCGTGCCGTTCAGAGAGACGCATCACATCTCTGGTCGCGTAGTTGCACTGGCTGAAAACGAGGACAAGCCGATGGACACCTTGACGTTTGAGCAACTCCAGAGCGTAGACAAGAGATTCGAGAAGGACGTTCTCGCTGTCTTCGACTACCAGAAGAGCGTGGAGATGCGCTCAGCAAAAGGTGGCACAAGCAGAAGTGCTGTGTTGGAACAGATCGAGGCCATCAAGAAGATCCTTGCCTAGGCGTTCGTGAGGAGCAGTGACTGCACGCACTTGTATCACTATATGGCATGTATTGCTATCGCTGTTTGACAAGGCTGATTGTTGAAAGTTCTAGTCATCATATCTAAGCCTCTATAGTTACTCGGCTACCAGCGACAACTTCGAGTGCGCTCGAAGTCAGATCCCACCCAACCTCCTTCAGACGCTTCCCGTAAGTTTGCAACAGCTCGTTGGATGCATCGATGGCCTCCTTGACCTCCATCGAACTGTCACCCAAGCCGCTTGATTCCAACCGACCATCGCAGACCACTGCAAGGGCCTGCCACCAGGCTTTCAGCATGTCCTGTGGCGTGGCTCCTTTCTTCAAGACGATGAAAAGACTACGGTTTTGCGGTCGAGAGCATTTGTCGTGCCATAGGATGTATGGACATGTCTCGAAAATGGACAGAACCTTGTTCAAAGCGTCGCCCTCCAACTTGCTCGATCTGGTCGTTGAATGGGGTTCACCTACAGCGCTCAGCAGACGAGTCATTGGTGTGCCAACCGCGCAATAACCAACGATGCGATCATCGCCGCGCCTCAGTGCGCCGTCTCTCTCAAAGATACGCTCCTGTTTCGACACTTCTTCCGGAGTTGGTACATGGCCTCGCTTCAGGTGATGGTACACAAGAGTGGCTCGCTGCCGATTCAGCGTACGCATACTGACAGCGCGCACAGCTCTTCTGTTCGTCTCTAGGTGAATCGAAAGCAACAGGATGAGAGCCGTCCATGTTGCGGTCTGCGACGTAATCCAAGACACGACCAGACTACCAGCCCACATGCCCAGCAGAGATATCACAGTCTCCTGACTGGAATCTTTGGCGTTCAACTCACCAAGGTTGCCCCATTTGGCGAAGTGTGCGCTGAGACTGGCCTTTGCGCTCCCAGCAGCGACGCCGCAGAGTGATCTCAACACGCTGCTGAAGCTGAGGACAACAACACGAATCGGCTTAGGGAAAACTGGCGATATCATGTCGAGGATGAAGCCAGTGTCGTTAAGGATATCTGCGAGGAGTCGATACATCTTGCATTCGGGTTCGAAAGACATGCCAAAGCGGTGGGCGAAGAGAATAGTGGCGAGGCGTCCGACAGATTCCTGGAAGATTGAGAGCAGCAGGGCTGCCGTGGGTGAAGCATCTGCATCCCCTACGCCGACGCTGGAGAGGACTGCTCTGGACGAGAGGAGACTTGCAATGCTGCTTGAGAAGGCTTGCAGTGAATCGTAGATCTGGTACCTGGTGCAAAAGGTTGTCAGCTTGGAGGTCTCAGCATATGCGTATGGGAGTTCACTCACTCTAAGTAGTCATGTGTGACACTATGTGGATACCCAACGGGTAGGAACACGTCAAGGCCCTTTGCCCAGAGGGACTTCGAGTCTGAAGGGGGCTATTGATTTCATCAGTCCGGATGTCGATCATGAAATTCGTTTGCATTGAGTCACCTTACAATCACATCCACCCTATCATGTCCCATTGGACCTCCCTCAGTTTGGACATACGTTGCAGTGACATTGCCCGCTTCGTCGTATTCCGTGATTCGTGGCATGTTCGAAGTCATATACCACCCTAGCCATCAACACGAAGGATGACACCGTTGCTGCAAGTTGTTACCAACGCAACGAGTTTCATCCTTTGACAGGGAAGATACTGCAGAAGTTAGAAGACATGGAAGCACGTGAGAGTTGCTTCTAAAATGGGCGAAGCTCTAAACCATATTTAAGCTTTGTTTCGTAGCGGGCGGATCCGACATGGCGTCACGAGTCGATTGGGCGCCGGCAGCAAAGTAAACAGATCGTCACCACGTCTCTTCCTTTCCCTGGCACGCCGAAGAGTGTTTGTTCGCCTCGATTGTATCCTTCTCATACCAACAGTGTCTTTTGCGAAAGACGATGCCAAGCCTTCAACTTCTCCCGGGGCTCATCCCGCCATCCCGTGAGACCTGGGAAGCAATCGCATATGCTTGGCAGTTCTTTCCAATCGTATGTTGAAGACAAGATATGAAGTACCTTACACCTGATGAGACTGACCAATGTATAGTTCACTGCCGTCCAATGGCTCACAGACTTCTACCCACAAGGCAAGACTTCCATCGACTCCAAGTACAACATCCCCGGCAAATGGGCCTGGCTCCTGATGGAATCCCCCGGCTTCCTCACCGTGCTGTATTGCATGTTCGCCATACCCGAGCGTGAGGGCCTCCCCGGCCTCCCATGGGCCAACTGGACCATGGCAGGCATGTACACGATCCACTACATCTACCGAGCGATTCTGTCGCCACTATACCTGAACCCATCCATGTCCCCCATCCACCCCATTGTCTTCATCTGCGCCTTCGCATGGCAGGTCACGAACGGTATCTCTCTGGGCGGTTGGCTAGGTGGCTACGGTCCACGTACGGTGCACGACTGGGCGGGGCGTTTGTACGAGATCGAAATCGGCATGGTGCTCTGGGGCTGGAGCCTCATGGGCAATGTCTTCCACGACGACGACCTCCGCGAGATTCGGCGTTCAGCCGCGAAACGCCAGCAAGCTCAAGCTGAAAAGGACGGGAAGCCCGTCGAGGGTGTCGACAAGCTCTATATGATGCCTAAGAATGGCCTATTCCACTACGTGCTCTACGCGCACTACCTTTGCGAGTGGTGCGAATGGGCGGCTTTCTGGATGGTCGGAGGTCTACACTGCGTACCCGCGAGGTCATTCCTTATCAACGAGATTGCTACAATGCTGCCACGAGCATTGGCCGGAAAGAAGTGGTATCTCGAGAAGTTTGGGAAGGAGAGGGTTGGGGGCCGCAAAGCAATCATTCCGGGAATTCTGTGATGGAATGTCTTTTCAGTCTGCCGAAACTTTCAAGGGTATCTAAAAATGCTCATGCTGTGAGCGAATGAGCTATAGGAGTGCTTTTTGACCAAGCTTTACAACCAATGTGCTATAGCGCACCTAATGCTCATAGCAGTACACCACAGCGTCCTTTTGCGGTCGACGGGGCTATACGCCAGAGAAGATGGTTGGCACATATTCAGCGGCTGTCCAGAGTCCACCGAGTGTATTCGACGCAGATGCAGGGTGGCGACTGCGCAATTTGTCGTACGCAGATAATGCAAACGACCATCAATTTTGTTGACCCATGAAAAAGTCGAAGTTCTCATGAGTTCCAAGGCCAGAATTATCATTCTCAGCCAATTGCTCCAGCAAGCTCAAGAAAGGATCATTCTCCGCCTCGACATGTCCGTTATCAGTGCTCGCGCTGACGCCACTGGGTGTGCTCTGATCGAAGCCTTGTGCATCGAGCGCCGGATCGTAGTGACCGTTCGGCAGCGGCTTGAGGGTGAGCGCAGACTGCACGGGACTGAATGCAAAGTTGGGCGTGAAGCTGCCTTGGAAGAGCATTGGGTTTAGGTCTTGCTCGTGGCCTGATGGGCCTGGTGCTGGGATGTCGTTGTTCAGTTGCATCGCGGGTGGCATGCTTCCTGAAACCGGCTCCTCTTCAATTGTGGGTTGTATCGTGGATGATATATCTGCTTTGGGTGTTGGGTATGGTAGCGAAGACGTGGTCGACCGCCGCTTCTTACTCTTTCGGACCGCACCTGGGAAGTGACTTGGCTGTGACGGAACCGTGGGCGCATACACGTCGGGCAAGAACTGTGCAGGCCACACGTCTGTTTGATGAGAGAACCCATCGAACGCCGAGACGTTCTCGTAAGCGGCGTCCATGACAACGTCAGAAAAGGTAACGTGTGCTCCATCGATACACGAGCCTGGGTACCGATCGAAGAAGTCTTCCATTTGGAATACAGGCGAGAACCGCATCGGATTTGAGGCGAGAGACTTCACCAGATGGCCGTGGCTCGCGTAGACATTCTGGAGAGTATCACGTTGATGCTGAACGCCGGTCCATATCGAACGTAGCTCGAACAGCTGGGCCATCTCTCGAGTGAGAAACTCGGCACTGTGGCAGAATGCATCGCCATCTCGATAGGACATGTAGTGGGCACCGTGCACATGAATGGTACCAGCTGTGCAGATACAGTATCCCACGAAAGATGGCCAATCCAACAATGCAGTGTTCTTGCCGATCTCAACAAGTTCCGCAATGGCATTGGCGTGCAGGAAGCACAAGTTCGTGGCCTCAATCTGCCATGATTGATTTTGCCCAGTGCCTGACAGCTCCGCCAGATCGACTGGCAAGAATGGCCGATAGACAAGACAGTGTATCAGATGGTATATGAGCTTGCTCAAGACGAGAGTCGAGCTGTCGTGTGACCCGAACAAGGTATCGATCGAAGTAAAGACGTCTTGTGTAGCAGCCGCCCAGTAATCGAGATCCGATCTGATCCTTGACAGGGTAGATTGAGCGTGCCAGGGGAAGTGCGAGTCGCCTTTGACGCCACCAGCGGCTAGGTAGCGATTTGTTACACCAAGCACCCTGACGATCTCGACAAGCATGCTGTTACTCCCTTGTCCAGAGTTTGCCGCGCCTGAGGCATATGGCGAGCTTGATCCGTTTGGAAAGTAGTTGCCGTCGACCCAAACCTGTGATCCAGGCGGCTGCCACCCTGGGAGTCGCAGATGTATTGCTTCATCCGAGATGAGAGAAGGCCGTTTCGAGCCGCTCACTGTGAAGCGATCCATCAGATAGCAGGTCCAGAACAGTTTCCGCCGGCCCTCTCGCTCGGATGTCGATATTCGAAGCTCGCCTGGAAGTTCGCGGTGCAGATTCAGCGCGAAGGACATGCTGACTGCATGCGTCAGAATCATGTAACACCTCTTTCCTTTCCCATTCTGGAAGTTGGCCATCGCTAGGAGAAGCAAGGCTTGCAGATTGTCAATGCTGGGTTCATCGACGTCAATCTCCGCTCTGGATCGCACGACGTAGTCCTGACTGGATCTAATGGCGCCGTGGTGACCACCACACAGGTGTGGAACGTATCGGAGCGACACTGCGTGAATGGCATTGACCAAGAAGCGTGGCAATCGACCATCCCGCAGTCTCTGTCTCGTTGCGGTCTCGTCCAAGATGTAGTAAGGCTTGTTGTGCACGCGCGCGAAGTAAGTGTCCAGCAATGCATCTGTGAATGCGAGTGCATCGTGTGCTTGTGGCGCTGCTTCGATGGGGACTGGATTTGACTTGACTTGCTGAAGTTCTGGCATTTCCATCTGGACTTGTGGCGGTGATGGCTGGACGGGTGCCTTGTCGCCAGCATCTTTGTTCGCTTCCTTTGGTTCCTGTGTAGGACTCGACGAGTCCCCGCCGTCAGGCGATGTTGACTTTTGCTCGTCCTTCAATCGCTTCTCCAATCCATTGACGCGCTTCAAGAGCGCTTCCAGCACATCTGTTTTTGGACCACGCTTCTTCGGTATCGCGTCTTACACGAACCATTAGCTCACGTTCAAGCCATGGAGTCGAACTGCTCACCATATACGCAAGCGCAGTTGAAGACTTGACAAGCCTCACAGCTAGGCTTTAGTCTGTTGCATTTGATCTGTGCATGTTCAGCCAACGGTCGCGTTGCTTCTGGAATGAGGCTTACCTTTCGCTTCCTGCAAGACTTGCAATTCATGGCCTCCTTCTGCTCCATCGTCGTCGGCTTCCTGGCCTGCAGGCGGTCTATGCCGACTTGCGGCCTAGACATGGCCATGTATGTACTTTCACTCTCCATGATGGCCGCCATGACACCCAATGTCACCGCATAGTCGAGTCCAGTGATGTTGTCTTTCAACGCTCAAGAGTGTCAAAGGAGAGAGAGAGAAGGATTCGAGAGCAGCAAAGACGGAGCAAGCCCAGAAGCGTATAGGTACCTACCCCAGGGCACACAGCTGTGTTCAATGATGTCGCAGCACTGTGGAGCCGGCGCGCCATACATTGATTGACCCTCTCTAGCTCCTCCCATTCTCGCTCTTTGCTACCAGACTGTCACGAGCACGAGGTCAGGGCGAAGCGGGGATTGCAGGGAACCGCCTCTCGCGCCATGTTCGTAGCGACGCAGGCTAAAATGCACGACACTCGGCTTGGGCACAACGTGCCAATTGCTGGCGCCGACGATCCATCGCCAGCACTGGATGGCACCGCTCGTCAGCCGCCGAGTAGCTCATCAGAAGGGGGTCGAGGACCGCTGGCAGGCACGCGGTGGGATGGCCACCTCCACCTCCTCCGGAAGGGCGCTTGGTCGTGTGGTCATGCCCTCGACGCAGGCCACATTAGACACCTTTAGCAGCCCGTTCCTGTTGATAGTACCCACCACCAACAGTCCGCATTAGGTCTATTGTAAATGGTATAGCGGCTCTCGTTCCTGTACGAGGTGGTCTGTGTTCAATATCTCTTGGCTCTTGACGCGTGACGCGTTTGTTCGTGCTAGTATCGTGTTCGTAGGTGGTGTTGCTCGTATAGGAGTAATGCCGCCGCCGGATAAGGTCGCTAAACGGCTTTTTGTCGTTCTGTTAATAATGTTAGAGTTAGAGGGCGTGTTAAAGGAGGTATTAGCGCCGCCGCGATAGTAGGAGACTCTAATGTCGTATAAGCAGCGAGTTTAGACGCTAGACGAGTAGCCGGAGTCGTAGTTTCTAACCTATATACGGTAAGCAGTAGATTATAGTAATAAAGGAGGTTAACGAAGGTCGCTGCCGCCTATACCGCTGCTAGTACTGACGTTACTAGATTTACGCACCCTTAGATAATCGAATTAACGAAGGCACTCGATATAGAGGCTATTAAGTTCTTAAACCGCCTTAAACCTTCGCTAGAGCTCGCTCTGTGTATTACCTGCTATCGCCTCGCTTTTCCTAGTCGCTAGGGCCCTACGTAGGTGCTATTTAGCTACTCTATAGGGTACTTGTTACGCGTGTTTACCGATACTATCGATTTCCTCGTAAAACGATACCGTAATATTATCGAATAGCACCCGCGCCTTACGAGTTACCGGCGATTAAAGAGCTAGGCATTAGTCTTATAAAGAGCTAGGTCTAGCGGCTAGGTTTAGGGTCTAATAGATAGCTATTTTTAAGGTTTCTACCGGCCTTTAAGAGGATAAAGAGGACAGTACTCTAGACATAAGAAAGCGCATAGTTATAAGTTCTAGGCTATATTAACACCTAACGGCTTAATTAGCAGTTTTATAGGACTATTTTACGGCTCTAATAACGACTAGAACATGTACTAAACCTCTGCTATTAAGAGGCGACTTCGAAGGCTATATAATGCTCGCCCTAGCCGCCGTCGACTCTATTTATATAGTAACCCTACCTACTACAGTGCCTTTAGTATTATTTGTCCGTAGAAGAACGCCTCTAGCTATAAATACTTATCTTAAGAGTAAAGGAGCTTTAATCACCGGTTATTAGGCATAAGGATAAGCGTTAAGCACTTATTTAGAGAGATAACACGCCTCTAGGGGTACGTAACATACGCTAAGTAGTTAAAGATGCATAGTTAATTAGTAGGAGGGTTTAGAATAGTATCTGCGTTGTTAACAAACTGTTATATCTGTATAAGAGGACATAATTAGACGAGTCTAAAGTACGGTTACGACCCTCCGGGACTGTAGGAGTACCTCTGTCGTAAGTAGCCTAATATAGAGGTAGCCGGAGAGCAGTCTAACTAGTAAATTTAGTAGTAGAGAGCTATAGACACGTTAAATAGTTAGGACAGTAGCGATATAATAGCTTATTTAACCTCCTTTAATCCCGCTAAGACCTACCTCGGATAAGTCCGAGTAAGCTAGCGCATAGACCTATTCCTAGCTTTAACGTCCCTCTATAACTAACGCAGCGACTATTTAATTTACATAAAGAGGAATCTTATATAGTAATTACGTGCATTAAATCTCTAACAAACGCGGTTCGAATCTAATGCGTAGTTATTAAGATACCGAGATTTAGGCTTAGAGCTTAAAATCCTAACATCCCTATACTAAAACGCTAAGACTTCGGCTTTAGAATTCGAATAAGTAACATAATAACTTCACGACTTCATTGTATAACAATACAGCGTCTGTTTAACATAAAAAGTAGACGAGCTTATAGCTAGAGCCTTATTATATAACATATTTAAAGATAAACAAAATCGACCGTTAATTACGTATGTAGTAATGTCCGTCGGCTAGCTAGCCTAACTTACGAATTCTCTCTAAACTCCTCGCTTAAAAATCTAGTAGGATCGTTATACTACGCCTCTAGCTACTCCTCGTTTAACGTAGGGACCTACGTATCCGCTAGAGGTAACAGTAAATTCGCCCTTTACGTAAGAAGCGCTAGTATTATACGAAGAGTGTCTTAGATCTCCGTAATACGAGTCTCTAGGCTCGAAACCTAAGTAGCTAACGTAACACTCGTTATAACGTTCGCTATATTACTATTACCTCCGCCTAGCTCTTTAGCCTACTTAAGCAGACACGCCTTTAATAGCGACTGCACATTATCCTTCTCTTCGCTACTTATACTACGCCGGCGTAGCGTTCGCGTACGAGAGCGGCTCGAGGAGGGTATTAGAGTAGGCGTTAGAGTAGGCGTAGGCGTAGGAGACGAGACGACTACTAGAGACTACGAACTAGGTAATAGCGGCGGCGGCATTCGACGACGGCCTTTATCTTTACTAATATCCTCTAGACTAGCCTCTGCTTTATCCGGCTCCTTACTTAATCGCCTCTTATTACGCTAAGCCGCTATTATATTAGCTCGCTCGTTCGTAGACGTAACGATATCCTCCTACGCCGCCGCGCCTATTGTCCTTCGCTCCTCTACGCGCTGCTCTTTCTCGTGCTTAAACTAATACTAGTTTATTATAGTAACCTTCAGATTAGTCTCTATCTCTATGCTAGTCTCCTCACTAAGATATATAGGCATATACTCCTCCTCTAACTTCTTTATTCGACGATTAAGGGTGCTATACTTACGCTTGTACTAGGCTTCGAATATCGCCGTTATAATACCCTAAAACCCTTTACTAAAGGCGGCGCGTTAATCGAAGTAAATGCGAGCTAGTCTAGTTAACTCCTCGTCGTTAAGACCTTTCTTCGGAGCCGGCGTACGAGTAATAGAGCTATAATTACTACTAACCGGCGTGGACGACTATAGGCGCTTAGATTACGACACGTAACGTTATAACGCGCTTTTCTTCCTCCTCTTAGCCGCCGGCTAGCTAACTTTATTAATAACATTAACCTCCGGCATTACACTCTTACGCTCTATCGAGCTTATTATAGACGACGCACGTACGCTAGCCGGCGGCTCTAGTGTAGGAGTCTAAGGGATAGGTGTCTCGCTCTAACGGAGCGGTAGCGGTAGCGAGGGTGCGAGAGAGGGCGTTTTACGACGGCGAGATAGTCTAGGGGTAACTAATTAACGGCTATCTTCGAGAACGATTTAAAGATCCATAACTGCTAACTGTCTACAGGCAAAACGACGATACTGCTATTATACGGAGCGATTAGATAAAGTCGAATACGCCTAGCCGCCTTACTCTTTCGAACTAGCGACCCACTTAACTATACTATTACGAGAAACCTAATGCGGTTATGCCTACCGCTGCAAACACGCAGCGGCCACGACAACCGCATTAGGACAAGAGACAAAAGAGGTAGTGACTATACCATAAGGAGCGCCTTGGCAGTAGATGTTGGTTGTGCTAACAGAGCTGCTAAAGGTGTCTATTGACGCCGACGGCACATGCAGGGAAGGCAACCGGTCTGTCGTATGGGGAGCCCTGTTGCTCATGCAAGCGATGTCTTACACGATCTCCTTCTGGAACGATGTCCTTTTCGCGGGGAGGGCGAACGAAGCGAGCCCCAGCTGGGTTGGCAGCAACGCATGCAGTGTCGTCAAGATAAAGCTGTGGCTTTCGTGTTTCAGCTGTGGTCCACGGACAGCTGGAAGCTTTTCCCGCCACACTGAGCGTGGCCTTATTATTCCCACAGCATAGCCCACCATGGAAGCGGCATCTACAGGTGCCAGCCATCGAGAACGGTCCGAGACGGCTGGGGGTCGCACAGAAATAGGCTAATCTAAAAAGCATGGTAGATTTCCCACATGGGCTAGCAGGATGGAGGATTCTGTCTCGTCACGTTGGACACAACCTCATGGCAAGTCCCGACGCAGTGGTCGAGCACCGTTCGATACGATCATTACGATGTGGTACAGTCGCATCGAAAGAGCATAACAATACCAGCATGTAACCACACTCATCAGTCACCCTCGGGGACGGTCTCAGCTGACGTGTAATAACTCACAGTAGGACCAGCTGAACTCGTGGGCGAGTGTCTGTCCTCTCTCATGCACTACTCCCTTCTCCTCTTCTTCTAGCTGGAACCATCTCAAATAGTGCTGTTCTTAAATACGAGACCACCAAAACCTAAACGCTCCCAGTCCTCCGAATCTCGTCGGTTCTTACCCAGTGCCACATCTGCCGCGACCAAGATAGTCGTTACAAAGATAGCTGCAACATATCGACGGCGTCATGTCGGTGTTGCGCTGGGAAGGAACTCGCGTCGGCGGTGTCATAACGTTTCAAACTCGAATCATTACTTGTAAAGACTGTGAAGTCGCGCTCGCATCTCTAAATAAAGATTGTAGGTCTCGTCAACCTCATGTGTATAGATTCCTCCCTCCAACCAGCCTGACAAAGTCCCAAGGCACGTTCTCTCCAATCAACAGCCTCAGCGTTTCGACGATGGTCCACGCATTGACGTCTGCGATGCCATTCGATGCCCAACCAAGAGAGGAGGCAATCGACACCGAGTCCCCTCGACCTTTGATGCCATTCGACAAGTCCACAAAGATCTTGCCAGAACGTTTGGTGGGTCTGCGTTGAGCATTGCTGTAGTGCCTAAGGATCGGAGACACAAGATGTGACTTCTCAGCTGGAAGTGCCGAAATGATGACGAAGGGATGATCCACTCGTTTCAAGTCGTCGAGCCCTTGTAGCTGATGTGCATCGACACCCAGATGAGATCTGACGCCAAAGCCGATTGTGTAGACAGAACCGATATCGAGGCTGGCCAATGCATAGATCGCAGCAGCTGCTTGTGCCTCGGAGTTCCCAAGTATAAGAGCGGTCCTGCCAGCGTACGCTGAGGGCACGAAATCTCTCGTCAGTGTCGCACGTACTCCTTTCCAAGTGACATTGTCAGCAACCAATGCCCTGCCACTGTTGTTTGAGCGGACTGCGATTGTGTCGACCTGACCGATGGCTGATGCAGCTTCAGTGAGCGTCGGCAGATAGGGTGCAGTCTCGACGGGCAAGGGAGGATTGATATAAGCACCGCCAAACTGCTGTCGGTGCAGAAAAGGCTCAATTGACCCGTGAGGCAGTGCGTCAACCGTGTTGAGTTGATGAGGTTGACTCAACTCGTTGAGACACTTTTCAAAGAACGTTCCAAGTCCATTCGATCTGACGTGGCCGATGGCGTATAAGTCGAGTCGTGGCATCTGTCCCATAGAGTGAAGCATGGAGTTGATCTCTGCGGCACTCAATTGACCGGGAGCTGCTATCAGGGGCAGAAGTGGATGTGTTATCGGCGTGAAGACTTTGTTCAACGTTCGCGAGAGCTGACCAACGGTGCCCATGT
This sequence comes from Zasmidium angulare, assembly GCA_002786045.1. Taxonomy (NCBI): domain Eukaryota; kingdom Fungi; phylum Ascomycota; class Dothideomycetes; order Mycosphaerellales; family Mycosphaerellaceae; genus Zasmidium; species Zasmidium angulare. The sequence continues at coordinate 995,573 of NHNX01000014.1, forward strand.
TGAGTCCCGAAAAGGGAGGGTTCGACGGGTTGCTCTGGATAGTGGAGCGGAAGTACTCCAGCTCGTAGTTGTCCTCCATATTGTTCACGAGAGCTATCATCTTGACAATATCGCCGTAGACTGCACCCTCTTTGTATAAACGATGAGCATCCGGCGATGTCCACTTGAATTGGCCCGAAAAGTCGTGCCAGGCGGATATAATCTTGCTATTGCCCTTCTCGGCTGCAAGTTGGCGGCGCATTGGTTCAGGCAACCAAAGCTCAACGTCGACATATTCGCAGCCCCATTGCATTGCTTTGCGCAAGTACTGGTAAAACAGGGTTGGGTCGTCCATCGGAAAGCGTCCGTTCTCCCGCGTACATCTTGTAGTGAAGATGATTGGCAATTCTGTCCTCTGCCGCAGAAGCATTACTTGCTCGCCGACATACTTGAGCCCAGGGACAGAGCTGAAGTCTCCATCTGTAGACGGGTCTCTAAGCAGATCGACTCGAAGCTCAACCGAATCCGCGCCAACCGATAATATGTCAAGGTTGGGCAGCGCGCCTCGGATGTCAGGAAAAGTAGTCGATAGCAACGTGGTTCGTTGCTTCCTCTTCAAATCTTCATGTGGCTTAATCTGACCCAGTATGAAGCTCAAATAGCGCGCCAGGTCGCGCCGGATAGGTGTTCTGTGTGTATAAAGATACTCGTAATCGCAAAAGGAAGTCAAGTGTTCATCGCGTAAATCCTGTGAATCGATGCAGTGGGTCGTAATAATCGTCCTGTCCAGTTTGCGCAAAGACTCCGGCTCCGTAATAAAATCATTCTGTAAACCAATGACAACCTCATCCAACCATCCCTTAGCAATATCCCACGACCCGGCGACGGAGTATGTATGACCCAGGACGTCTGCGACGACCCTGGTAATTTCTTCTTGGCCTTCGTCGTATACAATGAGCAGTCGCGGAGGCTCGTTGTGGATGATCTCCTCAATCTTCATCACTCCATTGGATTTGATCATGGCAGCAGAGATAGCTGCCATTCGAGAGAGAGTATATGTGCCGTCTTCGCGACTGTAGGTCACCGAATCGAGATGTCGTGCGCTCCGTGACCGAGGCTGCGTTCATGGTCAGGCATGCTGTTCTTGGAAACGTCTCACGAAGATTGTCGTGCATGCAGGGCTACTTACTGGGTGCTATGGGATGGTCGGACTTGCTGTGCGGCAGAGCGATGCCACATACACATGCTGTGTGCAATCTGGACTGTTTCCACTACGGTGGAACAGATTGACGAGAGCAGTCAGTCTGTAGCAGGCGTGTTTTAGGTGTCCTGCGAGGAGGGTGTCGACATGGATATCGGCACAGGTGGACTTGTTGTTGGTGGATGAGAGAAGGACGAGAAGTTGTACTGTTCGAGTCGCTTGCTGCTGTTGAGATGCGCACCAGTCGGCGTCAAGACTGACGATATGTCACGGAAATTCATCCTGCGCACGTCGTGCATCAAAGCATGTCGTCGTAGCTCGCGTACACCAGCCGGACGGCTAAATGGCTCTCGCTAACTTCCAGCTAGTCGATCAGCAGAGCTGCAGCGGAAGAACTGCGTCCGCCAATCAAAGTTGGTAAGTGGTCATGAGATCCTCCATCAAATTGTCCGTCGTCTGGGGCGCCGGCTCCACTTCAGTCGACTGCATGTAGTGGCTTGTTCGCGTGAGAGGAAAGTAGAAGAGGAAGTTGCGTCTTTGACGGGAACAGCATGTGCGTCCCAAATGCGTGTCAGTCGGTCGGTCCGGCGACCGTGCCTTCGTCGTCTTCCATCTCCAACGTCGCCCGTCATTGAACTGTCGATAGCACGCCTTGATTGTCTTGCTATTGCCTTTTTCTCCAGTCACGCCTCATTCACGTCTCCGTCCAAACCATCCATGTTCCCAACCAAACCCATCGACGGGAACAGACACCCATCTACCATTGGTGGATCTTCCCACACAAGGGACATCTACCACCGAGTCGCACAGTAGTCATCAAGGTCGTTTGGTCGCTTCGGCACATCACATCCAGAGCCAAGCATATGGCCGGACGGAATCAGACCTGAATGTCTTCAATTGCCTCATGCATGTAATGCAGATTCGGTAGTTGTGTTCATCCCGTTGTCGATCATAAACGATCGGGCCACGGAGCGAGGACGACCATGTCGCCGACGGCGTTAGTGAGGTGGTTCATCAGCATCAGCATGTGGAAGGAGTTTGTCCGCGGAATCGCCTTGTAAAGACATGAAGGGCAAGAACCAATGCTGTCCGTCTCCAAGTAATGTGGACATTCTGCATGAATCGTTATACATTTAGGAGATACGTAGCACAATGTCGTATGCAATACATGACAGGCCAAAGGGAAGAACAGTAAAGGGAAGAAATGATTATCAACAAAAGCCATGAACAAGAAGTTGTTATTTAAAGCCTCCCGTCGACACGCAGGTCGCATCCAAAGATGTTGCGTTGCAGTGCTTCAGGTGAGAGCCCGTGCAAAAAGACATATAGATCCAACAACTGCAACAACAGATGGACTCGCGCACACACACAGATAGGACAGATCAAATACACATAGGGACACACTTCCTTCCTCTCCTTTCCTTCTTGCTTTCATCCTTGCAAATCAAAGGGCCCGTGAAGCTGGGGGAGGATATCTTTAAAATAAGTGGTGGCAGCGCTGTTCTGCGTCATCAAGGTCGTGAAGGGGTTAAGCCGCAACTTCCGTGACGTGCGTCTCTCTTGCTCCAAGTCTCAGCGGCTGATCTAGTTGTAGCCAGCAGGCGACGAGGGCACAGGAGTGACGGTGGCCGTGCTGACTGGGGCAGCTGGGCTGGAAGAGCTTGAGGATGGGGCGTAGGTGTACGCTGGTGCCTCAGGAGCGCTGGAGGTCGAGCTGGAGACCGGGCTCGCAGGGGTCGATGAAGAGCTTGTAGCGTACGATGGAGGAGTGTAGACAGCTGGTGCGCTGGATGTCGAGCTCTCGCTGACTGGCGATGCAGGGGTGGAGGACGAGCTGCTAGCACTGGCGCTGGAGGTGGTCTCTGGTGCAGCGGGAGTCGACGAGGTCACGTACGAGGGTGGAGTGTAGACAGCTGGGGTCGAGGCAGAGCTGCTGGAGCTGGTGGTCTCTGGGCTGACCGGGGCAGTCGAGGAGCTGCTGGAGGACCAGACAGGGGCGCTGCCGGTGGAGTAGACAGGCACAGACGCAGAGGAGCTGGAGCTTGGGTACCATGGAGCAGCTGGGCTGGAGGTGGTTGGCTTGGCGTACGAAGTAACGAAGCCCGAGCTGCCACCAGCAACGCCAGAGGACGATGGGTAGGCAGCGGTGGTTGGGTACCAAGCTGGCGAGCTCGACTGGATAGGGCCGACAGTCTTGGACGAGGTCTCGGCTGGGATGGTGACATAGATAGTCTCCTTCTCAGTGACAGTAGTCGTGCTTGGAACGCAGACCTCGCCGCTTGCGGTGCCAGTTGGAGATCCGTATCCAGGAGCAGATGCAGAGGGGGTGCTGTAGCCGGCGTTGGTGACTGGGGTGGATGCCGAGCCGTAGCCGCCTGGAGAGCCACCAGTGCTCTTGACAGGGTAGACAGTGATGTAGTTGGTGAGGGTGGAGGTAGACTTGACGGTGGTGTAGCCAGTGGTGGTCTCACCGCCGTAGCCAGGAGCAGAGCCAGTAGCAGACTCGGCGCCGCTGGTAGGCTTGGTCAAGTAGAGAGTAGAGGTGAGGTACTGGGTCGAGGTGGAGTGGACAGTCGTGGTGACAACGGTGGTCGAAGAGCCATAGCCGAGAGTGTAAGTCAAGGTCTTGTTGGTCACGATGGTGGATGTAGCGATTCCCTGGCTGGAAGAGCCATATCCTGGGGGTGAGCCAGAGCCACCAGTGGTGATTGGCGAAACTGGCGTGCTCGAAGAGCCGGTGCCCATGGGGTAGTGTGGCTTGCTGGAGGAGCCGTACACGGGGACAACTGGGGTGGAGCTGGACTCAGCTGGCTTCGAGTAAGAAGCCGAAGCAGAGAGCGAAGAAGCGCTTGCGACTGGGCACACAGTGGTGTAAACGCTGACAGTGCTGGTGGTGTACACCTCGGTGGCGCTCTTTGCTGGGCAGTTGGTGACAGTTGGGGCGCAGCTGGTGATGGTGATCACCTTGGTCTCCGAAATCGTGGCAGTGGTCATGCTCTCAGAGGAGCTGCTGCTGTAGCCAGTGCTCAATGGCACAGACATGGAGCTGGTGGTCACGCCAGTCGAAAGAGGAGCAGATGGGTAGCTGGAGCTCGAGCTGCTGACTCCGGTAGAGAGAGGAGCAGATGGGTAGCTGGAGCTCGAGCTGACTCCAGTCGAAAGAGGAGCGGAAGGAGAGCTGCTGCTGGAAGAAGAGCCATAGACTGGTGGCGCGGGCGCCGATGAAGAAGAGTATGGGGCGACCGGCGAGGAAGAAGAGCTGGAAGTGCTCAGAACGCTGGAAGAGGTCCAAATGCTGGAGCTGGAAGAGCTCCAAGTGCTCGAGCTGGAAGAGACAGGAGCAACGGGGGAGGACGAGCTGCTGCTTGGAGCGCTGTAGACCGGGGGCGCTGGGGCGCTTGAGGTCGTCAAAGGAGCAGCAGGAGTGGTCGAAGTTGTGCTTGCGCCGTAGACCGGTGGTGCGGGAGCGCTCGAGGTGCTCTCTGGGGCCGCTGGAGTTGTAGAGCTGGCGACCTCGCTGGTGCTGTTGGCAGACGTCTCGTAGGAGGGCGCGCCGTAGCCCTCGGGGGCAGCACCATAGCCCGCTGGGGCATCACGGCGAAGGTCGCGGGCGCTGGCGCCGAGCGCAAGGGCGGCGACGAAGGCAATCTTGGCGAACATATTGAGTTGTTGAAGTCGAATCGTACGGTCGAAGGGTGCTGTTTCAAAAGCGGTTGTTCGATGTGAATGCGAAGGGGTCGGAAATCAATTCCGCCTGGAAGACAAGCAAGCAACACACGCGCAAAGAATAATGAGTGACTGAAGTGCTAAAGAGCGTAAGTGTCTACGAGAGACAAGAAGGAGTGTGCGTCGCGAACAGAAGCAAGCCTTGCAGAGGAAAGAAGCCCAAGAGAAACGGGTTTGTATGGGGATGCGAGACACAAAAGAGAGGAGGCGCGTCTTTGTCCCCTGGTCCGCCGACTCATGCACAGTCTCATCCCATGCAATCTCATAGGAGACCGGTGCTGCACGGGTGCGAAGCTAATCTGAGGGCCCCTGAGCTGCTGATTGGCGTGTACCTGGCAGCCCGAAGAGCCTCAGCAGCACTTGGCCCGCGAGAGCATAGCGCCCGACGATGCAGGAACCCGTGCGTGGCCGCATTGTCGACGTCCCGTGGGCGCTTTGCCCGTCGGTGGCTTTCATTCGCTGGCCTGCCCTCAAAGAGCGCCCAGCGTCTGGCCAACAGGCGGTCGAATGGGCCATTCATTGGCAAGAGGCCGTCATCTGGCAGTATAATACACTCAGACAATGACACTTGGTGTCCGCCCAGGGCCCAATCGTGCAGAGGTGAGCCATCATTTCGCGTAGCCTCTCGTACAATTATCATCCTGGTTGGCGATCGGGACACCAGACGTGTTGGCGCAGTGCGCCGGGTGCGGTGTGCAAGCGCGGTCTCTTGCCACGCCAACCCACGCTGCTGCTGTGGTACATCGAAACGTCGGAAGTGCTGCGCTGCCATGCGTTGGCAATCCTTGCGGCAGTCGAACCAGCACCGACAGCGCACGCCGTGTTCACGTTCGCAGCCGCAATGTAGCGAAAGCTGCCGAAAGAAGTCGTCCAGAATTCTCGTCGGGTGTACGGCAGGTTGGACTGTGGAGTGGACTGCATGCCCACGTTGGCCAGTGGCACCGTTCTGCGGAATCTGCGCAGCGCTTGGCCAAGAGGGTTTCAACTAGAATAATTAGACTGCTGGCTCCTCCTCGGTATCCGCCACCCGTTGGATAGCAACGACGGCCGACTCGCGCTTGTCGTTGACGTTATTTCAACAGAATTGCTTGGTCGTGTTGCTAGTAGGCGCTCGTCGTTTGGGGGACCACCCCTTCGTGATCGCCGTGCAGCGCATCGCAATCATCGCCATCGTCATCTCCAGAGTTGTGTCGTGTACAGTACTCCATCGTCTCGATGAGCAGATTCAATCTCAGCAAGGCTGCTGTGCAGAGTGGCGTCGTGGCGGAGCCCAGCGTTTCGAAGACGCACACGTGAGGCAAGGACCAGCATGGCCCGTCTGCCTCAAACCGAATCGACATCTCCCAGGGAGCATAGCCCTCGCCAGGCATGCTGGCATGCTGGCTCAGAAATAGGTCTGGATCGCGTCATGGCGAAGTCTAAAGACGAGTGTTTCGACAATACATGGACTCGCGAGTGGCGGTCGGGGTCTCGAGGAGTCTGAAGCGACTGATGATATGCAGAGTCTCAAAGTGGACGATACTGATACCCACAGTCGGGTGATGCTGCGGAGGAGGAAGTGGGAAATGGGAGAAGGTGAGCTGGTCAGACTTCAAAGGAAGGAAGCACCACCAGGAATGTTGCTGCCCCGCAAAGTCAGCAGCATTCCATGCCGACAACCTTACTCCCAAACATCGGAGGGTCTACGTAGAAGGCCAACCACGCATCAAGACAATTTGCTATATCACGGCGAACAAGAAAATACCATCCCAACGAAGAAGCTCCAGTTGCCCCAGTTACGCCTGCACAGATGGGGAGGAGGCACGGCAGATGACGACTTGGGATGCCTGCACACCTGACACGCGAACATGTTCCTTCAGGACCGCACACATGGCTAGGTCTGCATGCTCGGCAAGCTTCGAGGAGCACAGGCTGAGACAATGGCGAGTGCTTCCCGTCGCCGTGCATGGCTTCAGGGGCGTGGACAGCAGTCCTTCATGACATTCACCAGAATGTGCCCATCAGCCTTCGTCGTCGAAATCACTCTTTGCTCTGCTCTCTCTCCCCCTCAGCTGCCAGGGAGCATTGGACGAGGCATACCGAAAACATGAGCGCAGATGAAGCCTTTCCAAGTTTGGAGCATCGTCCATGGAGGGCAGAGTCATGCGGGAGTATGCCGTCTGTCAGTGACAGAGTGTATTCGTCGCAACCTGTTCATACCTTACCCACACATTCTCTCTCCATAATATGGTTCCCTCTGCAGTCATCTCGCAATCGATACACTCTATTCATGCTTTATCAACACCATGACTGGACGTGAAAAGGCTGAAGTCCAACGGGGAACGGTACGCAGAGCTATTGTTGGCCGACTCGTCAGTTGAGCTTTGTCGGTCAAGGCACAGATAGACCTCGTGACTTTGAAACCGCCATGAGACAAAACTCTTCTTACTCTTCGAGCGATATATGGCATATCCCAGCCGAAGATCGCGGCATGAAGCAGCGCCATGGCGACAAGATGGACAATGTTCCTCTGCTCCCCCGTGCCTAAACGGTCTCGGCGATAGCCATTGCTTCCACAGGTCACACACCAGATGACTTTTGGTCGCAGCGCTTTGCATCGTGTCTCTATCCTGAGGAACTAATCTTCTGAGATAGCTTTCTCACCGATGTACCGTGGTCGGCGATACTACTGTTGTTCAAGTCATCGTCCTAATCAAGGCAATCGTGCGAGTCCCACTCAACATCACAGGCTAGACCGATGCAAGTCTATATCAGCGCAACACGACTGATCGTCGAGCACCGGGACAGACTGGCATTTCCTGCTGGCCGAGGCATGTCCGCTTGTGACAATGGACGTGGACATCATGTTTTGTGGTCAAGGAAGAGGAGAAGGAGGCTGGCCTGATCAGATGCTTATCCTTCGATGCCATCTCGTCTATTCCGAGTACTCCCGCCTATAAGGTAGCTGAGCACTCGAAGACTAACAAGGGAGTATTCTGCTCAAAAAGGAGTCGACAACACCTATCATGAATGTAATGTCAGCATGCCGCTCTCCACTCCATTGCAGCTGGCTCTTACTCTCAGAAACCCGACCAATGCCGCTCATGGGGCAACCTCCATTCATGCAGGTCTGCGCAAGGCGTCTTCAGAGTCGCAGTCCGGTCACAAACGCCTTCCCGCGGGCCCATCGACCCCTCACAAGAGCAGCAAGGCCTACAGTCGTCCATTGCAGCCCAAGCATTGCAATACCGGAAAGGGAAACTCGGTGGTGTCAACGAACTGATCACGAGGTCGCAAAGTTGGTGGATGCGAACTGGCAGCAATGCCTACGACATCGATCGGTGTTCGGAGTGAAGGTCTTCGCCCAATGGCGCGCTCGTATGCGAAGAAGACAGGATGAAAGCCTGGAAGACGAATATTTTTCGGAGCGCGAGAGACAGGGGCTTGGACACCTTGTGAAGTGATGGTCGTTTGGAGTCGAATGACAGGTGAGGAGTTCGGGCACGCGGAGCAGCGAGTACAGCGCTATGTCGTCGATCTAGGTGTACGATGTGGAAGAAGGAGGACTTGAGTGCCAATGCCAGGCCTGTCACGTGGTGCAGACTGAGCTTTCACATCAAATTGGTGACGGTGCTCATCTGTAGCTCTTTCGACTTTGAGTCCGACTTCAGCTCGTATGTATCAACGACAGGACGGTGCATGGCTCACCGCAGCATAATTCCACGTGTAGACGGTAGGTCCATTACTGACTCATCTAATCTGTCGCTGTTGTCGCACAGTATTCGTTCCTAGCATGATATCGTCGACTCGTTGCCGGTGTTCAAGGGCCTGGGTTGTCTTTCCGAAAAGACACCTTCTCCACGCCTACGTTCTCGTTGCCCTCCGCATCCCGTTTCAGTTGGTAGACATACAGCACCAGCACATCTCCCTGCACATCCATAAGCACGAAGCTTGGTGTATTCCGTTCCTCATCTTCCGAAGGCAATGTCTCGTCCAACCAGCTTACAGCACCTGTGGCCGAGCCTGGGTTGACAAAGAACTTGCCTTCCATCTCGTACGCCTCGAACTTGCATGTGCCACCCCAGCAGAGTACGTCTACATCCATCTGGCGGGCGGCTATCAGGAGCGCATCTGGATCGCCAGGCGGAATGATAGAGTCGCCATGGGTGAATCCGATCCTCAAGCTACCGTGTGTGACGACTTTGCTTAATGCCGTGGGTATTGGGAAAGTCGCTTCGGCTGCGCTGCTTTGTGGTTGCTGGCCTTGCTGGAACGGAGCTGCTGGTGCAGTAGTCGTGAGTGGGATGTCGAAGTCGCCCTTGACGAGCTGGAGATCAGGCGCCAGTGTTCGCAAAAAGGCGTATACGGACGGAGAGGTCAAGTTGCCCAGACATAATATCTGACCGATCTTGCCGGGTGTGAGAAGCTTCTTGAACTGCACATGGTCTCAGCGGGGGCTCAAGCTGTTAGTGTGCGTAAGGCCTGCCTTTTGGGGAATATCTATTGCGCGATCTGGTATGAAGAGGTCGCCGAGGACCAGAACTAGTCTCGAAGACATAGCTGCACCGCGATGTTGAGTGTTGTTTGTCGAAAGCACTGCGGCTTCACTTCACCACTCCACGGCGTGGCAGGCGGCAGCAGGGATACTGCGGAGCTCCACACGGAAGACGGCAACTGCCGGTGTATGTGTGAGACGGGTTCCAATGTCGGGAGGAAACCCAGAGAGCAGGCCTCTTCTTCGCTCTTCTCATTCACTTCACTTCGCTTCTTGCGTGTATTATCCACAGCCTTCCACAAGCGGGCGAATTGGCTTTTGGGCACGAGAATCCGGCGAGAACTGCTCGGACTCAAGAAGAGGAGTCGTGCTCAGGGGTCTGCCTTGTCGACTGGAGTCCGGCGTGTCGAAGTCGAGACATATGAACGCGGCGTCTCTCGTTCGAAGTGGGAGAGCGAGTTGGAGGAGCAGCAGCAGCAGCAGTCGTCGACGGCTGCACTCCCGGTTTTCCAGCGGATCGGATACTGCGGCGGCGAGGAAGAAGATCACGACCGTACCTTGCAGGCCGCCGGCCAATTGCTCCTCCAATTGGACCTCAGCTCGTCCCACACGTCATCCGCTTGCCCCACGTACCCCTCTTCGTTATTTGACCTTCATGTCGCCCACCGATCGCCTGTCTCTCATCTCGAGGCACTTCGACTATTCTAACGCTCACGACGTCCCGCTGAACACGCCCTTCTCCATCGAACGAGAGTCCAGCCGAGTCGTCGACGACTTCAACCACAAGCCCTTCAAAGGTCCGCAGCAGAAGAGAGACTTTTCCCAGTCAGCGACGTCACTACAAGAGGAAGCAAAAGAAGAAAAGCGACCTACACAAAATATGTCGAAACAAGCTCCCCATCCCACCCTCCTGATTCCGGGACCCATTGAGTTCGACGACGATGTCCTCCAATCCATGAGCCATTATTCCGAGGCTCATGTTGGGCAGGCTTTTGTCAATGTCTTTGGAGAGACGTTGTCTATGTTGAGGAAGGTGCTCCTCACCGAGAATCCCAACAGTCAGCCATTCATCATCTCCGGCTCCGGCACGCTTGGCTGGGATCAAGTCGCAGCCAACTTGACCGAGCCAGGAGAAGAAGTCCTTGTCCTGCACACTGGTTACTTCGCCGACAGCTGGGCAGATTGCTTCGAGACATATGGAGTCAAGGCCACCCAAATAAAGGCACCAATTGGCGATCGTCCTCAGCTTCCCGAGATTGAAAAGGCGTTGAAGGAGAAGAAGTATAAGGTCATTACTGTCACACACACGGACACATCCACTGGCGTGAAGTCTGATATCAAGCCATTGGCAGAAATGGTCCGTCGAGTGTCACCAGATACCCTTATTGCAGTCGATGGTGTTTGCAGCGTTGGCTGTGAAGAGATCAGGTTCGACGAGTGGGACCTCGATGTTGTGCTCACGGGATCCCAGAAGGCTCTCGGATGTCCTGCCGGTCTCTCTATCGTCATGGCATCTCAGCGCGCCATGGACACTCTGAAGGCGAGGAAGACTAGACCAACTTCCTACTTCGCCAGCTGGAAGAACTGGACTCCCATCATGCAGAACTATGAGGCCAAGAAACCTTCGTACTTCGCCACGCCATCACCGCAATTGATTCACGCATTGCACACCTCGCTCAGCCAGATTTTGACAAAGTCAATGGAAGAGCGATTCGAGACGCATAAGCAAGTGAGCCAGAAGGTGAAAAAGGCGATTGAGGCCTTCGGTCTGAAACAGCTCGCAACGAAGCCTGAGAACCAGGCCAGCGGCATGACAGCCATCTGGTTACCAGAAGGCATGACTCCACCTGAAGTGCTCCCAACCCTGCTCAAGAAGGGCGTGATCTTTGCAGGAGGTCTTCACAAGGAGGTTGCCACGAAGTATATTCGATTCGGCCACATGGGTGTGTCTGTGACCGACCCCAAGCGAGACGACATCGACCGCGCAATCCAAGCCCTTAAGGACAGCCTCGTTGAGGTTGGCTACAAGGCGCCAAGTTAGATGAGACCCATTTGTCTTGAGTATAAAGATTATCTTCATAGTTGACATTAGCATATGTGAAAAATGACATGAGCCAACGCAAGAAGTTCAAACCGCAACCACGACGAGGACCAACGGCCCAAATGTGATCGATCAGAATCAATTTGACGGAAACCTGTTGGCGACGCGTTGGCCATGCAGGTCGCCGTGCTGCATCGACCAGCATGCAAACGCAGAATGGCGAGCCCACTGTTCCCCTCTCAACGTTTTCACATCAACCCTTATCCCTCTCTCCTCCACTTGTGTAGAGGTCCACCATCTGATCACACACAGGCAAGAAGTGACGGCCATGGGCTACCGCCAGCAATACTTCGTGACCGCGAAGGTCAATGGGAAGTATCGCATGCTTGCTGTTGTTCACCACCAGTGGATATACGGTCGCACTAGCCTTCGGCAGTGTCTGAACATTCTCAAGATCTTCTCCGCCTCAAGCAATCTTCCTGCGTTCCGTCGCGAGCTTGCCCAAGCAGCAGCATCTGTGAGTACGCTGATGTATGGTCTCGTCGAGCAAGGCTGATGGACGCGTCAAGCAAAGCAACCCATCGCTACTACCAGGGGCATATCCGTCCATCGCAACCGCGCTCATCATCGGCTCCTCGTACCACGACGAAGGTCATTACACCACCAACGTCAAGCCACAGCAGCTCGACACTGCATGGGACACCTTTCAAAACGTGAGCAATCTACTTGGACACGATTGTCGTGACTGACAAGATCAAGGACGATGGTATCATTGCCTTCGACATCACCAACCCAACCGCTCCTCGCTATGGCTATATCTGGCTCGGTGCCGCTATGCCTCACGCCGAATACGCTCGTCGGTTACCGCTCATGACCGTCATGCCGGCTTCCAAGTACATCAGTGGCTACTACAACGTGGCGGAGTACGGAGCGAATAACATCACGGGCCTTCTGAGCGAGTTTGAGGACTTCTCCTCGATTGATGCTGCAATGCTGAACGAGATATGGCCCAACGGCAACTTCAAAGGCGCGAATCAAACGGCGCCAGTCCCCGACCTCCACGCCTTGTCGCTTGATGAATTCAATACTCAGGTCGTTGGTCGGTATCTGAAGGGCGAGCAGGATGAATTGCCGACGCTCGAGGAGTTGGAATCGCACAGCAAGCACATCATGAACAAGTTCGCCTCTGAGCCATCATTGCTCTTTGAGCAGCGAGGCTGGAACTTATTCACGAAGTTCGTGAGCACAGTTTCCGAACTCGACCTCACACCATTCGTCGACATCGATGTTAAGAAGATCAAGGCAATCGTCAAAGCGGCTTCCTCATCACAGCCACAGAAGGCCCTGATCATTTGGCTTCCCAGCAATGACAGCTTGTCAATGGATCATCTAAAAGGCATCGTGGGCAACGACGCAGTGTCAGGCCTCCATCTCGGACGCACCAAGCAAGTCAAGCTCAAGGAGAAGCTCACAGGTCTCTTCGACGGTACTAACTTGGTGGAACTCACTTCGCCTCTCTTGTTCGCTCGAGCCATTCAGATGACCTTTGGCCCTAACCAGAAGCTGGTGGAGGCTCAGATGCGTGTCACAGAGGTAACAGCCATGAAGCATCGACCCTGGCGGCTTCATCATGTGCTAACACTCAGTCTGACAGAGTTTCCCAAACGGAATCGGCACGAAGTTTCCCATTCGACAAATCGTCTATCTGACCTCCATCACCAAGTCGAATCCGAAGCGTCTCGACTCTGGCGGCCTGTGTTGGAAGCAGCGCACAGGCAAATCGCACTCCGTCGCGATGGACGTCAAAGACACACTGCTCTCGGCCCACGATATGGTCAAGACTGCGCCAGCGGCTCTTGCGAGGCTGGCTACCACCCAGGAATGGTCACTTGAGAGCCAGACAGTCGCCAAAGTCGTGTTAGGAATCGCCAAGATGCTCGCCATCGATGTGAGGAGCCCATTACCCCTGAGCGTTCATCGTCCGCGTGTGCTAACACTTGGATCCAGGATGGACATCACATCAAGCCCCTTCCGGGAGTGATGTATTCAACAGCCAGCAACGCCCACTACGACAGCCGTCGCCGCATGATGGGCATGAAGCCCCTGGCCGACGGCGGCTGGACTCTGCTCGCACTGCACGAGCGACCCTCTACACGACAAGGCACAGCGACAGTCCGTTACGCCTTCATTGGCGAGGATCCATCCGGGCAGTACAATGTCCTCGACACCAAGGCCTTCCTGTCCCTCTTCGCTCGTGGCAAGGAGCTAGACGCTCTCGACTCTCGCTGGCAGGAAGCTCTGGTGCGTCTCCATCACTCCATGACGACCTTGCAGAAGGCTCCTGAGACGGAGTCTACGTACCCGCCAGAGCTCACCGCGCGGAAGGCGAATGGGCGCGATCTGATGAGCCCGGAGACGTGTGGCGATGTGAAGTTTGGGGTGGCTGACCATGAGGAGGTCATGGAGGCGCTGGCGGCTCTGGACGTGCTCAAGGACATGCCGTGGAACCCGTCCCTGGAGGGCATGCATTGTCAGCAGAATTAACGTCTTGAGGGAGGAGACGGAGCAGAAGTTCGTGAATGAGAAGCCACATTGTATGCTGCGGCTGGTTGGACCTTGCTAGCTGCCTGGTTGATTGACGATACCACGACCTTTACAGATATTCGAACCATTTCAGTCGATGTTTCTTGCACGAAGAGACCTTTCATCGAAGGTAGCACGATTGGTTGTAATGTCGCTCTCGTCCAAATCTCGCATGGTGCATGACCAGCACAAGTCATTGAGCGGTGCTTCAGCTGTGTAACGTTGGTGTTGGCCTTGTGTGCAAGAGATACTCACTCGAGAGGGTGGTCCTGCGACTCCAACGGATCAAAATCAAACCCTGCCAACATGAGACTCCCATATGATGGAGATTGACCATGAAACATCTGAATAGCTCTTCACGAAATCCTAAGTGACTTGCATTAGGTACATGTAGTCCTGCGCCAGTACTAGCGCATGCTCCAACAAAGTCCGTGCGTTCATTCTCATACCAAAGCTCGCTTTTACTGACTTGCTGTCGGAACGCTGCACTCCCAGCTGCTTCGTGCATATGAGCGCACGCGAATCGTCTACAAAGCAGCAGCAAGACCGAAGATGGCAGCGATGATGCTGCCAGGCACGAGAAGTGGGGAGGCCGCGCTCGAGGACTGGCTGGCGCTAGCCTCCTGGCTGTTCGAGGATGAGGTGGCTGTGGGTGAGCCAGATCCACTCGCGGAGGTAGCGCTGGCGGCGGAATCAGAGGCGGAGACAGAGGCGGAGGCGGAGGACATGGAGCTGCCGCTGGCGGAAGCGGTCATGCTCATCGTGGACGAAGAGGCCGATGAGCCGTAGCTGTGAGAGAAGTTAGCACGCTCGGTCGATGCGCTCATGTCGAACGCGTAGAACTTGGAGTATCCCCGCAAGATTGAAAGCGACCAAGCCAACGATCGCAACTCGAGCCTGTTTGACCATATACATTCGATGGGGATGGGGATCTGAAGAGAGGTGATTCCACGTACGCTTTGGCAGCATTGCAGTACGAGACGTTCTGCTGCTCAACTCCATTCCTGCGCGGGTCCGACATGCAGTTGTTGTAGCAGGTGAGGACGTTGTTGGACTGCTCGCACATACAGTCCCAGTCGTTGGTAGCGCAGGCATCGAGCTGAGCCTGAGTGGTACCGAGGCAGCTGGCGATGATGCTGTAGAAATCGTCGTGTCAGCAATGTGAACTTGCCCTCCGACTCGTATTGCCCTGTCTTACTCGTCGATCTGGCTACCGCAGCCAGAGACGCCGACAGCGCTGGATGTGCTGGCAGCAGCGGCGGAAGTGGAAGACTGCGCGGCAGCGAGGCCGGCTACGGCAAGGAGAAGAGCCTGCGAGGCGTGCATGGTCGCTGAAATCGAGGGATGATTGATTAAAATGTGTGAAGTCGAAAGGTGGTGTTGGGTATCGTTGGCGAAGAAGAATACTGTAGCAGCAAGAAGACAACGGTTTCTGATAGCGAGAGACTAGAAATTCACAAAGCAATCGAAGGACTCGCAAGGCGCGCAGCAGGACGGGGTGAGTGTTATAAAAGGGCAGGCGGCATGGGCCTGGTCGTGCCATGTCCGCCCAATATACTTTATATATCCCCTGTCTCAGCAAGCCAGAATCTGGAGAAGCGCAAGAGCTTCTACACACCTTAAATGGAACGCGCGACCCATTCGCACGCGCTGATTCGCCGTCAGCAGCTGGCGGCATGTCGGGGGGAGCAGTTGGCGTGAGATGCAAGGACGCCATGGATGGTTCGGGAGGATGGGACGGGTGAGGTTGAAGCTTCGTGCATATGACCTTTTCTCTACATGCACCTCGACCCTGGCTTCGACCCCGGAATAGACTATTGATTGCGTATTGCTGTACCTTCCGACCCGCCACCCAGCTCAACAGATTGTCAGAAGTATCTTGTACACCTTCTGTCCAGAGAGGGGGGATGAGAACAATCATCATCTGGAGCATGCCGAGATAGTCCAAACCGTCCTCACAACGGTTGGCGTGGAAATGAGGAAGCGCGCCAGCGTGCACTAGGATCGATTCGAGCAACGCATTACTCCCTGGGCCGATCCTCGTATAAAACTTGCCAGGGAGCCTGGTCGGAAAAGACTCGTCATGACCAAACCACCTGCTTCACCTCCTTCTCCTGCCGCTCATGCAGCTTGTGAACTCTTTGCTCGGGTTGCCACCCTTTGCCACGCTGAACGGAAGACGTGGTGACAACAGCTTCCTGCATACTCAAGAGCTTGGTCCACAGGGAGCCTAAGTACGAATTCTCCGATGGATGAATAGATCATCGAGTGGGGCTCTACAATATGTGTAAGCGACTAACATGTTGGCCAATATAGCCTGAAGAGCACCATGCGTGTTGCTTCTCACGTTGGCTGCCGGCTGACGGGTGACACGAGTCTGCCAGATCGGAAGCTGTGTATCAGCTAACAGCATGATCACAATATGTCATCGGGCAAGATTCAGATTGTACCGCTCATTTTGGTCTTGCTACGGTCACCGTGGTATAGATGAACTGAGCCAACTTCCTGCATTCACGACTGAAGGTACGGCTTTTGTCACGCAACATAACCAAAACTCCTCTACTGGAGAGGTGGTGTATCCGCAAAGAGTGCCGCTGCGAAACCCTCTGGGTATCGCGATCCGCTGACTTCGGCCGCCTCACACGCCTTGCGAATCTCGTGTTCCTCCTCCTTGGTCAACTTGATCTTGAGCGAGTTGACATTCTCCTCGAGCCGAGCCAGGTTGGTAGTTCCTGGAATTGGGATGATGTCGTCGCCTTGAGCCATCAACCAAGCCAAAGTGAGTTGCGAGGCAGTGCAGTCCTTCTTATTGGCGATCGCGGTGATCTTGTCGACGAGCTCGAGGTTCTTGGGGAAGTTCTGTGGTGCACGGTCAGTACGATATATCTGGATAACAGTGTTGGAGTCTGCTGACCTCCTCGTTAAATCGTGGCGCGAAGCTCCTGAAATCGCCTTCCTCAAAGTCCTTGGGGCTTCTGATCTGGCCTCCAAGCATACCACGACCAATCGGGCTGTAGGCGACTACGGCAACACCAAGCTCGCGGCATGTCTTCAGAAGGCCAATCTGGTCGCTCTCGATATCGAGCGAGAATGGCGAATACTCAATTTGGACGGCATCGATGTGCTCCACCTTGCAGGCACGGCGCAAACTCTCGCTGCTGCACTCAGAAAGACCAATGTGCTTGATTTTTCCCTCGTGCTTGAGCTTCTTCATCTCCTCAACGGTCTTCTCCACTGGGGTCTTGCCATCAAGTCGGTGGGCATAGTCTGTGAACCGTACGTCAGATCAAGGCCGCCAATGTCACGCTGATTGCAGAGCCTTACAGAGATCGATGTGCGAAACCCCCAGCCTCGACAACGACTTCTCGCACGCCTTACGGCAGTACTCTGGCGAGGAGTCCACGTATCGGCTACCGTCCTCGCGCATGGCGTTCGCGAACTTCGTGGCAAGGAAGATCTTCTCGCGCTTGCCCGGGTTCTGCTTGAACCACTTGCCTGACAATTTCAGTCAGTACTACGCCCGCACCCTGGAGACGACGCCTCGCAACATACCAAGCAGGTCTTCAGAGTCCATGTACATGTCGGCCGAGTCCCAGTGGAGCTCGCCCAACTCGTAGCACTTGTCCAGGACAGCAAAGCGCTCAGCATCCGGCTTTGGCTTGCCGTAGAAGGCACTCAGGCCCATAGTACCATATCCGAGAGCGGTGACGGCAGGTCCATTCTTTCCCAGCTTGCGGGTTGGGAGTTTGTGGCCAGCACCGTCGGTGACCTTGCCGATGACTTCTTGGACTTTCTGCATGGTTGTGGTTTCGTGTCGTGGTAGATTCGGGGATGTGTGTTGTTGACTTGGTCGAAGGAGGTGGTATTCAAGAAGAAAAAGTACTTCGCCAGACAGCACCTTCCCCGAGGTCCATTCAAGTCATTCGCTCCCGATTCCTCATCTTCTGTTTACACTCGATGACGTTACACGGCAGGCAGGCACGGAGTTAACCAGAAGATGGTGAAGCTTTCAGCTATTTGCAATCGAATCGAATATGAGGGGCTCCCGCTAGAGCCATTGGACAATACATCATTCACTGCTGGACCCTGAAGAGGCACACCCATATTCCTTCGAAATAGTGGCTCGCCTAGAGGCCATATCGAGATCAACCTACGCAAATTTGGTGAGGGCAACAGTAGAGGCTTCCCATTCGGCCGTCATACCCTTAATCACAAAGGAACGGACCCCCTTGCAAACCGCTCAAAGGACCAAAAAGCAAGCCGTATGTCCGGTCCTAGACAGCCATACTGCCGGCATGCCAATGCTGTTACATATACCGTCGCATATACTGTCGTTTCGATGCATCTGTACCCGTATCTACAATCAAGAACGAAGCGACCCCTACTAGGGTATCGAGAAGGCTCAGGAGAAGTCCAACAAGAATCCTGCGAAACTCCAGCTATGCCCAAGCGAGGTATCCGTCCATACACGGCCTGTGTAACATTTTCCCCTTGCTCTGTCGTAGAGGTTCTCCAGTGCCCACAAAACCAAAATGCAATCGCCATGCCGCTGATATCAAACGCCATATGCACCCTTCCAAATGCTGTCGTATCTTTTGCACATAATGCCGTCCCGGTCGTACATGTTTCATTCATTTAGCGTCTCACTGACCTTCCTCTCCCGATACTCGACCGCATTACTACCTTTGCGATTCCTCTTCCCAATACTCAGCAGACTCAGCGCACGGCTAGCGCGACTGCTCATCGAACTTGGCCGGGAGCCAGCAGCACCCGACGTAACGTCCTTGATCGGATCAACGACCATGCGGATTCTACTGCTCGCACTAAGTCCGATTGCGAAGACGGCGCCTCCAGCATACGCGGCGATAGCTACGACAAGACTGTACGAGACCGCGCGACCGGAGTCGATGATGGACGTCGAGATGGGCGAGAAGACTGCTCCGCCGCTTATAGCCGATGTCAGAAAGACCGAAGCGATCTTGGTGTGTTTGCCTTGTCCGCGTAAGGCTTGCGCGAAGACAAGTGAGAAGATCGGGCCCTCACAGAAGAACACCATGACCATCAATGCCACTCCCGCACCGCCAGTGTAGTGGGTGCACAATCCAAGAAAAAGGATAGCGCCACAGTAGAAGAAGAGCAGTAGAAGCCGGGGCTTCACCCAAACACCCAAGCCGGCCGCCAGGAACCGAGACACGGCGAACGCGGTGTGGGAGATGGCCAGATAATTCGAGACATTGTAACCCGGAGCGATGGCTTGGAGGTAGAAGCTGAACTTTTGACCGACAACTTCCTGACCCCCCACATAGCAGAACTGGCTGAAGACGCCCAATCCCAGGACCAGCCAGATCACTCGCGCATTGCCGATCTTGGCTTTGTTCGCACCGTCCATTCGCTCCGCAGCATCCTCGAGTTCAGCATCCGTGGCCTCGTTCAATGGCAGATAGAAGTAGATCACTGCGAGGGCGACAGTCGCCAGTGCAATGCCAAGGTACGCCCACTGCGTGTTGACCAGAGACGGAGCATGCAGAGACTTGTGATAAAAGGCTCTGTTGGCAATCAGGGGAGCCACTACGGTACCGATCGCTTGCACACCCTGGCTGATATTGAGCCTGACTTCCGCATACTCTGCAGGACCACAAAGAGCGATGAACGGGTTGGCCGACACCTCCAGAATGGACAGCCCGAATCCAACGATGAAGTTCGTGACGAGGAACGTGGGCCAAGACGTCAAGACCGCTGCAGGCCAAAAGATCAAACATCCAGAAGCATAGATGCAAAGTCCGATCGGATAGCAAGCCTTGAATCCCCAGTGCTTTAACACTGGACGTCCGAGCAAGAGCGGTCCCGTGAAGTAGCCAGCATAATAGCCACTCCGAATGCCAACACTCTGTGTCGTTGTCACATGCGCCACAGATTGAAATTGGGTGTTGAGAGTTTCGATGAGTCCGTACTCGAAGCCCCAGATGAAGAACAGGACGGTCACCGCAGCGACTGGCCATATCGATTCCAAGTTTGTTAGATGAACTGCACTCTTTCGTTGCTTCATGTTGACAAAGTCGAAGAATGTGGGTGTCTCAGGTCGTGTGTGTCGTGTCGTATTTGTAAGTGCAGTGGGCGATCTCTCCATGGGAGGCATCGAAGCCATTTCCGGTGTCGTCAAGAAGTCCATCATGTCCATGGCTCGCTCTTCTTCCTCACCAGGCGATGGATGCGCATTGGCCGGCCTACCGGTCAGGAACTCGAACATGTCCATCTCACGCCCGTCATCCTCGTCTGGCGTTCGACCGAAATCTCGATGATGTACTTCGCCAGGAATCGATACCGGCATGGGAGGCGGAACTTTCTCGATTTCGGCATTTGGAGCCGATATGGACCCAAACACAGAGGGCGGATCGCTGTGATCTCGCAACATATTTGGCATGAACCTCGCGACCAAAGGCTTGAGTCCTGGCACACAACCACACATGATCCCAACTGAGACCTCAATCGCACTCCACATGAACGAGAAAGCTAGGTAGAAGGACGAATCCGTCTCTTCTGCTCTCTGCCTCCCATCTGAAGATGCCTGGTTTTGAATCTCTTCGAGTCTGGTCATCGCCGCGGATTGCAAGTATGATATCCTGACCACGTCGACCACAGCAACAAAGATACCGAAGCTGAAAGTAATCATCAGGATGATCTTTTGCTTTCGCGGTAGTCGCATTCCCGTCAAAATCGGCATTGGCAAGAACAGCAGCGTCAAGTCGGTAATGATATTAAGCGGTACCGAGGCCAGGTATATCGTTAAGATGTCCGTGCAAGTCGCGTCGTTCGGCGTGATGAACTTGAAAACGGCGGAGATCGGCTCGCATTGGAAGACCGTGACAAACGTCAGTGCCAGACCTCCAGCATTGACCACGAACAGCGTCACGTAGCACGCCCATCGAAAGACCCGGTTCGCAGTCGAGAATGTCAGGTAAAAGGCCAGGATCGACGTCTTAGTCGCCATGAGAGCCGGCTGATACAAGATGCTAAACGCATAGTTCGACCTTCTTAGTCCTCCCTGCCAGGATGCGGGTACATCTTTCTCGTGTCGTCCAAGCCCGTAAGCCGTTCCATAGCATATCGCAACTGAGAGTCCCACAGCCAGAGCCCACGCGACCACCATGAAGTAGTCATCCCAGTAGATCTTCTTGACGATCGCGGCGCGAGAGATCATGCGGAAGGTGACGAAGATGGTGCAGAGAACGATCATGATGATGGTCACAGCTAGGACAGCCTCGCTGCGACCTTGGAAGTCATGATGGTCTTCTTCAATGCCCGCCATTGTGTTTGTTTAACTTCCTGGACCCCACAGGCCCATTCTTCGCCGCTCTTTCGCCTCTACGAATGTCGTGGAGGTGTTGGCTTCGACGTAGCTCTCACACTTGCCATCGCGCAAGCTCGGTCGGCATGTCGTCGTGTAGGTAGAGTATCTCTTGATGGTGTGCTCTTCTTCCGATCCTCGCGCTCCAAAGTCCAAACCACATCTGACGTCGCTCCAGATCGATAGTAACGAGACAGCGAAAGTAAAGGGAAAGCGGCACCCAAGCTGACAGTAGGGAAGAAGAGAGGTACCCAGCGGTAGAGTAGTATTAGCAACAGCAATGCCACGAGGGCGGGCAAGGGAAAGACAGGTACATGGTACGCAAGCTCCAAGAAGGCCAAAACACTAAACCTCTTCGTATCCTAGTCGCGGCGTCATTTGCTCGTCCGGTTTAGCCTTCGGGCGGTGATGTGCGCGTGTGGTGTCTGCGGGGCAAGATCAGAGGCAAAGAAATTCTCTGCTGTTCCGTCTCGGGAGGTGGAGCTGCCGCTCTCTTGCACTCGATCTCGGTCAATGACATCGGCTCTGCTGTTCGCAATCAACGCGAGGATTGTTTCACGAAGTGTTATTACTCGACTTCAGGTTGTTGCTGGCTTGCTTGTTCGCTGGGATGTATCCCGGTCGAACACCTAGATCCCAGATCTTGGTTGCGACCCAGAACCTGGCGCGATTGAAGATGAGGCCGAAGACACTCCGCGTGGCTGCATCTAAACTCTGAGCTCAGGTGAGGCGCCATCAACGTGGTACACTTGCCCCACGGGGATGGTCACGCAGAGACATCGCCTCACCTCACCAAATATTCCGTCGTGAATGGACATGCTTTCGCTTATCCCGCTAAGCTATGCACGTCAATCGTGCTGTCCAGTGGACCACCACCGCGACGACGAACTCGGTCCTTGTGAAGATGCAGGAGATGACAGTCTTTTTCATGAGATATCCATCGTATACACATGCGCCTCTCGGTTCGCCGGTATATACATGTCCTTTGTCAGACCGGCCGTGAAACCCCTCCCACCTGCTCCCATACCCATGCCAATGAGCCGACTGTCGCCGACTGCGAGTGTTGTGAAAATGACCGACTGCTCCACCAAACTCCGTAGAATCTTTGCAGTACTGTTTACTCCTGGCCGAATCCGACTGTCTCCTCCACCGCCCATGTGAGCTTCTGGTTGAGAGCGTCGAACGATTTGTAGGGAGGAAGATCTAAGCGGTTGAAGCAAGTATGCGATTTGGGCAGTTGTGTCTCTTCGCCGGACTTCTCGATGGTGAATCTGCGAGGCCCGTCTGATCCTTGAAGATCCTTGAAACCGTTGACCGGAATACGTGATGTACCCGTAGCGAATTGCAAGAGGCGGGACTTTTGTTCTGCGTCCCAGCTGCGAATGCACTGCAAAGGGTTAGCATCGCTCTCGAAGAATCATCGGACTGAATTATACATACCTTCCAGAAGTTCTGGATGACCATGTCGTTCTCCGTGTATCCACGGTAATCCGTGTGCTTTTTCCAGTCGTCCACGTCGATATCTGCGATACCGCCTATGAGCAACTCCAGTTCACGCTCATCGAAGACATTGACTAGATCCGCGGGTATCAACTCGTGGAAGCCTGCGACGAATGCGTTGAACTGCTCTTCCACACGCTTCTGGATTCGCCACTCCGTGATGAGCTCGACATACTCCTTCTTGTTCTCGTTGGTCACCTCGATGTCTCTGCCACCAGGCTTCAAGTCGACAGTGACCTTCTCGCCGAATCTTTCATCCTCAACGGAAAACGTACTGTAGATGACGTCCGTGATGTCGTTCTCCATGGCCCAGGTGAGTGTCCGGTGGAATTCCGCATCGACTCCCTCCATATCTTGGAGGCTGACCTTCTTCTTCAAGATCATCTTGTAAAAGGCGCCAATAAAGAATGCATCCAGGAACCTTCTGTGGAAGATGGCCAGACCGACGACACGCCCAATAAACTTGAAGTAGCCAAGATGCTCTGGGTTGATGCCAGAGTGTGGGTTGATCTGCAGAGTGTAGTTGTCGTGTGCCGAGTACTCGAACAGGCAGTAAAAGGGGTTAAACATCTCGTGGGAAAGGAGGAAGAAGAACTCTCTGCAAATTTGTCAGTATGTGTTCACAAAGGCTGCTCATGGTTGTAAAGCTCACCTCGACAGACCACCGTAGTCCAAACCATCTTCGCCATCGAACTTTATCATCAGCCGCTTCTTGAGGTCGTTCGGGCTTTGACGCATGATCTCCGCATACGAGTCCTCGAAAATATGCGTGCGACGGACCTTGACGTGGCATTGGCCAGACAATATCCTCAACGCAGGTTGCGATCGGAAGTAAATCAACTTGCGCCTGAAGTCACGCTTGTATTGAGGCACATTCTGATCCAAAGACGACGGTAACCGTGGATCGTCCCAAGTTGTGGTCTTCGTATTATGGTCCACAAAGTAGACCCGCGCGGTGTTGGTCAGTCGCATTTCCCATCCGCTCGGTAGAGGTCCAAGTTGGGATACAGGTTGTTGCTGAATGGTGCTGTTCCCTGTAGCGTTCTGCCCGTACATTCTTATGTACTGTTGACGCCTGGGATCGACCCATGTTGTCGTACGTGTGTTATGATCAACAAAGTAGGCACGACCCTCAGGAGTGTGGCGTTGCTCCCACCCAGCTGGCAGTTCTCCAGTTCCAGCGGTAGTAGCTCCAGTCGCTACCATCTGGGCAGCATTGGCGCTGGTAGCAGTAGAAGGGTTGGGAGTGTGCGAAGGCGATCCTTGTCGGTCGGAAAGTGTAGGGCTGTTAGCACCAGTGCGATCCTCGGGCAACATTCTTTGCTGGTGTCTTGTTCTCTCCACCTGCTGCTGCTGTTCCATCTGCGCTCTCTGTTCACCAGCATTGAAGTTCGCGGTCGGGCGAATCCAAGTTGTCTGTCGCGAGTTATGATCCACGTAGTATGTCCTCCCCAGATTGTCCTCACGCCTTTCCCATCCTGGCGGCAGTCTTCCCTGAGCATCTTCGAATGCACTGAATCCGCTCTGGTTTTGCCTGGCTGGAGCAGGCGTGCCATTGGCTGGGGCTCCAGGCGCCGGCATAGCAGTATTGGTATTTTGACGAGACGCTGCAGCGGATCCAGGATTACTCGTAGGACGATCAGTCGCGAGAGAAGCAGTCGACTGGGCCCCGGCAGGCGTAGAGGGCGTGTGCGCGCCGTTCGTGGATGGACCAGCAGATGAATTCGATGGACGGGTAGAATTGCTGCCGCCGTTCGCAATGGGTGCTCGAAGATTAGTCGAGAGGTTCAGGATAAGCTTTCCGTTCACAACGAGGTTGTCATTGGACTTTCGAAGATCTCTAGTGATCATCTCTGCATTCAAATCAGCATTCCACCTTGCGTTTCAGTACTGTTCCACGCACCATCGCCGCCGGCATCGAGGTCGATAACGCTTCCAATACGGACGTTCACAACGCCAAGGAAGCCTTGATCCTTCTTCTTGAACTTCTTCTGGTCAAAGATCTGAACGGCTAGTATGCTCTCTTCTGTGACCCGCCTGTCGAGCTGTCAGTGGGTGTTTCGCGCGGACGTCGGCAATGTTCTGACGTACATATCAAAGCTCTCGTTCCAGTAGGGATTGAGGGTCTTTTTGATGACACCCGTGGTCCTCGTTTGTTCGCCACTGATGGTCGCAACTGCGAAGGGATCCGGAAATCCTGCTCGTCATCAGCATGTGGTCTGGTCTCGTGAGCACTAGCCCATCACTTACGGAAGACATCTCTCTTGTACAAACCATCCGCGGCGATGACTATGCCGTGTGTCAGTGTCTTTACTTGTGTGCCTCCTCATGAACATCTGCTCTTGACATACTGGTCACCCGCAGGTTAGGCTGCGAAGGGAGCTCCATCTTGATGCCTTATCCGATGGGACCGCCGTCTGAATGTCGCTGGCGGCGCGACTGCTGTACCATGCACCAGCGGTGCGCGAATGTAATGGAGAAAGGGGTATCCGGCCAAATCCTAGGCAGGTGTTTAGAGAAGGGGATGCGCGTGCGGTCAAAGAATGGTGGGATGACGACGGCGGTGGAGTTGTGGCGCAGCAACGACGGCACTCGATCCTGGACAGAACACTGTGCGCAGGCGATTGTAAGTCGGAGAGCGGCACAGGCGGAGCGTGGCAGCTGTATACGGCGCTGCTGGCGATGCGAGTCGCTGGCGAGGGGGGAGAGGTGGTGGTGGTGTTGGCGTGGATGAGCAGAAGGTGTTTCGCAAGACGTCAAAGCAGTAGCGCCGCCCTCAGCTTCCTGGCTTCATCAGCAGCAGTCCGCGGCGGGGCTGGCCTCCTCTGGTCAAGCCTTCAGAAGTCACTTCAAAGAGCCTTTGCTCAGTCAAATCCATTCACCACTACGTTGTTCATCATTCCTCATCATTCTCGAGTATCGAGATGAGTGTTTTTATTTCCAATCGTGCGTCATTATCGTGGCATACATTACTTAATCCGTGCCTGGCCATTGATGAGCGGCGAGGAGAATCCCATGAAAACGCCATTCCATCACACCAACATCCTGTCTATCGCCATTTCCGCTGCACCCGGCCCTGCTGTCGCCTGTTTGTACAAAATGCTCTCTACCGGCCACTCGATCCAGTGTTTCCAGGGCTCGTCCAGACTGCCCATCACATCCGTGATCACTCGAGAACTCCATCCATTGATCCACCACCTATTGTCCAGCACATCCATCAGAACGCAATAATACGATAGAACAATCAGTGCCTGGGGCACGCGCCTTCGTATGAGCTCTGCGAATTGCACGGGATCCTGCTTGGGGAAACACAATATTGAGGCCACGCTGCAGGATCCGTCTGAGCGCAGGACGGATTCGTATATTTGTTTCAGTTCGGCCAGGACAACAGCGCATACTCGTCGGTCGTCTGGAATCATGGCATCGACTCCCAGCATGAAATCGAGATGTGCGAGGCCAAAGTCCATCCCATCGGGTATGGTGTAGCTACTGATTCTGCTTCAGGCATCAGTTGCGCGTCCGTCAAGCTCGCGTGCAGATTTATAAGACTGACCCCTGGGGAGACAGAGTGATGGCTTCTTGGAAGCCTCTCGTCATGATGGTTGCGAATGGGCCCTGCGCGACCCAATACCAAGTCTCCGACAAAACAGCATCAATGCCCTTCACTAGAAGAAATAGTTCCACCATCGCGTCGATAGGAGGTACGCTCGGTGGGACGGCATATGCAAAGAGAGCCACCAGCCAGGTGAAAGCGAACTTGGCGTTGGCACTATCAGGTGTGGATATGGAACTATCCCGTCGATATAGAACCAGCGCTTTATCTAGGTGGTCCACCGCACTCGCCTGGAGCATTGCGGCGTTCTCTGGATCCAGATATGCCTTGTGCAACGCGCTGAACCCCAGCAGGCCATGCATCACATAGTCGCAAGCAAAAGCAATTTTGGGTAGCTCCTGTTGCCATATGCGTAATACAAAGTCAAGATCTTGGCTCTCGGTCAAGATGGATTTCGTATTCGACATGTAATGGTGCATGAGCTGGAGATCCAGCTGCCAATTTTGCTCTTGGCCGGGTCCCGAGATTGGTCTATCGATGAGGTTTGTGAGGACGGTGAACGGGCTGGGCGCCAAAGGGCTTTCCGCCGGAGACGTAGTGTTTACAGAGGCCTCTAAAGATGCTGTTCGAGATGGATGTGTGTGATCTGATGAGGCAGTCGATTTTCTCCGTGTCTTTGCATCGTCTCTGGGCACGTAGGGACCGCCTGCCAGCGAGCAGGCGACGCCATGTCTTACGCAATTTGAGCACGGCGCGTCTTCGTTACACTGTTGGGATGGATTAGTTGATGATCTCTATGCTCCTCTGAATCATCCACGTGTCGACATCAAGCCGAATGCCATCTTCCTGAGCTCCTCAAACCACTTGTGATAGTCGCCCTCATTGCGAACAGCACATCAACGCTGGGTCCGGTTCCAGAGGCAAGACCTCAGGCAGGTCGTCGGCATTCGATTTCATACACCGTCAAGGGATCGTACCGAATCCCTGCCACCGGTGTCTCGCATCCTCCCTCGCATACACAATGAGATGCGGGACGTACCTTGACATGCCGTCGTTTACACTGAGCGCAGCCTTTTCTCGACTTCTTGTGACCCACTCGAGGAGCTCTGCTTTCCATAACAGATTCGTTAGCCTGAGGTTGGGAGTAGTGACTATCGGACACAGGAACGGCGCCAGGTTGTAAGGCAGTAGTGAATAGCGAAAGCCCAGATGGGTAGTATGGGTTGAGAAGTGTCATACTTGCCGACGACCTCCTTAAGCTCCGAAGAGCCAGACACGGATGCGTCTTTATGGATTGCTGCCTGCAACGTGTTGTTGTGATGGTCAGGCATGGCAGGCGAAGCGGCCAGCCCTACTGCCATTGCGGATTAGCCGCAGTCTCATTGAGCGGTGGCTATGAGTCGTCGAGGTGTGCCTAAGCAGGGAGGGAGTAGGCGGGCTGCTGTTGCGTCACCCTCATGAGTGCCATGTCTTTTATTCGTTCAGCTACACGGACGAGGTCGCACGCAGGGTCGCAGCACCGCACGCGCTTCGTCGGCGCCATGTCAAAGGGGCAGCTCCACGCTTCGCAAGGCTCATCAGCAGCTTCATCTATTCTGGCCTTCGCATTCGCGTCGACGCTGTTCGTACCTGATACTTTGGCACCTAGAGGGTTCTAGCGCAGTGCTGGTTCTTGGCAGGACGTTCGGTGTTTCTGATTCAGCACGCCGACATGCTGACATGTGCACCACACAGCAGGGATTCCACGGAGGGTGCTGCAGACGTCAACTCGGCCTTATCGCCCAGTGCAGGACAACAAGATGCTGCTTAGAAATGGCACACGCAAAGTCAAGTCAGAGCAGCCAGTCGCGGACGTGCCAGACCACGAAACGGATCCGCAAAAGCAAGAGCAAGTGAGCACGAGACGCCTCAGAACGGCTGAAAACTGCGGAAGATCAGCAACGTCTGTATGAGGGAACCGAGCGTTCGGCCACGCCTGTGATCCTGATGACGGCCCGCCGCATGGAAGGCATCCTCTTCAGCCCGCGAAATTCTCGTTCCTGAGAGGAACGTGACACCTCGATGCAGCCTCTACCTCTACCTCCAGCGCCCTACAGATGCCACCCACGCGACTTGCGGGAGGCCGCCACGAGACCACCTCGAGAAGTAGACTCTGCTCCGAATGCTGAGCCGACATCTTCCTCTGCCTATACGTCGACAAAGGACTGGCTGTGAAGACACCCCACATGGATCTTGCTCGGCTCCAGCATTCACGTCACCGTGGCTGTGCATATCGCGCTCCATACTCTTTCCAGTAGTCGTCGGAATAGACGAACTCCGTTCACAAGTACTATGCTGCTGCTACCGCTCAGACCCAGCCACGTGGAACAATGGCGTGCAAGCGTGAATGCTCCCAACGCCATGATTAGGCTTCAGCTATGGACAATGACTCCCACCACTCCTGTGCTACACGCACCTCACCTCCCCGGTTCTCGGCAAGGCATGCATGCGTCTCGAACGCCCTGCAGTCTGGCACCACTTTCATTAAGCAGGTCACCAAGTCCTCGCTCTTGGCAAATGCACCTGTATCACACCGAGCACCGCACCAATAATGTGCTTCAAAGGCGCACTTCTGCCTTGAGCTGAGCATGGGGCGATGGTATGTACATGTATAACGAGTACGAGTGCTATATCGGCCCATCGTTGTACCTCCCCAAAATGTGGCTGACCTCGCTATACTCGAATGGAACACCGTATCGGCATGTATAAAGTATAAGCAGTGCTGGTGCTGGTGGTATTGATCGCCGTCGTCTAATGTCAGGCTAGTCGATCTTTTCCATATGGTTATCTGGACTTCAGTAGGTAGGTGAGTTGTAAAAGAGACGAGACAGCAAGAGCCAGCGACAATTCTACCGTGAGCATGGTCATCCGCTCTGCTACATCGGAACACATACTAACACCATTATTGCGGTATCAGTGCGGGCTAGAGAATTGTTCGGCTCTTGCTTTGGCGTGTGACTCAGTCTGCCCAAACAGGTTCCTACCAATGACCCGAATTAGCCATTGAAGACAGCAGCGACCTACGGCAGATGATCAAGGACGCATGATGCTCGTCATAGGTTTCGGAAGACTTCATAGAACGGTCTCGTCCGAAATGACATCCGGTCCCTGAGCGACTGGGCGACATCCTGCACACATCACACATTCCCCAGCCGGCTAGCCCACTGCGCTCCTCGCACAAAGTCAGATCTTCCTTCACGGACTCACGTGTCCCGAAGTCTGCATCTGAGCCAAAGCCCATGGACGTTACTGCAGACCAAGTTGTACGCGCGTAAAAGGTATTTGATTTCACCCATATGCGACTAATAATGCTTGGCTCGATCCATCAACCCTGATCATCTACGGAACCCTTTGCGCTCGGAACGACATTGCGCTCTCAGCTCCTCGGAGTCTGCTTGTCAATGCTCCGTACTCTGTTCCAGGCACAAACGACACCGGCAGGTTCGTTTCTGGACACTGGCTGAGCGCAGTGTGCTCAGCTTGGTTGTTCATACAATGCTCGCGACATCCTGATCGAAGATGGGTGTTGGCATGATGCCTGGAGTCAAGAAGCTCAGTCTGACCACCATACTCAGGGGTTGGATCACGTTGCGTCTTTTGACATCACCTCGACAGAGATACAGATAGCTGCGCAGATAATGAGTTCTATCAGACATTCCTCGAGCTAGCTGAAGGGCGAGCTGCAATTTGGATACATAGTTGCTCCACTTCACATCCAGCTATTGGAGGCGCCGTTGGGCAAGGCTAGTGACACTTTGTATACATTATCCAACGGTGACGAAAGGGTGCAAAGGCACCTTAGATCCGCCAGCAGACACTCTTTCCAAGTCAATTTGTTATCAAAAAGATCAGTATATGCTTTAGTCGTGGACCCCAGCATCGATGGTCTGATGGTTCTACGATTGATCGATATACAACGTAACAGGCAGCAGCGATGAAAGTCGTGGGTGTTACAGAGGAGCTTCATTGGTACCATGCTTGTTTGACTGTACCATAGTTGCCCGTCTGTCACCGACGAACTAAAGCACGTGCTGGCTACACCAAGAATCTGCCCCCTGATCGCTCCTCGTTTTCACTGATCGAAGAACTGACGGCTGCAAAAGCGTGGTCAGTGTCAACCCATGAAGAACCTGAACAGGGACATAGACTTGCGTACTTCGGGTTGCTCATGACGAGCGTTATGCAATCACAACTCAAGGTAATCTGATCGCTCGGATGTGATTGTCGCCAAAGTGGCTCAGGCATCCACAATAGAACAATGCTTGTCGACGACCGTGCCGCGCGCCTCTGCAAAGTCCTTGGGGGCTATGCATCCACGAGACGTGCAGACTGCATGTGGAGGCAGTGCAGAGCCCCTAGCATAGCCTGCGTCACCTGTAACGAGACTCTCGATCAGCCCATAATCGGCGGCAGATGGCCGTCCAGAACGAGAATGAGGTGATATCGGCGACACCGAGTAAGAGATCCAAGGAGGTAGCCGTGGCATCGCATGTCGAGCAGCCAGTAGCTCGTGAGTCGTCAGATGTCGTCTGCTCAGCTCGGCTCGAGAGCAAGAGCAGCAACTCAAGCCAAGATATCTGCAGGACCCTTTCTGACGCAAACATCCCTGAAGCCCGGTGAAACAACTCTGTATTCAAGATTCACGCCTTGGGCGACTGCAATGCCGCGGGGCGTGAAGACACATCTCCTCTTTCATCCACTGTTCAAGCATTTTCTTCACGCCTCATATCTTGAGTAACATTGCTGCTACACCCTTTTTCACGGCGCCTTAAATGGCAGGTTTGGCTCTTACTTTCCAAAGACAATGACTTCTTGTGGCTTCTTTCTTGACGCCCGATTTTGCATTCTATCATTACTTTTCTTGTCTCTCTCCTCTTCTTCTCAAGACCAGGTATCCCGACATGTTGATCTTGGAAAGACCAAAAAGTATAAGGTGGAGTCCAGCATCGAGGACGATTGTTGGATCCGGCAAAGGCGGCGGTATTGAGACTCGCCAAAGCCAAGAGCCGATGGGTGTTGCAGTTGAGATCCGCGCACCTCTGATCAGAAAGCTGATCGGCACATCGCTGCAACAGCCTCACGAAGCGCCGCAAAGCTGTCTTGCCCGGAGATGCCAGTCTGGGTTGGTTCAGGGGCTCAGTACGGGTTGTAGCCTCGACCTCGAGGACGGTAGCCACCTCTGTAGCCTCCTCGTCCCATTGGTGGGCCGCCGCCGCCATATCCTCCACCTCCTCTTCCACCACCGTACATCGGAGGTGCGCCGTATCCTCCTCCGAAACCTCCACGGCCTCGAGGGCCGCCGCGACCGCCGCCGCCGCCACCTCCTCCGCGGGGACCGCGCGTCATTCCTGGTAAGTTGGTTCGTTTGGGTACGACCTGTAGATTCCATCAGCTGAGTGCTGCGCACCGTGCATGTGATTAGAGGGGCACGTACCTTGAGGCTGCGACCTCGAAATACGCTGTCGTTCAGAACCAAAGCCTGGGTGACCAGGTTTGGCTCAGAGAACTCGACGTACGCATAGCCTTTGGGATGTCCCGTGAACTTGTCCAACAGGATGGTGACGCGGTTGATAGAGCCACAGCTCTGGAAATGCGCCTGAATCTCCTCGGGACTTGCGCCGTAGTCGACATTGCCCACGAAGATGCTCCGCGCGTCAATATCCTCCTTACTCTCCCGAAGATGTTCAGTCTGTGAGTCAATGCTGGCCTGCATTTCCCGCAGTTTTGCAGCCTCCTGCTCCATCTCTTCCACGCGCTTCTTCATCGCCGCGATCTCCTCCTCATCTCCGAGGTCTTCATCCTCAGGCTGGCGGTCCAGCTGCTCGTCCTCGCGCTTGATGTCGGTGTCCGACATGGTGTGTGATGATGTGACGGATGTGCTTCGTCTAGTAGGTGGAGGACTCGTGTTAGGATCGGGCATGATCGAGGTGGTTAAATAAAACTTAAAAAGTCGCACGGACGTACCTGAACGTCGCGGGAGTCAGAGAGTGTGACGAATGGGTCGCACAGCTCTTGCGACTTGGTGTATCAATGTGAAGCTGTCACAATAGGTTGTGCTTGTGTTGAGAGGAGTTTGATGTGTCGCCAAAGGGGAGCTTCGTGAAGCCATTCTAGAGATTCATTTGCCAGTCCGAGCTTCTGGTACGCTAGTCCGAAAGCACGTCACTGCTGCACGTGATTGAAGATTCATCGAAGTCACTCCTGACGATAGCATGCGACTTCATGAGTATTCAGTTCATGATCTCATGTGCGGCGGCTGTAGGCTTCAGCTGCGAGCAGATCATGCTATTCACGAGCTAGCATTACTATAGCATCACAAGCTTGGTCAATTCTCGCAACCGACTCAAAACGGTCTAGCACATAGGTAGACATTCATGAACAGACGTCTGTGTTGAATTGTCATCGATGAATTGGCTATACACATGGTCATTCAAATTCCATCGCTAGATTCCATGCTCATCTCTAACCAGAGGCCAACTTCTTCAACTGGGTCATATCCCCATTGAATCGGTCCGAATCGCCTCCATACGTATTGCTATCCGCATTCTGCCAGATCGTATAATAAGGCCATCCACCCTGAGGCGTACCCGGTGACGAATTATAGCGTGCCAACCAAAGGGGATTGGTGTTCACAAAAGCATTCGAGTTGCCTGTGCACGAACTCCACCAGCTAGGGCTGGAATACAGGACGGGATAACGACCTGTGGCAGCATAATAGGTATTGGAGAAGGTCCTGATCCAACTGACAGAGATGCAGTCGCCTTCGAGGTCGAGCGCTCCAGGGAGAGTTCTGCCGTCGTTTGACCAACCACCACCGTTCGCGAGAAAGTAGTTGGCTTCCTGGCTGCCGTCACCTGTTCCACTTGCGAAGTGATAGCCGCCTCGGATGAAGCCTGCGTTTGTGGCACTCGTGTAATGCGAGGAGAAGGCTGGGTCTTTGTATGTGGTGCCCTCAGTGGCTTTGATGTAAACGAAACGAAGACCTCCAGAATTGTAGGCGGCGTTGAAGTCGACAGAAGATTGATAGTGGCTGACATCGAAGCCCAGGACGGTAGCTCGCTTGTCGACATCTCTTGCTTCTTCGATGGGGGCGGCGAGAGCGCCGAGGGCGAGAGCCAAGGTGTTAATTGTGACCTTCATCTTAGATTGATTGATTGATGAGAGTGGCAGTCAGCTGTTTCCTCGACAAAACACAGGGCTCTGGCAGAGTACTTATACCATGTCCATAGCGCGAGAATACGCTGTCTGTGGCATGACCTAAATCGCAGACAAGTCAATACACGCGAGAGTCAAAGTCGACATTCGCTATCGTCACCAATAGCATGCATCGGTATAGGCACATGATGAGGCTTTTACTTTCCCAGTTCGCTTCGCAAAGTAGCATTGCAGCACTGTACCTGCAGCCAGTAGATCACCATTCTGCTTTGCAAGACGGTCATACTCCCAGAAAGGCAGGAGCGAAAAGGATGGATAAGCCTGTCAAAGCTTTGTGAAGTGCCGCCAGTGCCACCAAGCCGTGACTGGAATTGCGAACGTGACAGGAGCACCAACCAGCGGCGCTGTATCGTGTAGGATGGCGGCATGATGAAGCAAGTGGTGTTGCCCCAATAGACGAGAAATGGACGAGGTCGGAAAAGGATCGCTTCTGCAGGATCTCCCGCGCCAACCTTAAATTCGTCACCCAACCTTCGAACCTCACCTCCCGCGCCGTTGCTATATCGCTTGCTTTGGACGTTCGAATCATCGGTTGTGCGACCAAAGTTAGCGGGAACTCGTCGGATGGACAGGGTGGATCGGCAAGTTTCAGCACAATCCGACATGAGTATGGACGAACATCAACCTCTCCTCCCTTCAGATCATGCACGCATCCGCCATGCCTCAGAAGTAACAACGTCAGCGCGGCGGCAGACGAGACGATTCTTGACCTCCAAGACGGGGCATTATGCGGTCCTCTTGCTCGTCTCACTTGATGTCAGCTGCGTCTTTGCCGATTTGATCATCACCTCGCTGGCGTGCGAGGGTCATGTGCCGAAGGAAGACGCTTCTCAGGCAACGGAGATACTAAGTGTTGTCAGCTTGGTAAGTAGTCTGATGATCCAGAGAAGCCCGAAATGATCTTTAGACGGCAGACTCACCTATGCTCAGGTCTTCTCGTGCCTGTTCATGCTGGAACTTCTCGCAAGTATTTGGGCATTTGGACCTTCGTTCTTTCGATCCGCTTTTCACTGCATGGATGCTATTGTGATTGTGGCAGGGCTGGTCATCGACATCCTTCTACGCGGCACTCTGGAAGAGATCGGCTCCATTGTTGTCGTGTTACGCCTTTGGCGAGTCCTCAAGATCATCGACGAGCTCAGCGCAGGCGCAGCAGAGCAAATGGAACCTCTATCGCAGCGGATCGAAGTCCTGGAGAAGCAAAATGGGGATCTAGAGAAGGAGATTAGGGAACTGCGAAGTCAGCAGCACAGCTTGGTGTAATAATCATTAATCCATTACTTCGTACTTTCTTCGGCCAATTATTTTACTGCCTCATCACTTCTAACTTGCGCAATCTCGTACTTTGCATCGCACATTCTTGTTTCGAACAGCTCGGACGCTGCAATCGATCGAAATGGCGCAAAGAGCTCGTACAGAGGTTATGCGACGCCTCTTCATGGATGCACCCGAATGTCCGTGGTGTTGGGGTTACGCACATGCGGATTCTGATCCTTGTACGCGAGATATCCCTTGTGAATACAAGGAACATAGGTGACACCTTTTCGGACTCCCAAAAATTCGGCGAGAGAGCCGCAAGGTGTTTCCATTTCTTCCGGTTCTTTGCCCATGGAGTCGAAGTCAGTGGTATGTTGCAACACCGCCAATTTAGGGATTGATGGAGGTGGGAGAGTGGAAGCGCTAGCTGGCTTGCCAAAGAGCTGCTTCCTGCTGGGTCTTTTCTTGATCTCCGCAAGCTTCTCGTCTCGATCGAAGCGGTCTGTCGAATAATACTCTGGCCAATGGCGAAGGTCCTTTGCCGAAAAGTCGATGTTTTCCACCTCTTCCTGAACGAGCATTCGAACATCCAGATCATCTCGGACTGCATTGGTTCTCGGCGCGGCCAAGACTGAAGTGAGTTGGTTCGCGGGATGCTGCCATGCTGCCAGCGAAGTACTGCTTCTTCGCGGGACGGACTTGCTGGGAGTATTCTTGTCCATGGATCGAAACGATGCGTGTTGCTGTTGCTTCTTCGCCTGCGAGGCAAGGGGCTCTTCCTCAGAGCTGTCATCTTGTGGTGTCTGAGTTGTACCATTGATGGGTCCATCGCGCTCCAAAGCATCTCTTGGTGAAGACTGTGCGCTGGCGCGCTTGGCAGACTTCAGCTTCTTCGAGCGAGACGATGAAGCAGAATCCAAAAGTGCTTGTCTTCGGATCTCGTCGTCGTCTTCACCTCCATCGTCAATACCCAACTCCGAAAAAGATTCGTCAATTGTCGGGTCAGCCTTAGGCCCAGGAACTGGCTGCTGTAAGGTATGGTCCCAACGATCTACTGCGTCCTTGGCGTCTGGCCTGAGCACCCACCAGTATCTTCCCGCCTCATAATCGTCACCATCTGCCACGTCAACCTGCGTGAATAGGATCTTGCCAACTCTACCTGTTACATTCAGTCTCAAGGTGGATTTGACGCCGTTAGCCCATGTGCCCTCGCCTTGGTCGTAGCCAGGAATGTTGTTCGAGATCCAGTCCACGACGCGATTCGTCTGGAGTCGATTGCCAGGTGCTTCCCACAGTGCCATCCCAGCCAAGCGGACATACGTGCCTTTTGGTCGCTTGAAAGAGTTACCAAGATCGTACTGATCCCTCGCGGCCGCTCGTTGAGACTTACGCTTGATCCCTCTCTTTCGGCCAGATGTAGACGGTGCTGCGATTAAATGTGACTGGCTCGCCTCATCCTCGTGACTACTGGCTACAGCATCGTCTGACTCGTCCATCATATCGACATCGTCATCGAGTGCCTCAAAGTCCTCTTTATGTTGTTCAACCTCATCGATCATATCAACATCAGAAACATAGGCAGGCTCTGTCTCCATAGCGGAGGGTTTCTCAGCTTGAGTATCGTCGACCGACTCTTCGACCAGCTGGCTCAGCACATTCTTAGTGACGGACGGCCTTGCGGAGTCGTCTTTAGCCGAGGAGTCCGCAATTGGCGTGGCATGTCGCGATGCCTCTTGAACCAGTCTAGCAGCGTCTTCAGTAGCCTTGTTCTTTGCGCACAGCGAACATCTAGTAGGGCCTGCAAACAGCTTTCCTGTTTGTTTTTTACAATCGACGCAAGGAGCCATTTGGGCGTGAGGCGCCTTTGTGCGTTTGGTAGCACGCAGCACACTATCGGCTGGTGAAGCTGCTGCGACGGGAGGCCGAGAGTCTAAAGTCTGCCGCTGTTCGGGTTCATGCTTATGGGTAGAATCCCCGAGCAGTTCGTGTTGGGCGAGCGGTTCCGGCGGGTCAGCCTGGGGAGGTTGTGGTGCATAGTCGGTGGCTCGAGGTCTCACGGTAGAGGAAACCTCATGCTCTACTTCGGGTGGGTCAAAGATGCTGGCGTCGTTGTCAGATGGTCTCACACGTTCATCTGTGCCTGTCCTCTTGCGCTTCATAAGCTGAAGTCTTCCAGGCTTCCTGATGCCGTCGGGTCGATCTCCAGGAGCGCTTGATGCTGTGGCAGAGAAGCTCTTCTCGACAAGATCCTGTGCCTCTGTGAAGTGTACATCATCGCTGCGCTGTGATCCCGCCTGCACTTGCTCTGTGTCTGGTTGCGAAGCCATCGGAATCTTAGCGGGTGTTGTCTGATGTGCTACAATCACATCGACATCTGTGTGACGAGACGTTGGAGACGGAGGGCGGGGTGGGAGAGGGCGATGTTGTTGTTGATCGACATGTTCTGCCTGCTTCCGCACCTGCGTTTGCTCAGCAGGAAACAACGCTGTTTGCTCGTGGTCCAAGCTCCCGTCAGGGGCGGTGCCTTCCTTATTCGAATCGCATGTTAATTCGCCACTCACGATTGTGCTCACAGTAGTGGATCGAGCACCTCCTAGTGGTATCTGCTTCTGCTCACATCGCTGACACTGCCACTGGTCGCCAGGCACAGCTGGTATTGTCTTGCGTGTATGACAGTGGCGATGATAGCGTCGGCTGCACGTCGCGCACTTCAACAAGCTATCGCGTTCGGATTTGATCTTACAAACGTGGCATCGACGAGATCCCATGCCGGATACGTCTGATCCAGTTGGCCCGCTGACACTGGAAGTGCTTTCTAGCGGTGACATCGGTCGAACTGAAAGATTCTGGAACGCCTGATGAGCGTGCAGAGAGCCTTTGTAAGGGTTTGCTGGGATTGTGCGGGAAGTTCGAGTCTCAAAGTCAATGGTCGATTGATTCTCGTTCTCGCCCGATGGGCCCCTTTCCAGCGGACCCTCGTCAGCTGGAAGTCGACCAACATCATGCGTATTCGTGGAAGGCTGACGGTCACCACGGCCTTGGCCTTGTCCTTGTAGTTGCCCCAATGGATACGCCTTCATGGTGATAGTGTACTCGCTAAAGAAACATCGGCCATTGTGTGCCTTCTCGCACTGATGGAGTTTCGAGCGACCCTCCCTGGAGTTTGCGAAACTTATGAAGTACCCAGTGTCGTCGACTAGGACGTCGGCCGGACTATGACGCAGAAGTTTTGCTAGATGTGGTGTGGTCTTCGCGTTCGCAGGAACGCTTGCGCACGAGATGAAGATATGTGGTAGCTCAAGTACGGAATGCGGGACGGGGGGATTGCCAGGTTTCGACGCTGGTCCGGTTGGCACATTCTTGATACCATTGACCTCTGCCTTCTCTACCTCTGCATTGGAATCGTCGCTAACATGATACGTCGTCTCGCCAACGAGCGGCTTGGAACTTTGGGCTGGAGGTGAACGGGGTCTTATCCAGCTCATATTCCTGAATAACTGAGTCTGTCGCCGTTTGTTCGGTACTGGATGATTCGATGCATCTAATGACGAACGTATCTCATTTCGTGGGGCATTGACTGATGTGCCTGCAGGCGATGAGAGCCATGACCCTAAGTGTGAAGGCATTTGCTGCGCTGGAGATATGGGCTGCCTCTCTGGTCTTCGAGGCGGATATGGCTCTCTTGAAATCCAGTCATCGCTTGGATAGGGTTCGAATGCATTGTCAGTCCTGCTGTCTCTGTAATCTCTAATGTGAGGTGCTGGACTAGAACCTCGTCGTTCTGGCTGGAAGGGGCGACGCCGACGTGAAGGTGAAAACTGTTCATTCCTAGGACTTGTGTCGGATGCTCGTGAGTCCGATGGACGCTGTCTACTCATTGGAGAAAAGTGCATGGATGCGGGGGAGACTGATCGCTCGGATGTGCTACGTTGTGGCCGGTGGTCGTCGCCACTGGGCTGCGAAGGCTTTAGTGTCCGACGCGTATCGTGCGATGTCGTATGGTTGCGCATGACCGGAAGGCCTCGACTGCGTCTCTCTCGAGCATCGAGAAAGGTGAAGTCGTCAGGAGATGGAGTGCGGACTTCGTCCCGCGAGCGTGGGGCTGGGATTCGCTTGAACTGTGCATTGAATTAGTATCGGGTCTAGATAGAATCAAGCTGGAAGAACTGGCACACGTTGGATCCCATCAGATCTTTTCAGTTATTTTGGAGCCCTCAGCTAACTCTCCGAGGATACATGCAATGCCGCAACCATCAAGAGAGTCTTATCAGACCTTTTACCTAGACTCATCACCTGGGAAAGGGGAAGGATGGGTGAAGGACCTACCGTATCCTGAAGACGTCCAGAGTCGCCATATGCATCTGCCGCCCGCATGGCGCTGTTTGGCGCGTTTGGCCAGGATCACCGATCCAGCCCCAATCAATTCACTTCATCGGAAGTCATGAGTCCATGTGGCACCAGTCTCTTCCAGGAGCAACACAGGCGATGAAATTCTCGTGTTGATAAACCCTGTCGATGGCGGTGAAGCAACCTGGGGCTGATGTATCGTCTGCTGGACAGGCGATTAGAGCGGTACTGCAGACGTCAAGCTCATTTGATCTCGCGGTGGTGGTGCCAGTGGTGTTGAGCATTTACATGGAGGTCATTGAAGTAGGAACGGTTGGCAAGACGGACTGCAGGGGTCGTCGGGTGCCCCGCATGGCACCCGCACTCATATGATCCGTGCGTGGATTAAAGATTGGCGACATCTGGCGCATCGACAGCTTCGACCTTCAAATTGACACGTTCTCCTTACTCTATCGTCTGCGCGTGCGGCTGCAAGAGTCGCCGTGTTCGCATCTCCTTCATCAGCTTGTCTTCCAGTCATGGACTTCCTGAAATCGGCCGTGGCCTCGATATCGAAAGGCCCGGCATTTGCATACTCCTTTGGCGACCGAGTCGATATAGACCAGTCCATCTGGACCCTGCACAACGGTACAAAGCGAGTATGTGTCCCATATGCCCCATTTCAGACCCTCACTAATCCTACTCAGGAGGACGGTTCGAAATGTAGCATCTTCTCCTTCGACATCAGCGCCAACCGCTCTCGCCTCCCACTCGCCAGAAACGCTCTGCGGAAGTTCAAGACTTTGAGACATCCTGGTATTGTCAAGGTGCTGGACACTATTGAGGTGGGTTGGAAGGACTGGAAGTACATGAGACGGACGCTTATCGAACGACAAGGTAGACAGACCAGCTTATCTACATCGCGACTGAGCGCATTACCCCTCTGAACTGGTCGACAAGACGGAAAGCCCTGTCGGAAGAGAGCCTCAAATGGGGATTACACAACGTGGCTAAGACACTGAAGTTCATCAACGATGAGGCAGCGAGCGTTCATGGCAACATTCGCGCGTCTTCAATCTTCACTAGCGAAAGCGGCGAATGGAAGATTGGTGGCCTGGACCTTCTCAGCTCGATGAAGGAAGATAATGCGGTCATATTCACTCAGGGCAGCTTGCTGCCAGACATTGGGAGATACTCACCTCCCGAGGTTGTCAAAACTGGGTGGGAGTCCGTCCGAAAGAATCCCACGCATGCAGTGGATGCATATAACTATGGCATTCTGGTGACGGAAGTGTTTAATGGAGGTTTCTCTGGCTCAGACCAGATTGGTTCGACCAAAAACATCCCGCTGGACATGCAAAACAGTTTCAAGAGGTTGACACATGCTGCTCCAAAGATGCGGTTGAGCGTGGCGCACTTCCTTGAACAGGGAACGCGAAGTGGAGGTTTCTTTGATACACCATTGATCCAGCTTGCGGACGGTATCGACAACCTGGGCCTAAAGAGCGAGTCGGAAAAGGACGCTTTCTTGAGGTGAGTAACATCAAGATTGGATAGCACAAGCCTGGCTAATCATGTCAGTGAACTTGAGGCTGTGGCAGAGTCAGACGACTTTCCAGAGGACTTCTTCAAGGTCAAAGTGTTGCCCGAACTTCTCAAGTCTGTCGAATTCGGCGGCGGTGGTCCCAAATCGTTCGCCTTGGTAATGCGCATCGCTACCAAGCTTTCAGAGGACGAATACGACACACAGATCACACCGGTTGTCGTGCGACTATTCGCCAGTCCTGATCGGGCTATGAGGGTTTGTCTGCTGGATAATCTGCCCCTGATGATTGACCATCTAAGCCAAAAGATTGTGTCGGACAAGATCTTTCCGCAGATGGTAACAGGTTTCGGAGATCTTGCGCCTGTAATCCGAGAGCAGACAGTAAAAGCAGTCTTGGTTGTTGTACCGAAGCTCTCCGACCGTGTGGTCAATGGCGAGCTTCTCCGGCATCTCGCAAAGACAGCGAATGACGAACAACCTGGCATTCGAACAAATACCACGATCTGTCTCGGCAAGATGGCACGGAATCTTGGTGCAAACTCGAGGGTGAAAGTCCTCAGCGCAGCCTTCTCGCGTGCACTTCGAGATCCGTTTGTCCACGCGCGAAACGCCGCATTGATGGCGCTGGCAGCCACATCAGACATATTCCCAGAGGAGGATTGCGCGACCAAAATGCTGCCAGCCATTTGCCCGTGTCTAGTCGATAAGGAGAAGATAATTCGCGATCAGGCCAACAGAACTCTCAACATATACCTCGAACGTGTACGAAAATACGGCACTACTCTTCCGGATACAGTGCTGCCACCTCCTGAAACCACCTCAGCCGGCGGCACAAGGATGAGCACTCCACAACCGACTCAGCAAGGCAACCAGTGGATGGGCTGGGCGATATCTTCCTTCACGAACAAATTGAGCGCCGCAACGGGCGAAATACAGCCGAATGGAACCGGTGCGTTGACCCCTTCGGACCGTGTCACATCACCTCCGGCAAACGGGATAACATCGCCGCCACCCGGACTACACCATACCACATCAGCACCTGCCGTGCCGAAGGCCACTTCGAGCTTGCGAACAACCGCCGTCGCACCTGTCGTTGAAGATTTTGACAATGATGACGATGGTGGATGGGGCAACATGATGGACGACGACGACCCGACCGACGCTTGGAACGCCGAGCCTGCGCCATCTTCGACTCATTCATCCAAACCGTCAACTGCGAGCATACAGTATGACGATGGTGGCGAGCCTGATTTTGAAGGATGGCTCAATGCGCAGGCGCAGGCAAAGAACGCGAGTAAGAGGCCGCTGCCGAAGGGCCTTGCCAAAAAGACACCGACCACGAAGCCGGCCCCGATGACTAGGACGGCGACCGCAAGTTCCAAGGCCAGCATAACGAAACCGTCGAAGTCGGTCGCGACGCAGCCGGCGCCTGTAGAAGATGAGGATGACGGATGGGGAGATGCATGGGCAGATTGAAGAAGCGCGAATAATTAACTCGACCGAGTTGTTGCAGCGGCGTTCCAGTGTTACGCAGGATATTTGGTCAAGTCAGCATCAAGATACCCTTTCCAGACATCAAATACAGCTTGCAGAGACCAAGAAATTGGATTCTACACGACAGTACGGCGGTAGCGCAGCACCCTAGCATTTTGAGAACCCTTGACATACGCCGACACTCACGACGAAGCTTTCGGATGGAAGACCGACATGTTCTGAGTTGCATTCGCCTCGTATAGACCCAGGATCTTCTTGTCTGCCCCATACGTAAGACTCTCATGATCTAGCACGCCAGCGAGGATATCCCCGCCCGTGCCAAATCTTCGCTGTCTCGGCTGTTGGGTCGCAGCAAATAGGTTAGTTTTGGATCTGAGATCTCTGATAAGGCTCATGCGATTGCGCAATTCTTCACGCAAGCACAAGACGAAACTGCGTTGACCGACCCACTCCGGTTTGGATACTGTCTGTGCTAAAGATTTCGACCGAAAACAACTCCGCTCCACCACTCGCTGTGACTAATTCTTCTCAAATTGCCGCTTTGACTCTGGGCGCGCGCGCGAGCGTATGGACACGAAGATTTTTCTTTCTCATCACGTTGACAAGGATTTCACCGAGGTCGGTCGGTTGAGAGGATGCGACGACATTGATGGATGTGACTCGAAGGAAGCGCTGACAACGCGAAATTGGAAGAACTCGCGGTGACGCCCCCATTTTCGGGCGTATTTGCTCATGGCGTTGCACGGTTGAGGGAATGCAGACTCCACTGGGGCGGCGGCGACGAGAGGAGAACAAGCGAAGAGTGAAAGGGCGTGCTTCATTCCATGACTACGACTTGATGACAATGTTTGGGGGGTCACGAGGCGAATACCGGTGGCCCGGGTTGTACGGAATTTTTCTCTGATTTGGTCTGTTTTGCCTCTTTTCGTCCTTCAATGCCGAAACATGACTTCCTCTGGTGGCCCTTTGGGTCGCGGGCCAAGTCATGTAGCGTTGCAGTAGGCTCGGGGGTTGGTGCAGGATGTCGGGAGAACGGCCTCCGGCAGTTCTTTAGGAAGGTCCTGAAGAGGACTGCGGATATGTTTGCTCGGAGAGACTAGTTTCTTACGATGCTGTGGTGGTAGTCAAGTGACTGTAATCTCGCTCGGCAGCGTATGGATGTGGTTGAAGACGAGGTGAGTTTCTAGCGCCGGATGCGGAAGGCTTCGAGAAGTCTTCTGGCGCGTGGACGATCTCCGTATCTCACGGCAGCCGCACACCCACACGGCGTTCCACAGTAATTGTGCCCATTCTTTGTGCACTAAGCTGACTGGATCCGCCTGTTTCATGATGGCGGGTCGGTTGCACGTGCAGGCGACAAAGGAATGGAAGGGTCGCATTCCAGCGCCTGTCGTCACGCACCCGACACAATGGCACAGTGTTTTCGTGCTCGTCAGATACGTCAGGCGTGGAATGCAGCGAAGTTGGGTCGGCGGGGAGGTACAGCATCTAGCAAACCAAACGCGGGACTTTGAGAGGAGTTGCTTGCGCAACGTCTTGTATTGCACAGAGGCTACTGCAGCGCTAGGCGGCGCATCCTTGTAGGCTCCGCGACTAGCAGAGCGGGCGCAGTAGGAGTGGGGCCAAGGATATGGACTTTTGCGGTTGCTCGTCCCCTCTTTGGCGGCGCTGCTCTCTGACGCTACCTGATAGACGGGCATGCTTTTGTGGTGACTGCGTGCATCGGCGATGGGCCGCGACAACGGGAATGCGTTCGGCATGCCGCCGGCGAGCCCGATAAAGGACGGCGGAGGGTCAAAGCGGGATGAATGCCGGGTGCTGCTGAAGTCGGGCAGTTGCAAGTGGGCAGGTGGTAGGGTGAGACAGGTCGCGGTTAATGCTCCAGGACAGCGCT
Organism: Zasmidium angulare; assembly: GCA_002786045.1. Lineage (NCBI taxonomy): Eukaryota > Fungi > Ascomycota > Dothideomycetes > Mycosphaerellales > Mycosphaerellaceae > Zasmidium > Zasmidium angulare. Next base: position 1,039,746 of record NHNX01000014.1, read on the forward strand.
GCGCAGCTTCTCGAAGGAATGGAAGCCTTGCGGGCGGAGGACAGCTCCCATCCATGAGCGGCCAGTAGCACGACCGGTGGTGGAGAGGGGCAGCAGGCGATGAGAGCATCGCGATATGCTAGCCCCCATCCGTCCTAGCCTTTGTTTGCTAGCGCTTCGACGAAACTTCCACCGCCCGTTCACTCGCGCCTCATTGGCCATGGAAGGGCGGTAGAAGCCGCCATCGAAGTCAGCGGGCGATGGTGCTGCAGCGCGCCTTGCCTGTCTGGCACTCTGCACCCAAGCGCTGCCTCTCTCGCATTCTGCTGTCCGTCTGTCTCGTCTCGTCTCGTCGTGACTGCTCCTCCTCCTCACTACTGCGCTCGCGACCAATGCACTGACTAATTCGCTGTGCCTCTGCCCACCGCGCGCCCACTCACACCACTCACACCACCGCCCCTCCCAGCGCCCGCCGCCGTCGCCTCGCTCCTCGCTCCGTCGAATCGAACGTCAGCACGCGCTAGGTCACCTGTCTCAGCCAGCCGCCACTGGGTGCTCGTCGCCGAAGAAACACCACTGTGGACCAGCACCTTCGCTTTTGCCAAACAGCCCGTTGCGACACCACCACCTGCCATTCCTGCCCACACCCAGCGACAACCACAACCACAATACTTTCCCACCGCCTGGCCCACCAAACCGCCCCGTAATCGTAATAATCACTGCGGCGTCGCACACGGCTCTACATTCTACCCGTCGTCGGTTCCTTGCCGCCCTCACCTCTGCCACCGCGCACACGACACGACGCTGCCTGCAACACCGTGCAACCCGCGCCTTGTGTCACCCGAATTTCCTTTCCGCGAGACAGGACCTGCATGTCAAGTGCGACGGCGAGACGACCAACGCACGCCCGCCCACGCCCATCCACTTGGCCAGGTGAAAAGGCTCCGAGCCGAACGCTGTCTCAGTGAGCAAGAATCAAAGGAACGGCCATAACCTACATCTACACCACCACAACAATACCTACCACGCTGGCACGGAGCACAAGTCTGTAGAGACGGGACCGTCTCACAATCCCAAACTGGCGTCGACACAGCTGCCGTTACGGCAAGGCCTGTGTCTGACTTCCAGCTCTCAGTCTCGCTCTGGTCACAAGCGAAAGGGAATCTTTCACGTTATGATTGCGCGGAGGAAACCTTCGTCCAACTTCACTTCCTCAACTTCCTCCTCTACTTCCTCCTCGACCACTTCCTCCCTCAAGCCGCCCTCTCACATCACCGAGGACTGGGACGCCGACGACGAGAGTGCCATGTCCGACGACCACTATCCTTCGTCGCGGCCACTGTCCGTCGCGATACCGCAAATGGGTGCCCACGGACCATACTGCCCTCGGAGACCCAACCTGAGAGAAATCCTCGCCAATACCTCACCGCCGCCTTGGACCCTCGCTGCATTCATGGCCTATCTCTCCAACAATCACTGCCTAGAAACGCTGGAATTCACTATGGACGCCGGTCGGTACAAGAAGCACTACGCAAAGATGATGTCCCGAGCATCTGAAGGTGGTCTCCCGCCTACCAAAGATCGAGAGTACGTTCAGGCATTGTGGCAGCGGCTTGTCGAGGCATACATCCAGCCCAATGGCTCGCGAGAGGTCAACTTACCTTCTGATGTTCGAGACCCCATCACCAAACTTCGCCCGGCCACACTTCCACCGGCACCTGAGACGTTGGATCCTGCCGTTGCCAAGATTTACGAGCTCATGGAGGAATCGGTGCTCGTCCCGTTTCTGAATAGCGTCTATCCCCAAACGGCACATCCAACGATATCTACATGCCCATACGACACGTCTGACGAAAATATATCATTGTCGCGGACGATGGAAGATCGATCTACTTACAGTCACAGGGTACGGTACCACAGCCGCAACTCGCCACCTCCGCAGTCAGCTGTCGAGCCGCACGCGTACTCTTACTCACCGCCGTCGCACATTCGGAAATCTGCCCCAGTCCCGCTTAGTGCTTCGGCTGCATCACCGCACAAGTCTCGCTTCAGCGTGAGGTTGACGCCGACGACCTCCTCGCCAGCAGCACCCATGTCAAATTCTACGACAGCGGAGACTGTCGCGACAGGGTCAGACGCTACACTGTCCGGCTCCGCGTCAGTGAGTGGTGGTCCGGGGATGACGGACGACAGCGGAAGCACTAGCAGCCCGACGAACGACAGTCCCATGACGCCACCCATGAGTCCTCCCAATAGCGACACGCAGAGTCCCAAACGCGATTCTGGCATGTGGAAGAAACTCGGCAGGCTAAGTGGGATGAAGGTCGGCAAGAAGAAGAGCCAGGGCGGACTCCAGACCGAGCACGAATGATTCACGCACCCAACAGCAATTCTTCATCTTCAATCGCATTTCTCAACCTTGCTGTCAACGGGATAGACAGACTTTGGATTTGCGCGACCACCCTTGCACTTGACCCCCGGGAAACAGGGATGTCGGAGCTGCCCAACGGCAGATACCTTTTTGAACAATTTGATTTTGAGATCTAGCGTTCTGTTCAAGCGACTGCACTGATGAATGGCCGTCTACGACCGAAGTCCTAGAGGCCGGCGTTCTTTGGGAGATATGGTACATCACGACACGGGATTGGGCACGGGAAACACGGCATTCCTAAAGGCGAAATCTTTTGCCAGATTCTTGATTGACATGTGACGTCCTTCCAGGATGGAAGGAGATGCGATGGCTTTGACGACACGCGATGAGGCGAGCATCTTTTGAACTTCGATCTACTGTGTACATATACCAATACTGCTTGCCGCAAAGAGGAGGATATGGAGGCGTCGTCTGTTTGATGCTCGCGAGATAGACGTCTCATGTGATGACGAGAGACGAAATGAGAGGCTTCAATGCTCTATCTGAGCACCGCAAGACCTACTGTCATCGATTTCCGCCACCTTCTCTCATCATTGTTATGCTGAAGCTGTACATCGCACATGCGACGGTAACCTCGGCAGATTCCAGACCGTCCAACTCTATTCGTTCTCGTGTAGGAAGGTGCGTTCAAAGGCAATCGGAAGGATTGTTGCACCGAATGGAGATAGACCATCACTAATGCAATGTCAAACTCTTCTCGATGTCCCAATGCGGGCTCGTCTCAAGCATGTGTGCGACTTCACCTCATCCTGCTACGGACGCAAGGTATAGCCAAATTGTGCAAAAGTGTGGTATTGATGCATAAGAAGCAGCATGACAAAGAAGTTCAATGACCTCTGTACGATATAAGGATCGCAGACATTGCCTGCAGTGCTGTGGCCACTATACTTGAACACGCTCTCTAGCAAAATAACATGCTCGCCATCACGAGTCCACGGTACTCTGACCCTTCTGGCTACGAGCTTTCGGAAATTCCACGACCGACGGCGACTGAGCCTGACGATGTCGTCGTGCAGGTGCACGCTGCGAGCATCAATCCTGTAGATGTCAAGCTCGCTGCAGGAGCCTTCAAGCAGGCCCTTTCAGAACCGTATGGATCGGAGAACTGGTCTACAGTGGTCTTTCTGGCTGATTGTGTGATTCAGACTGCCCATCCGGATTGGATATGACTGTGCGGGAGTCGTCACAGAAGTTGGGATGGGAGTGACGAGTGTAAAGGTTGGAGACAAAGTCTGGTCGAGATTGCCGGAGTCGAGTAAAGGCATGTCGCTAGCGCATCATCTTCAATGCATATCAAAGGCTGACCTCAAAAACGCAGGCTCCTGGGCCGAGTACATCAAATGCCCCTCCACTCATCTCTCTCAGATGCCCTCAAATCTCTCCTTCAACGAAGCGGCCTCCCTTCCTCTAGCAGCTCTTACTGCCTTCCAAGCGTTGCAGAAATACGAAGGCGACCTCATGGGCAAGACGGTCTTTGTACCGGCCGGTCTGGGCGGCACAGGGGCTCTCGCGTGTCAATTGGCGAAGAATGTGTTCAAGGCTGGGAAGGTGATTACAACTGTGAGCACGGCGAAGGTGGGCAGGGTCGGTGAGTTGTTGGGTAAGGGCGTTGTCGATCAGAGTAAGTGTTGATCTTCTTGCGAGGAGAGTGGAGGACTGATAGAGGCGACCAGTTATCGACTACACCAAAGACGACCCCATGAAAGTCCTCCCCACTGGCTCCATCGACTTCCTCTTCGACACAATGGGCCAAGCAATGTCCTACCTCTCCCTTATGACGCCCAAGTCCGGCACGATAATTTCCATCTCAACAACTCCGTCCGGCACACAGCTTCAGAACGCCAGCTTCTTCCAACGACCCGACAAGCCTGTCATGCCTTGGCTCGTCAAGGCTTTTCTCGACAGCGCAGACTATGTAAGGAAGCTGAGGGCGAGAAGGTGGGGTGTCAGGTATAGTTACATGTTTCTGAATTCTGGAAGGGAGGCACTGGACAAGCTAAAGGGAGTAGTGGAAGAAGGTCAATTGAGGCCTGTTGTGGGTAGGACGGTGAGGTTGGGCGATGTGGAAGATGTCAGGGACGCTTGCATGCAGGTTTACGAGGGGAGGGGTGGGATTGGGAAGACGGTCATTGAGGTTCTTCGGCAGTAACAGGAAAGATGTGTGGCTACCTTACTGTTGAAAGTGGGAGTCCGAGGAGACGAGCACCATCTTACCTCCCTACTCGTCGACTGCACATCCTTTCCGAGAGGACTTCCTTCCGAACAAACACCATCCACAAACCTCCCTTTAGCCGAACCGATCCCAGCCTGCAGCGACCCCTTCCATGGCCTGATCTACTCGGGCCCGATGTCAGACAATTGTCGTATACGAATCTCGATCTCGATACGAGGACCCTCTGCTCAACAGATACGACTCGAAGGGGACGTGTCACGTTGACCGGATATCACCCAGCTTCCTACGCATTTACTCCTTCCGGAAGGCAGTCATGCATGATCTCCCTTTGCCGCATTTGATCCATCAGGTGATTAGTTCAAGGAACAGCATCGGTGGATAAGACGGGTTCTGTTCGGAGTCCGGATCTTGGTCTTTTGGAGAAGGATAGTAGGGCAGAGACGTGACAGTCTCGTCCATGGATGGGGGTTGTCTCTCGAGGGTATGCAAGCAGAAGGACAATGATCACATGCCAACTCCAATTCATTCATCTCGGCGGCGTGTGCACAGACCATGTCAACGGAAATCGGATGTTACAGGTTCCCAACTCGCTTGATGATTTCGACTTTTTGTTTCTCTATTCCAGGTAGCACTGCAGAGTTACTAGGAACAGACATGGACATAGTCGCTGAGTAGAATTAACTGCATCTGTCGCAGAACGCCGCCATCGGCAGCGTGACCGTAACACGTCAGCGTCAATGTCCCTCACTTCATCCTTGAAACACCAACCTGTTCGTCGACAACATGCAATACAATCACGTCCTCAATTGACACTAATTGGAAGCAAAGACACCGTAATCCGTTTCCAACAAGCTTTCCGGCAAGCCCAAGCCCTCGGCACATCGAAACATCATCACCACGCCGTCGCAAAAGCTTCCCTCAGACCCTTTCTCACCTGCGACCTCACCAACGACCCTTCCGCGATCGCCAGGCCGTTGCCCTGCATGTTGTGTATAAGGTTATCGGGTCGGAAAGCACCAGACGACGCGAGTGGCCGGGGAGAAGGCTAAAGTGACGTGTGTGGAGTTTCCAAGACGCAGGAACAGAAGGGATCATCTGCCTTTGACGTTGGGCCACAGGTGCGCCTAGCGAAGGTTGCGTCGCAGACATGTGGTGTGTTGTGTCGACTCGGGTCTCCCCTGATACGCGACATTTGTACTTCTATACCATTGCGACCGAGCAAGTACTGTTGCCGCTGGATGGTGCACCTGCCAGTCGACGTGCTGGGCCATACGAAGAGCGGCGTGCTGTCGGTGTCTTCGATGAGAACAGAATACCCTGGAAAGAATTGGTTTGTCTCGGTTGCTACGAGACAGTATTACCATGGCCATGGCAGGCACTGAAAGCCCCGATAACTCACGCAAACCCATCGTCAACTTTTCTCGGCCACGAGTAGCAAGCAAAGGTCAGGCGGACCATGATACCCCCGAGAACGCCAACGAGCAAGATACCAATCAAGACACCATCCCCAACGCCAACGTCAAATCCGTGTCGGCCTTCCACTCTCCAGACACCTCCGATCCCCCCTTCCCCAGCGAGCCACGCTTCTCCACCGACTCCGAAACCCTTTCCAACACCTCCGCGAACGCCCGCCGCGGCGATGCCGTCGCAGCAGCACGGCGCGGCGCCCCTATTGGCGGCCTGCAAGAGCAACGACATCCGGGCGCCCGCCGCTTCGAAAGCCACAGCACAACACACACAACGACGACCGACAGCTCGACCTCACGGCCCAGCACGGCCGACAGCACGAAGCGGCTCATGCCGATCAAATCCATTCTGAAACAGACGTCAGTGGAAGTCTCTAGCGAGCGGGCATCGAGCGATGGCGGAGAGGATACGGGCAGTCATCACACGGTCAGTGAGGATGGGGGTAGCCAGAGTACGGTGGGGTATGAGGTGGGTGGGAAGTGGAGTAGTAGCGACCATGATACGAGCGGGATGAGCGAGAAGGAGGTACAGAAGTTGCAGAAGAAGGGGAAGAATCCGGCGTTGGTGGCGGAGATGAAGGCGGCGAGGAAGGGGAAGGGGATCGTGGGGGTTATGACTGGGACGAGTTATGTCAGTTGATGAGGGATCTTCATCGCGAGAAGGTGGCTCAGAGCGAGAGGGGTGGTGCTAGGCCTCATGTCCAGCCGGTGTGGTGTTTTGTTCGGCGTTGATACCTGGCAGTGATGGATTTACGAAGGATACCAGATGCAGTGACTGATCAATCGACAGATAGAAGGGAACAGTGATACTCAATGACGCATGCTTGTGATTGACGTTTCTGCCGATGGGACTACCACATCTTCTGATTGTGGCAGGCTCCTGCTCTGCTACTCGAATTTCCCACCTCTCAATGTCGTCGGGAGGTGCATGATGCGATCAAGATGAAGCACTCCCTTCTTGATCCTTCTTGCTCATGCTCTCTAAATTGATCCTGTTGACGATGAACTAGCTCTGCGTTCAGACTGCAGTTCCTAGCGCTCAGACAAACGCAGCACGCTTAGAATACGGAATGGTCGGATCCTCTTCGTCTTCGAAGAGCTCCGCGACGTTACGCTTGTTGGGATTGAGCAACTTGTCCACAGCGCTCTTGCTCTTCACCAGGATGTCCTTGTAGTGCTCGAGTCGAGCTCGCTTCGTTTGGATACGATTGGACTCAACGGCAAGCTCGGCTACCGTCTCGTCGGTGTACTTCTGCACGATCTTGGGAGAGAAGGTCTCTTCGGCGAGATCTTTGAGGAGGTGCCGCTCAATGACCTGCAGGGTGACGTTCTCTGTGAACGTGTTGAGGCGTTTCTGTACGTTTGTCAGTCAAAAATACTCTACGGCTTCGCATTAGACTTACGTTGAGCACCACGATCATGTGGTCGACTGCCTTCCGCGCAGCAAGGACGTCGTTGTCCACTTTGGCGGTCTGTTGCGGCGGCATGGCCTGGTGGTGGAGACCGTAGAGTGTTGTCGACGACGCATTGGGTGGGGGGTTCACGGCTTGGTTTCCTGGCCTGCTGTAGTTCACCTTTGAGTTTGGGGTCGTGAAGTCGCTGTACGCTGTCGGCATAGTACGGATCGTAAATAGTCAGTGGCCCGTTCTTGTCCTCGATGGGCTTCTGCAGTTCCTTGTGTGCTCTGCCGAAGCGACGCTTCAGCACGAAGTCCAAACGTGTCAAGATGTTCGCTGCGAGATCTTTAGAAGCTACAGCATGAATGATGTCTTTGACCAGCTGGCGGCACATCGTGTCGATAACAGTGATATGCGCTTCAGCCATCTCCTACCAATGCACGGTCATCTCCTGAACAAGGCGTCCAACGCGCGCCGAGTCGAAAGTGCCAGGAAGATCCAGGCCGCGAGTGGCGAGGTAGATCTCCATCGCCCACTCGTCGACTTACTTGCTGTCCATTGTCTTTTGAAGCTTTTGGGCGTCCTGATAGGGCTTTGAAAGTTTCTGCTCAACAGCATCCTGCTTGTGGGTTCCTCCATACTCAGAAGTCTCATTGATGCGAAATTCAGTGCCGTACATCTGCATTTGAGCCGTGAACTCTTCCTGTACAGCAACAGTGGATCGAAGGAATCTGGGACTTTCACGCGAGCGGTTGCTGAAGAAGTCGCCTTTGAAGGAGCTATCGTACGCATTCTGAACGCTCTGGAAGAAATCAACGCTCGCAGACGCTAGGGCCTTTCTCTGATCGTCCAGCGTGGAGCGTTGTTGTCCCAGTGCCTTCAACTCGTTGATCGTTTCGTGATATCTCGCGTCTACTTACAGGAGAAGCTTCGACAGCTCTTTTCTCAAGACGTCGTGGAGCAGCACACCCACGCGCTCGCCGAGTGCCTCAATGCCTTTGGCTTCTGGAGGTATCGTCTTGTAAGCTCCGCGCTTGAAGAAGTCTTTCTCATTCTTGTTGCGAGTTGCAAAGCTGACGTGGCGCTCCTCGTAAGATCTATCGTGCAGCGTTAGTAAAGTGACGGAATTCGCGATTGAAGGGTTGACGGATTACCGATTCTTCAATATGTGCCAGCCAAGCTCGAGCTCGATGTTCCTGTTCCTGTTCCTGGCGACCTCAAGCCAGTTCTTCTCAGAATCAGACCCAGCCGACACTGTGTCTGGCTTCGTGATGATACCGAGGGTGCGGTCACCTCGTGGATGGACTTCCTGACACTTCGTCAGAATGGTTTGGGCGGCCAAATCACTCTCGGCCGAGATGATGGCAAGAACGATAGTACGCTCCTGCTTGATGTACTCTCCAATGAGCTCCTGGATTAGCTTCATGTCCTCCTCAGTGTGATGGATGGTAGGTGCGATTATCCAGCCAGGAAGATCGACAAGGGTGAGAGGACGTCTGTCCGGTCCTTCGATTTCGATGCTGAGCACGTTGCGGGAGAAGGCCCTGGACTTCTGCTTTCTGCTGCCGGTGTTGCTCTTGGCTTGAATTGAGTTGTTCAAGCCCATGTGTTTGGTTGCCGCCTCAATCAGCTGTGGTAACTCTGCGAAGTCCTGGATGTTTCGGTTGAAGGTTCTCAAATGCGTCTTGTCATTGAGGGACAGCTTGTCGTCGGGAATGATCTTGGTACGGATGTTGTTCGAGGCACTGCGACGGAGGACGATCTGTGTAGCGAATCGGGTACACAAGGTCTCTTTCGTTGGAAAGGGAACCTCGGTGAGCGCTTCGAGCACTGAGCTCTTGCCGGCCGACTGATCGCCACAGACCACAAGCTGTGGGAGCTGAAAGATGTGGTCAAGCCCGCGTGAGCGAAGCTCGTCAACCAAGTCCAACGCTTCCACGCACTCATCACCAAGCAGCTCATCGAGTGAAACGGTGGTTGGTGGAGCTTTTCTCTCGACGGTCATGATTGCAGGAATACGCGACGTGGGATGTAGGTATGCCAGAGCAGCCTGGTGTCGATGTTGTTGTAGTGGAAGAAGTTGTAGGACTTGCAATGAAGAGAAATCTTCTTAAGTAAATGCCGTGCCAGCAGGCAGCAGTGGCTCCGAGATGAAGTGAAGAAAAGGTGAAGGCAGATCCGTCCACCAAAAAGCATGTGAAGTGAAGGAGAAGTCAGCTTTTGATGGCAGGCTCTACTAATGCTGCGTTATGATTGGCAGGTGCTGCTTTTGATACTTGAAATAGTGAAGTTGTCATCTTCACTTCACTCAGTGTCTGCGCAGAGTTGTAGCACGAGATTGTCCTCATATGGCTTTCCATTGTGGCACGTGCGAGGACCTCGAGTGAGTGAATGAGATTTAATGCGTCCGCGCACCCAGAGCTCAGCGAGACTGAGGCACTGCAAGCGGCCAAGATCCATTGAGAGGGAGTTGCACACAGTCGGTTGGTCATGATATGAATCATTCGGTGTGACTCTTCGCGCGACGCTCTTTGGAGGCCGGTGTTCTGCAGTGACATCGGAGGCATTGCAAGCCAGTGTCAGAACATTCATCACCCAACTACCATGGGGCGGACGGCCTCGGAATGCTACTTGCATTGTGTGGAATATTTCTCTTCGCACTGCTGACGAGCACTGCTTGTGCATGCTTTCAAGTGGTCAGGCGCCTGGCATAGACAGGTGGACAGCGACTCTGAATATGACGTGCGTTGTCGGGCATTGGGACGTCAACACGTCTTCCATGAGGCTCCAGGAGCATAGCATAAGGTGAAGTGACGTCCATGTAGGATCGGCCGGGCTCCGAAAGTGAACCAGGGACCGGCTAGCGTCCCGAAAGACCCTCCCATCCTCGAGCAATTGATGCGGCGACGGATCCGATGATGGTGAAGCCCAAGAGTCGGCCAATCTCCTGGTCAGATTGCGGTCTTACTGATCTCATAACCCGCCGAACTGAGCGCTTGGCCGACCGCTCGATGTCGAAGGGACCTAGGCGAAGTTTTCCGTATCGCGAGAGCTCACATTCCCAACCAGTTGGGATGGCCTGGTATGGCTCTTCGATCTGGCAATCCGGCACGCAGCCATCTGCAGCCATCAGAGGTGTCGTCTGGCGGTGTATGCAGCCCAGGAGAGGTTGGTTTGAATCAATGCAGTGTGAGCCGATGTCCCGTAGACTGTGATTCGTACAATGAGGCAGGCCCGTTCTCAGGAACGCATTCTTTAGCTGCAGGCTTAGCTACCGCAGTGCTTGGCTGAGTAGTATATGCAGTGTGCATGCATTTGGTGAGAAGGTAGGGCCGAGTGTTCCACCGCCAACAGCAGTTCAATGTCTCGGCATGGTGCGATTTCGTCCCCAGCAATCGAGGCGGGTGTCAGATAGCGAGGGAAAGCGATAGCGATGATGGTGAGGACTGAGGCCCGGACTTGCTGGGGCGTCGTCGGAGTGTTGGCGGGCGGGCCTCCGGGCCAGCAATTTTTAGCTTCCGGCGCCGCATCTGGTGCTCGCGTGTGGCTTGAGCGCGAGGGAGTCGACGTTTTGGGGGGCCGTTGGGCGGTGGCATCGTCTGCTCATCAAATGCACGGCTTGGCAGCATCTGGAGCGCATCGAAGACAACGGAAGCGGCCAAACATGTTGCCTGCGGGCTTGAAGAGGAAACGGCACATCTCACTGCGTACAGTAGTGCGGCAGACAAACAAGCAACAGCTTCGACGGGCGGTCTCTCGACTGCCAAAAATGCGGGGAACAGCTTCACTACACCTCACGTCGAGACGAGTTCACGTTGACGCTCGAGCAGCTGCATGTCCCATTGGACTGCTGCACGCATACACCGCTCTTTGCCCAGGACAACCTCGCGCAGACACACAGACACCTGCACGCGTGTTCCGGGGAAGCAGGAAGCCACTGAGGTGCTATCTCTATCTGCGTACATGACAGAGACGCGATGCAGGCTTGGAGCGATGGGCTGAGCTAATACCACCTCCCGCGCGCCCTGGTCGACGACGGAAGGCCCTGGTCGACGGTCGTCGGGGGATTGGTGAGATAGCAGCAAAAGCAGCAGTGCGCTGGTGCTCTGTTTCCGTCGTCGTCGCATCGGACTTCGCAACTCGTTGAGGAGCTGTCAACTACCTATCGCCGCTGTGCAACGCTCGGGCGAATTAGGATAAACCGTTGCACGCCTCGTATGCACCACCGCCCTGCACCACCTCAATTTACTTTCGAGCTGCCTTGTATAAAGTACTCACTCACACCTCCGCCTCCTCCCTCTTACCTCTGCTTCCCTCAAAGCTCATACCCATCTCCCCGAAAGGTCGACCTACTCCTTCCCCAACAACCCGACACAAGACAAGACACCTACGATACCTAATCGACCTACGCGATAATGGCCGCTCCCCGTGCTACCCAGTTTATTGCCCTTCGGAATCTGGCTCGTGGCAGCCACCAGGTTCGCAACCTCCATATGACCGGCCCTGCGACTTATGCCTCTCCAATCCTCACCAAGGCCGAACGACCAGTCCTCAATCTGCCGAGAGATATTGCTGCCCTTCGTGCTGAGTGCAAGAGGAGAAAGATCGATGCCACTGGCCCCAAGAGCGACGTACGTTCAAACAGCGTAGTCTCCAGCCAATCCTCATATCCTAACACCTCATCCAGCTGATCGCCCGCCTCAACGCCGACGAGCTGGCCCACAGCCGTGCCTTCAGCACCGCCGCCGAGAAGCGACCCACCGTCGAGCAGAGCAACGAAGCCTCCAAAGCACCCGTCCGTCACTTCAACACCTCCCGCGAACTCAAGCAAGTCAACGACACCTCAACCATCGACTTCGCCTATCTCCCCGACGTGCTTTCCCCCGAGAACGTCGACACCTACTCTCAGGTCCGCGTACCAATCCTCCCCACGCTCGATGCGTCGACCAGTAGTCCGTACTCCAATACGGCCGTTGAACCGGAAGAAGTCGTACGTTCTACAAGCTCCAAATACCCGTGGAATCCCAATACTGACTTTCAACCACAGGTCGTCATGAAACCCCAAATCTCCAGCATGTCCGCCGACGCCGTCTACCTCCCCATGTCGGACCTCTCAGACGGCCATTCCCTGAACATCGACTTCCACGCCATGGCGGACCGCGTCGCTACCAACCTCCGTCGCATGAGCGTCCCAGTGGAAGAGCAAGCCAGCATCATGAAACAGATCTGGAATGATATGGTCGACGATGCCATGGGATTGAGGAAGCTCAAGGTCTAAATCGAGGGGCTATGACGGCCATACCAGAGGCAATGGGAAGACCAATACACGTACTGGGCCTCTTGAGAACGATGATTTTCACATGACGGCCGGGCAGAGCATCATATCTTTCACTAGCTATTTTGTAGTGTACAAACGACCACATCAATTCTTGTCAGACATATATGTCTGACAAACACACCATTTTGACCACTTTCCATATCCCATCGAAAATCCAAGCTGAGTACGATGATCAGCGTCCAGAATATACTCATTCATCGTGGTATCGAAAGCCAGGATCTACTACTAAGACTACAAATAGCATAGGGGTGTCGTAGGGTATCATCTATTCAAACAAGCTCGGAATCCAATGCAGAGGTGTCGCACACAATTCTCGACCGGCAAAACATTCCAGTACTCCTTTCGTGTAAGACAACATCGCTCTCACAATGACCATACATGACAATGACCGTCACAGCCACTGCAAACCAGCAATAGGCGGCGGCGTTCTCCTCTTCCTCCTCCTGCTCCTCTTCTTCAGGCTAGCGCATTCGTGCTATTGATTGCTACTCGCCCTCCTCGCTGCGCTCTGCAGACTCTGTGCCGTAGTGACCCGCTCTTCGTAAAGGCGGCGCAAGTCATCGACAGAGTTCTTCTTGAGATTGAGCCTCCTAGGTTCCAAGCCGCCTGAAGACTTTCTCGGTGGGCTGCTGTCCATAGCTCGGTTTGAGTTCTCCATGCTTGACATTCGCTTCAGAAGGCCGGGTGATGGAGCTCGCGGTTTCGGTACGTGAGGGGCTGCTAGATTGCTTTCGCCGCCGGTGATGATCGGGACTGTCTGCGTCTTGCGCACGGGGACGATGGGCTTGGACAAGGATTGAATGTTGGGACCCTGACGAGCTGCGGACGCTGGCCATGAAGGCTTGCGGAAGACACTCTCGCCGTCGGCACTCGCTGGCGACTTGACGAACTCAGCAGGCGCTGAGTTGATGTGGGTAGAGTCGTTCGTCATAGATGCAGAATCGACTGTAAGACGCTGTGCGATGTTGTTTGCTGCCTGCTGTGCCGCCATCTTCGCAAGAAGTGCATTGGTTTCTGATGCCTTCCTGCTTGTGTCGGACACAGGTTCTGCCTTGTTGGAATCAGGCGAAGATTTCTGCGAACTCGAGGACACAGCCTTTCGTTGAGGTACGGCAATGTGCGGGTTCGTATCTGATTGTGACAGAGAAGACTCACGCTTCTTCTCGTCCTCTGCAAAGCTGAAGTCCGCTCGCCTTGGAGGACCGAATCCATTGGCCGGTACGTAGGCGGACGGCGAATCAGCCACATGTATGCTCCTACCGTCGGAGTCAAACATCGTAGAGTAGCGAGGTGGTTGGGACACCGACGAGGTGTCAATCAATTGTGCATCAGGCGCATCGTCCATGTACGGAGAAGGTGGCTCCGCGGGATATTGTGGTGCCGGCTTCCTTTTCGGCAACGTTGGCAAGTCAAGCTTCGGCCTTGGTATCGATGGTATATCAATGTTGGGGATGTGTGGTGTTAGTGCATTCTTCAAAGATGCCGCTCTGGATCGTCTCGGTGGTAGCGCTGGCTTCTCTCCTTCGGGTGACAACAAGGTTGGGCTGTCAGCTTCGCTCATGATGATCCGATGCCCTTCACCATCCTCTCCAGCGTCTGCTTCCTTCACTGACTTAGCATGAGCGTCTTCCAATGGATCCTCGTAGTCCTTCGAGTCTGATGGTGGTTGGAGGTCGAGGAGGAAGGCTTTCGAGTCAATGCCCAAGCCGGCTCGAAGCTGCGGCCAGAGTTCAATAGCTGCTTGCAACACCCTCTTGAAAATTGGAGACATCTTGCCGTCCTCCATTTGATTCGAGCCGCAGATGAGGCACATCGAGAAGCAGATTGCAAGGTTTTCGGCGTTCATCTTGTTCTGCACCTCGTGTGAAGCCACCGACCACAGCAACGGTAACAAGTGTCGTGTTAATATCTCCCGCGATGTAGGGCTTAGAGGGGAAACGTTGGACGCAGGCAAGATCATGTCAACAAGGTCCTCGGGTGTAACTTGCACATTCGGATCTTCGTATTTCTCTTTTAGTCGCGGGTAGCATGATTCGGGAAAGATTGGCTCTCTGAGCTCTCGATACCACATTTTGATGAGAGATGCTGCCAAATGGACGCCATATGCATCTTCTACTCGGAGTCAGCGAAGTATAACATGGCACCACGCGCCTATACTGACCTAGTCGGACTTCATCAATGAGTGAGGGATCAGCGCCGGGTTGAACAAAGGTGGCTCCTTTCTCCTTCCACACAACGAACTGTTGGCCTCGATCGTATGCCTCCTTTAGAAGTCCTTGAAGGGTGCTATGAGGTGGGATGCGGAACAGGCCCTCTGTAGTGATATTGGACGGCATCACAATGAAGCTCGTCGTCTCCCGCAGCACACGCGGCAGTCTTGCTTTCCCAGTGTTGATGTTCTTGGGCAATGGGTGTTTGACACCAAATGCCCTCCTCCCCGTCACGAACGGGGCATAGATGTCTGGAACCGCCTTTCTGTCCTGCAGGTACGCGCTTGGTGGGATGAGGAGCTTCTCGATCGGAACGTGTAACGCCAGCTGTGACAAAGAGTTGACGTGGACGATCTTGCGTCGAAATTTGGGCGATACTATCGTGCCAAACACGCTTATTAGGACCCGCACCCATGTCCGTGGGTGTACAATGTACAGCTTCTGCAACTTCTTCCTCGTGGCCCTGCTCAGGACGTGGTAAGCCTGTAGGTACCACCCAGTATTCGGTCCGCTTTTCTTCTCTGCTGTTGCATTGTCTGGAGTGCCGCCGGCGAAGAAGACAATCTCGTAGTCCGCGCCTGCGATCAGCTCGTCCTCGCCAGGAAGTCGTGCCAGCACATAAGCAAGTAAGCTGTCGTAATCGACCTCGAAGGCATCGGGGAATGCTGCGGCATTGAGGACATAGATCGGTCGACCTTCTAGAGATGGTAGCGGAGATTTGTAGAGGATCGATGCTGCAATCGCTGCCAACTCCGGCAAATAATCTTCGTCATGCTCCGCTGGAGGCACGGTGGAAAGAGAGTGGCTTCGATCACGACGGGGTCGTCGCTGGGTGGCCGCCGCGAGGGCCGCTCGCATGTTGGGCATGTCTGATGAAGTCCAGCAGCTGGAGACGAGCGGTTCAGTTGGGAGTGGAACCCGTTTTCGTCATGTCTCGCACCCTAGCTCCAAGTCATTGCGGGAGGGCGACACACGCGTCTCGTGGCGTCAGTCGTGCCCGGGATATACTGGCGCCTGGCAACACAAGAGTGACAAGAACTAAGGATAGCAGTTATGATTAGAGGAATTCGGGCTGCCTGGTGACGCCAACGTGCCGGGAGCAGTAGGCTTTCGTGGCAGCGTGGGAAAGGTGATCATGTGAAACTGCGACCTCTTGGTCTGACCCTGGTGTCGAAGGAATGGAAGCGTGCATTCATCCCAGGATGCCCTGCGTTCAATGCGGCGGCAGCTAAGGTTCGGCCCGCAAAGATAAGACAGATCGGCGGCGACATCGGGTCACAAAATTACCCATCCACCGACCGAGGGGCAGCAATTCGCCAATGGCTCTGAGTCAATTCGCGGTGTGAAGAGTCATACCAACACCACCAAACAGCGTCTTGCGCCAGACACCTGCCTCTTCCTGCTCATACACACTCGCTCAGCAAACCGCCATCATCATGTGTGGCATCTTCGCGTGCCATTGGTTCGTCGTCTCACCCATTCACTGGCACACGACCTTCACATGCTAACCCACCGGCAGCCATCCCGATGTGCAAAAGTTCCGCCCCACGGCCATTCGCATGGGCAAGCAGGTAAAGCACCGCGGCCCTGATTGGAGTGGTAACCACACCGCGAACAACACCATTCTCGTCCATGAGCGTCTCTCCATCGTCGGTATCGACACCGGCTCCCAGCCACTCCTGAGCGAGGATGGCCAGATCGCACTGGCAGTCAATGGCGAGATCTACAACCACAAGATCCTGAGGAAACAGATCAAGACTCCATACCCCTTCAAGACGCATTCTGACTGCGAGGTCATCATTCCCCTGTATCAGGAGCATGGCATTGACGCGCCCAAGTATTTGGACGGCATGTTCAGTTGGGTGTTGCACGACAAGAAGCAGGACAGATTGATTGCGGCAAGAGATCCTATTGGCATCACGACGTTCTACATGGGACGATCGTCGTCAACACCAGGTATGGAACAGAACACCCCAAACTTAGGGTACAATCGGACGCTGACTTGGGCTAGGTGCCGTGTACTTTGCTTCTGAACTCAAATGCCTCCACCCCGTCTGCGACCAGATCGATGCTTTCCCACCAGGACATGTCTACGACAGCAAGACGGACTCTTTGACAAGATACTTCACGCCGAAGTGGCTGATCGAGCCGGACAACATCCCAACCACCCCACTTGACCTGAAGCTGCTGCGAGAAACGTTCGAGCGCTCAGTGAGAAAGAGACTGATGGCTGAAGTACCTTACGGTGTGCTTCTTTCGGGAGGTCTGGATAGCTCCTTGGTGGCCGCCATTGCACAACGCGAGACTGTTCGTCTGCAGAAGGAATACGCCCGGCAACAGGCACTGATATCCGGCACGAGCAGTCCAACCATCAACGGAGTGGCCAACGGCGCTGCACCACGGCCTGATGCCGGTGACGAGGAGCTCGCGGGTATCGACGAGGACTATCACCTCAACTCGGTCCCTGTTCTCTCTCAACTCAACAGTTTCTCGATCGGTCTGCCCGGTGCACCGGATACGAAGGCTGCTCAGGAAGTAGCCAAGTACTTGGGCACTCGCCATCACGCGTTCACCTTTACCATTCAAGAAGGCCTCGATGCTCTGTTTGACGTGATCTTTCATCTCGAAACTTACGATGTTACTACGATTCGCGCGAGCACGCCTATGTTCCTGCTCTCGCGCAAGATCAAGGCCATGGGCGTGAAGATGGTGCTGTCTGGTGAAGGCTCCGACGAGATCTTCGGTGGGTACTTGTACTTCCACAACGCCCCCAACAAGGACGAGTTCCACAAGGAAACTGTTCGACGGGTGAAGGATTTGCATCTTGCCGATTGCTTGCGGGCCAACAAGAGTACGTCAGCTTGGGGTGTCGAGGCTCGAGTGCCGTTCCTTGACAAGCAGTTCCTCGAACTTGCGATGAACATCGACCCACAAGAGAAGATGATTACCAAAGACCGCATCGAGAAGTACATCCTTCGGAAAGCGTTCGATACCGAAGGCGAGCCTGGTGCGAAGCCATACCTTCCCAAGAATATCCTATGGAGACAGAAAGAGCAATTCAGTGACGGTGTTGGCTATGGCTGGATAGATGGTCTCAAAGATGAAGCAAAGAAGATGGTCACGGACGAGCAAATGGTTGAGGCCACCATCCGGAAAGACAAGCCACACTGGGGTGACGATATCCCTGACTCCAAGGAGGCTTACTGGTATCGCTGCATGTTCGACGAGCACTTCCCACCTTATTGCGCAGGCACTGTGAAACGGTGGACGCCGACGTGGAGCAAGCAGACAGATCCTTCCGGCCGTGCTATTGCGTCTCACGAGCAGGCCTACAAGCCTGGCGAGGGCCAGTAGATCACGAAAACTTCGGATGTAGTCGCTACGGACTCAGCCTCAGAGACCACGATCGAAGTGTCCGGATTCAGGTAGACTCCTTGAAGATAGATGTACCAATAGAGAAATGACCCACAGCCAGCTCGCCGCAGTTCTCAGATCATTGTTGATGTCGCAACTGGATGTTGACGCCCGGTTGGTCTTGCTTCAACGGAGTACTTGAACATACCTGTGGCATTCGAGGCGACGTTCTGGCTCGGCCCTGTATGCGCTCGTGCATCTGCGAGCGACTGGAAGAGCAGACTCCTCGTTGAAGGCAGTCGTCGTGAGGCTCGCTCGAAACGCTCGCGTCTTGCGATCATTGTTGCAATCATTGTTGTTGTCCGGCAAGGCCGCAAGACAAACAGAGTGTCCTAGTGTAGCACAGGTAACAAGACTCATTCGCAGCAGCGCACCATTTCACCGAGGCATGCAGGATATCAATATCGATCGGCTTTGGACGCACACTGGTGGACAAACGCTAGGACGACCAACAGGAGACAGTTGTACAAGAACTTGGGATTCCTTATCCTCCACCTCTTGCAAGACACCAAGGCTCGTCATATGCTCGATACCATTCGTGCCTGTAGATCATAGACTTGGACCTAGGCATTCCGAATAGTTCCACCAGTAGCGATCTTCCAGAAGCTCCAAGCTTTCGGCCGTCGTCTTATCGACGTCACGGCATCGATGTGTTCTTGAAGCTACTGTACTGTACTACTGGGTCTGTCATCCTACCTTGCGGAGCCAGAAGTTTTGGCTGTCACGCAGAAGGAGCTGGAAACCACACCCCTCCGACAGCGCATCAATTGTGGAGTACAGAGGAAGCCCATGGGGGAAGGGCTCAGAACAATCTTATCTGCTGTCCGCCCGCTTCCAGCGAATTGCAGAGGCTCAGCGTGAACGCCTAGCCGGGTCGTTTTCGAAGACGTAGTGCATCGTCGAGGAAGAGCACGTAATTTCTACATCTCGCTCCTGAGTCGAGTCTCCAAGTCACGCCTCGGAATTCGTTGTCGACATGAGTCAAGATATGCATTGAATGGAAGAGCATGTGTATCGATCGACCTCGGTTGGCGAGACAAGCGTGTTGCCGACCTAGGGAGCCATGGCGTAGGTGCGGTTGGAAGAGCGGTCGAGACGTGGAAAGACCAGCAGTACGTACCGCGCCTGGAGATGATGTTCTCCAGGTATTTGGTTCGTAACCTTTCCGCTCTACCTCCTACTTTGACCCGCAGTCCCTGGCCCAGTGTCCGCCAGGCTGACGAGGGCTACGCAGGCGGTAAGAAGAAAGGCATCCTTTAGCCAAGTTCAATGCATTGCGTCCGGTGTGGGGGATGAGAGTAAGATCTCCTGATCGAAACGATTTGCGGCATTTAATTCTCAGGCACGTAGGTGGGAGGAGGATTGTGCTGCGTTGGGTCTTGCGCCGCTGGCAGAAGTCGAGGCAATTTGACCGATCGAAACGCAGTGAGAAGCGTCCCACATTATTGTCGACTCAGAGGCAACGCGAGTCGTCAATGCATTTTGCCCTATTGTGTATGCCATTGAGTCAAATGCCGATTGGTACCGGAGATGTGGTGGAAAAGGGCAAGGGAAAGTCTGGTGAACAAAAGTAGACCACGACTTCTCCCCACAACCATTTGGAACAAGCTTCTTCGAGATGCAGCGACAAGCACGCGGCCAAGCATGTGCCAATAACGTGTACGCCTCCCGCCGAACCATAGAACGGTCGAGCAAACTCTGCCGATCTGCCAGCGGGCAGAAGTCGACGACGCTTCGTGTCTAGAATTGCAGCGACACAAGAATGTCGCTGTCGGATCGGGAGAGCGACGAGAAAGACACTGCCCTCGGCCTCCTCTCAGAAGATCTTGTTCAATCGCCTACACACAAGACAGCCTCGACGAAGTCCGTGGACTTCGATGGTCTGCTTACGCCTTCATTGATTCTGCACGAAGACCTCACATCCGGCAATGGTGGACAGGCATGGCCGGCCGGTTTGACCTTAACCAAATACCTCCTGCGGCGCAAGCGGGACGAATTGCGGGATGCGTCCTCAATGTTGGTCTCTCTCGAAATTGCTCAGGTTTCATCTGTACATGCAACTGCAAGCAGCTGACTGAATTCATGGCAGCGTTGAGCTGGGTGCTGGCGGTGGGCTCTGCGGGTATGTGAGCACGCGAGCTTTTCTCGTTACGAACACCACGGGATGTACTTATTCATCGATAGGCTGGCTATAGCCGTGGGGTGCAGGCCGAAGCATCTCGTTCACATCACTGATCAGCAAAACATGCAGGACTTGATGAAGCAGAATATCGCGCACAACAACCTGCAAGACGCGGTCAAGGCGTCCGTCTATGACTGGGGAAACCCGCGTCCTGAGCATATTCCTCAACCAGACGTAGTGCTTGCAGCAGATTGCGTGTACTTCGAGCCAGCTTTCCCTCTGTTGTTGCAGACGCTGCAGGACCTGATTGGATCCAATACTGTTTGTTACTTCTGTTTCAAGCGGAGAAGGAGGGCCGACATGCACTTCGTGAAGGCGGTCAAGAAGATGTTTCTGTTTGAGAACGTGACCGATGATCCCGACAGCGAGAGCTATTCGCGGGAAAACATATTTCTGTAAGCTGGGTTTCGTCAGTCAGAGGCGCTGCTACATTATGAACACGCGCTGACCTTGGCACCAAGCTGCACAATTAGAAAGAAGCCTGTCCGGTGAACGAGAGGAGGCATGGAGGCATGGAGCCGGGATGACAGGATCGTGGCGAAGCCCCAGCGTCGCATGGCATATTTACGATGTCCCATGGTGCCTGACCTACGCGAACAGGAAAAGGCAACGAAGGATCCTGGGTGTGCATCGATCACAATCGTGCCATCGGTCGGACAGCCGTGCTTCGTCCGAAAGGACGCGCAAACAAGAGCAGGCACATGAGCAGAAGCAAAGTCAGAATGCCGTGTATTGCGGACCAGTCTTCGATTGTTAATCAATTGTTCCATCTCCGTGGCGTCTGATGTCGAAGAACGAGGAAACGTGCGTGCTGCTGCTTGCAAAGCAACACTCTTCGCGCTTGCGGCAAAGCTGGCCGTCGATTCCGTGCCAGCCGTCTAGCTATTACCATTCGCACGACATAATCGGGTGCTCACATCTGCAATCAAGCGAGCTGCTAAGGATGCCAGGGTCGCCATTCGCACTGTAGGCGCTCTGCGAAACACCGACGCTGAAGTGTAGTGCGGCGGCGGCAGCTACGACGATCGGTGGTGAGCAGAAGGCACGCAGCAGGTGAGCACGGTATGACACAGCTCTCAGACGTTTCGTGGACATTCCTACGACGAATGTGGTGTTATTCTTCTCTCCACGATTTCTGTACTGTTCTGTGCTGTGCATTGCCCGGCGTGGGGTCGTTGTTTCACAGCGCTTCCGCCTCTGCGCCGCGCCTTGTCCCACAGGTCAATGCTAGGGTGCTCCAGTTGCCGACGGCGCAGCATCTCTTTGCTGGCGTGTCGGTGATCTGCAGCTCGCCGGCCGCCTACTCCGGCTCTGCTAAGAGGACTGATTTGGCGTAGTACTTGCAGCGGTGGATCCTCGCTTTGTAGTCCGACTAGGTAGCGATAACGGCGTAGTGGAGCTTAGGGTTAGGCGCGTTAACTCGCGAGATTGTTAGAGTTTGCTCCTTTAACTGCACGCGTTTTGTACTACTAGCTACTATATTAATATTATTCTAAAATACTAGAACTATATAGTAAGGTATATATAATATATATATAGAGGATTAGTAATTAATAGAGTGTAGTACGTATCTATAGAGTAGTCGAGACAACGTCGCTAGCGTATTATACGCTACCTATCTACTACTATACTACCTCGCTATTAAATTAAGGTCGAATCTTTGTTACTATTACTTTACTTATATTTAAGTATTAGGCTAACGTTATTCGTATCTACCTCTACTAAACGTGTTATTATCGAACGTATTATAGACATAGAGCGTTCTATAAAGGATTTAAAGGCGGATATCGATTATTTTATATATATAGTTATAATAAAGAAGTAGCTAGAGTTAGAGGGTATTAATAAGGAGTTTAAGAGTAGTCTAGAGCCGCTTATCTACGAGTATAACTTCTAGTAGTTATCCGAGGAAGTAAGGGTATTATAGAGGGGGTTAGTAGAGCTAGCGAATCGTTATAAGAGTTTATTAAAGGGGTTAGCTAGTTTAGTAGATTATTAAGTAGATAGCGGCGTTTAATAAACGCTTTTATATCGACCTATATATACTAGATAGGTTTATAGTCCTTATATATATAATAAGGACTATAATATAAGTAACTCTAAGTTATTTAATAAGGTTAACTACGTACGTTAGGCTACTACTAATAGCGCTAGCTCGAGCGAGCTAGCTTATAGAGGTAGTAATATTAATTCGGAAAGTTTACTACTATAATATAGTTAGCTAGCGTAAAACGACGAATATCGAGCTCTAAGAGTACTATATCTCCTCGTTTAATCTAATACTAGCGTAAATATAATCTAGAGGTATTATAGAGGTATAAGCTACTTATAAACTTTCCTATTAATAAACGAGATAAGAGCGTAGCTAGCTTAAAGAGTAACGCTACCTCTACTACTATATTAATCTCCTATTAACTCTTCTATATAAGTAACTACGCTAGCTTTATTCGAAAGTCTCTCTATAAGATAAAGTAACGTTATTATTTTTTAGGCTAGAGTATAGCTACTTTAGTATCCTTATAGATAATAAATATGTTAATTATAGCTATATTAAGTAGGAAATAGAATAGTAGGTACTATAGTTTATACGCTTTATACTAGGTACTATAATATAAGCGTAGTTAATTATAGATATCTATACTGTTTATATAATTATTATACTTAGCTATAATAAGCGGTATTACCTTTATCTTACGCTCTATTATCTAGTAAAAGCGGACGTAGACGTTAATATAGGAGTTAACTAGGCGTAGGCGTACTCGTAGACGCTAAACTCGTTCTTTAATAGGTAGAGCGTTTATAAGGAACTATACGAGGTTCTTATTTTACTAGAGGACTATAGCGACTCTATAAATAACTCTAAATAGTAGCGTATCGAATAGAAACTATATAGTAGCTTAGTTAAGTAGAGAGTAGGTAGATACTTTATAATTTCCGTCTTTTTTTATAATACCTAGCTTTTTAAACTTCTAACCTCTCTATAGCTACCCTAAAGAGCTAGAACGTACTATACTAGTAGTAGCGATACCTAGGTACTTTAGGATAGCTAATAGGACGATATTATTAAATAGGTTATCTATATAGACGTAGTAGTAAAGAGTAATAAAGAGTAGTATTAGGAGTAATTATAATACTATAATTCGAAATAGTAAAAGCTTAGTAGTTAAATTAATAGTAGGCGCGCTTTCTAGTCTATACGCGCGGGCTGTACTACCTAATTCGGCTAGCTCGGTTATATAAGCTCTTAGATTTAATATTATTATATATTATCTAGTTATAATATTATAACTAATACCTTTATAAATACCTCGTTAACGCTTTTTACGCTTCTTAGAACTTTCTTTCGACTACTCTATTATTTCTATAGGCGTTAACTCCTCTATAACGATTATAGGCGCCGCTAGTACCCTCGCCTATACCGAATCCGGCGTTAAAATCTCCTACCTCCTCTTCGGACTACTAAATAAGAACGTATATAAGTACCTATTTTTATATAAGTAAAAGATATAATACCTAATAGGTATAAGCTTCCCTCGTATTATAATAATATACTTAGACTTTCTAGTAAACTAGATTATCGACTTATTAAGAGATAGGTACGTACCTAGCGTTATAACGCTTCTAAATTAATAGTAAAGGAGTTTAGCTAAAAGTAAGATCTAGTAGTAGCTAGGCTAGCTAGAATAGCGCTCTATAGGCTCTCTAAATTAAAGAGCGGCTTTAATCTATCTAAACCGCGATTTAGTTATATATCTAGTAATCCTATACTCTAGCTAGTACCTATCGACTCGCTAATAGTTACTTTTATTATCTATTTATATAGCTAATATATAGATAATTAAACCTAGCTAAATCTTTATAGTACTAGCGTCTATAGGCTTCTAAATATTACTAGAGATAATAATAACTTTACGTCTATTATAGACTATCTTAAACTCCTCCTTTATCGACGTATAGAGATTCGTTATATTAGCTATTAATTCGAATACCTCTAGTAGCTAGAATAGCTTAAAGAACGCTAACTAGGTATTAGATACCTCGTTAGGACGTCTACCTACTAAATAGATAGGTAAATAGATCTAACGAATATACTCTAGTCCCTTAAGCGGCTTAAATAGAGGCTCTAACTCCTCTACTAGATAGTATAGACCTCCGGCTCTATTATCTTATCTATTAGCTTTAATATTAGTATTAAAATCGTCTACCTCCGGCTTTTATATACGCTTATATACTAGTTTAAACCCTAGCGGTAGGTCTATATTACTATTAATCTCTCTATTACTGTTAAATACTTAATATTCGAGCTTAGAGTCGTCGTTAATATATAGAGGTTAGTAATCTATTCGGAACGTTAGCTAGTAGTTACTATAGTAGCTAAATTACGACTTAAGAAGCTTAAACTCTAAGCCTCCGAGCACAGCGGCATAGCTAAGACTCGGCTATTAATCTACACACCCCTTGCAGTCAACAATGCGGCTAAGAGACTGGATTCATGACTATCTAAGAGCTAGACAAGGCAATGCTAGTTCTACCGACGAACGCCGCCAGCGGACGAGTTTAGCGAAGAGATGCTCGCTCTCACTGGAGAAGCTGGTGTCGCAGTGGCTGCGAGCTCCTGGTCTTCGCACGCCTTGCCAAAGGTCGATGCTGGGATGTGGATGACAGCGGGCTGGCGCCGCGCCGTACCAAGAGGCCTCGTACCAGGGCGGATAATTGTAGCAGTCCTCAGGCAAAAAGGCAGTGCTCATCAGGTGCTGCAGGCCAAGAAGCAACTACTTGCGCGATCGCAAGGCTTGTCGTGCGAATGTTGCACGCAAAGGCGGCGATCGGTGGAGCATCACGACGATTCCGTCACTGCGCGCCTGCGCGAGGCCTCATCGTGTGGACGTGAGTGGCGCGGACGTTCGTTGCAGTGAGAGACCGAAGCGAGCTCGGCTGGATCGGCAGAATGGGCGACATTGCCTTTCCGCTAGCACTCTTGTCATGCAAGCTAGAGCGCTCGATGTGGGCGCGCTCCCACCTCGACGAGGGAAGCCGTCGGCGCGTGCGTCTCTTCATATCTCCACCTGCCAGACGCCCTCTTCCTCGCCCAGACCCCTCCAACTCACGACTCACTCACCCACATCCTACAATGGACCAGCAGACCAAGGCCATGTGTGGACGAGCGCCAGCGACGCACAAGCTGCTCACCAACCTGTCCTAGATTTGCTCAACACAACACCCCAGCGTTACGTGCGACAGGCATTGTGCAGGAGCCGCCCTGTTGCCCATCCATTCTCAGACGGGACGCTGCGCAGCCAAGGCTGAGCAACCTTTAACGGCCGTTGGACTCGACGTCAATAAGGACCGCTTCCATACAACTAGAACTTCGACCGCTCCCTCACACGACTTGATACACTATACATATTTCGACGATGCGACTGAACTGCTTCTGCGCCGCGCCGGCCAATCTCCCACAGCTCGACCAAGACGAAGCGCCTCGACTGCCAAGGAAGAAGACGGGTCTCAAGAGGCAGGGGACCGGTGAATCAGCAAGCAGCCGGTGTAGCACTGCGTCCAATTCGAGCATATCCAAGCTGCCACCATGCAAACGACAATCCGATCCCAAAGTCGAAGCCATGATGATGCCAGTACCAACCGAAGGGGAGAGGCCAAGCCGATGTCTACGGATGAGCCATCCACGAATCTACGGCAATATCGTCGACTCGATGAAGAAGACCAAAGGTTGCCGTGACTGGCGCAACTTTCAAGTCTTCTACAATGACGAAATCGACATGACTATCTCTGCTGTCGACGTTGCCAAGAAGAGAGCCGATGACTACGAACGCAGGCTGCGAGAACTGAGCAGCTTTGGTTCCAGTGAACCACGACAGTCAATCGGCGTCGACATGATCGGTTGAACGTTGTCATTTTTCAGTGAATAGTGTACGATCGTTGCGCCGTGCGTTGTACGATCTCAAAAGAAAATCCCCCGACGGCCCCTCAGCCAACCGTTGCGTTCTAGCCCACGCCCGGCCTCCGGATTTCGAATCAATCTTCGGGCTGTTAACGGTTCACGTGCAACGGCGATATTGCTCATCATATCTGCGACTCATATTCCAGCTCTCTCGCCGCCGGATCGTCCTCTTCAAACCCTCACAAACTTTTGAGATGGTCGCGACTTTGACATCATCGTCATCTTCGAGTCGAAGCAGCACTTTCGACAACTCCTCGGACACCGGTCGATCGACGTCACCGGCGTCACCCACCTCACTCGCCAGTCACCAAATCTCAGAAAGCGCATCACCGTCGTCAGTCAACAACTTCTCAGCCTGTGGTTCGACGTCGACTGGTGGCAACCCACATGCCGAACGTGACAACTCTAGTCAACTTGCGATGAAGCGCTTTATCTTCGGTGATTACGATATCGACTGGAGATCTATTCCGGCGGTCGACGAAGAGACGCTCTTCAACCATGCCACGTTGTTGTACCGCAGCGACCTTCGGTGTAAATCGTCGCGCGACTACTACATGGAGATTCTCAACGGCTTCCGGATCAAATCTGTGGATCCATCGACAGCGTTGCTGTCCGACGCCAATACGATTATCATTGACGGCGAAGAAGTCGTCGATATGATCGCTTGACATGACATAATTTCCGAGACGACGAAACGCATACTTGCGTCGGTCTACGAATTTTGACGCGCTTAGAGCGCAAGACGTGCTATTTGGACAGGACTGGACAGTGGTCGAGCATGTTCAGCACTTCAGGCACCTGATTGGCCTGGTATTTGGCGTTTTAGCGATGCATTTTGATTGAGATATCCCGAACTAAAAGCGTTCAAGCGACGGAGTTGTGGCAAGCTCTTGGGAGGAGCATTTATGTGTAGATGCTGTAGATGGTGAAAGAATCTAAGACGACATGAAAGCTGTACCGCTACTTTCTTCTCGGTTTCTCATGTGCCTGATGATCTTGTGATCGACCGTGCTTGTACTGCTGTGCCCAAAACATCATGTCGTCTCTTCTTAGCAGAGATCGCCGTAGTCTTGGCACGTCCGGCTTCACCAGGTTCACCTCCACCGAAGCTTCGACGTTTCTCGTCCATCGCCATCCACCATGATATTACGACCGCGCCTTGGGACATCCTCTGTCCGCCAGCTGTTCAAACAGCAACATGGCGCCCGCCGTACAATTGTCGCGGCCCCGAAACCAGGCTCAGGCCCCCTCATGGAACGTCGCTCAGACCGCGCCCTCCCCGCCATCTCCACGGGCTCCTACCGCTGGCTCAAGACCATGCCCATCTTCGCCGTCATCATGGTGGGCTCCATGCTAGCCATCTTCAACTACCAAAAGACGAGCAGCTCGGTGGTTAGCAGCACCATGTATGCTCTGCGCACGAACCCAGAAGCCAGGAAGATCTTGGGCGACGAGATTTACTTTGCGAGCCAGATTCCGTGGATCTCTGGGGAGCTGAATCAAATGCATGGAAGGATTGACATTAGTTATTGGGTTAAGGGAACGAGGGGGAAAGCTTTGATGAGGTTTAAGAGTGAGAGGAAGACGAGGATGGCCTATGTGAGTACAATTCCAGCTTGAGGAGGACAAGACGGTCTTCAGACACCAGTGGGCTGTGAACAAGACGCAGGAATGGGCATGCTGATAATTGTGTAACAGTTTGATACGATCGAGTGGAGCATCCAGCCTGAGGGAGGAGAGAAAATATCCCTCATGTCTGGCAACGACCCATTCCAACAAGAAACCGCGGACAAAATCACCGTAGTGGCTTGATTATTGAAAGAGCAAGGAGAACAAGACGAGAGACTGCGGCGAACACCAGCAATACTTAGCGGTCGAAACACATTGCTGGAACACACCGACTCTGCCCGTGCTCGACACCATAGACAGTGGTCGGAAAGGCGGATCGCTCGAAGGAACGATGCTTCTGAGGCCAAAGTAACATGGGTGACACGAGCCCGATCGATCAGTTTTGGAGAGTGCACGCCGAGTTGCGAGCATGTTAGGACACCTTGTGTGTGGCTCCGCTTATCGTGCTTTGGAGCCACCACCAGCACATGGTGTGTCAGTGCCGAATGACCACTCAATGGCCAGCTAGACTGGCGAACGAGACGCCAATGCGTGTCAGATACGTGGTAAAGCGGGCTGCAGGTTGAGATGTGCCTGCCTGCCATAAGCTGGTGGCTAGTGTCCTCCGAATGCGCATGCTGTTGGCAGCTTAAGACCAAACAAGGCAACGTTGCGCGTGCCCAAGTATTAATGCTCCTCTCTTGATCAATACTCGAAGCCGCTTTCTTCTGGCTCCATACGTCTCACGTGGTGATCACCTTCGAGACTTCGAGATCGCGAGACTTGGCATTATCTACAAGCGCGCACGCGTCAGCCATGCTTCACTTGAAAGTTTTGTATTCTAGCCTGTTGAGACACGAGGCATATCTTCGTCTTGAGCCAAGAACAGCACCCAGAAGATTAGATGCTGGAACCATCTGTCAAAACGATCGACAAGGATACTTCCACATACGATTAGCGCAGATCTTAGATCTTCCAAAACTCAATCTCGCTGGCACGCCAATCGCGCGCGCTAATGCTCAGAGCAGGCGCTCGATGACGGTGTTGACACGGTTGTCATGCTCATTGTGAGGTACGCAAATGCTTGTCATGCTCACCACCTGCTGGTTTAGACCAAGAGGTGGGCGAGGATGTCGTGAAGTCTATGTTGTCACTTCATCATCCTCCCTCCCTTGCTTGACGGCACATTGAGATGACTGACGAGCCACGGCCATTGCTGGAGTCCAACGGTTCTCAGACGAGGTTCAACATGAGCAAAAAAATGGAAGGCCAGAAGCGGAAGAAGGTGTTGGTGGTGGGAGCTGGAGCTGCTGGTGAGTAGGATAGTTCTGGGGGCATATATGGCTGCTGACGATACAGGCATGTCTTGCGCGCACCATCTCGCCAACCATCCGGACAAGTTCGACGTGACCGTCGTAGACGCCGTGGACTACTGCGGAGGCCAGGCATACTCTATTCCATTAAACAAAGAAGAGACGGGAGCATCATGGCTTAACCAAGGCGTTCAAGGAGGCTCGTACATCTTCCATCATACGTTGACCATGTTCGCGAGGAACGGCTACTGGGCAGATCCTGTCAAGCTACAGGTCTCTTTCGGCAAGGGCGAGCAGTTCTGGAGCAACGTATACCCTACGAAGCTGCTTGAGAAGCACTCGGGTGAGGTCAAGAGATTCAGGACGATGCTGAGCGTTGTGCGTATGTTCGAGATCTTCTTCGCGCTTCTGCCCATCAAGTATCTGGTCAAGATCTTTCGCTTCTCGGACGAGTTTGCGAACGTCGTCACTCTGCCGATGGTGGCGCTGTTCTTGGGAACAGGCAACTACGCACCAGAGGTCCCATCAATGATCCTGGAGAGGCTGTCTACGAGTCCTACGTATGGCATGTGGTATCCTCCGGTCAAGAACAGCGTGGCTTCGAACTTGCCGCCAATGGTCGTGTTCCCGAAGCTGAGCGATTTCTACGAAACTTGGAGGAAGAACCTCATCAAGAAGGGAGTGAAGGTGCGACTGTCAACAGAGGTCACAAGGGTGGTCCGTAGGGACAAGAACGGAGTGACTGTGAAGATCATAGGGCGAACTCCAGTAGCTGATGGGCATAACCCAAACTCAGCGTGGGTGCCCGACGATGTCGAAGGATCCAAGGCTGACCCAGATGCCGTCGAGACAACCGAGGAGTACGACGAGATCGTTCTATGCGTTCTGACTGACACCGCAAAGCGTCTCCTCAAGGAGACAATCACGGGTGTCGAGTCTCGCGTCCTGGGTTCTGCCAAGTTCGCCAACGACATTACAGTAACCCACCAAGATCACGACTACATGAAGCGCCACTACGAAAACTTCTATAACAAAGACGTTGCCGTGTCATCCATCAATGGCGAGGACATGCAATCACGATGCGACTTCGCCAGGGACAATTTCAAGGCCATGTACCTCATTCGAAATTATCCACAGGACCTCACCAAACTCGAAATGTGCTTTGATTGCACAAACTACCAGGCACAGTTCCCGCCTGAAGTCCCCTTTGACAAGCACGTGTTTCAAACAATTTTCCTCAACAAGGAGCGAGACGGGCACCTTTGGACCTTGGACGAGATCGACGAGAAGAAGATCATTCGCAAGGACTGGTGGCATCAGCTCTGCCACAGCTTTACGCACTACCTCTTCGTGGTGCCCTGGATGTGGCTTCTCCAAGGCAAACGCCATACCCGCTACGCTGCCTCCTGGACGCTCGTCAACGCACACGAAGTCGCCTGCATCAGCGGAATCAGTGCGGCCGTCGACCTAGGCGCTGACTACCCTGACGATCTGGAGCGAGAC
The DNA here is from genome assembly GCA_002786045.1 of Zasmidium angulare. Classification (NCBI taxonomy): domain Eukaryota; kingdom Fungi; phylum Ascomycota; class Dothideomycetes; order Mycosphaerellales; family Mycosphaerellaceae; genus Zasmidium; species Zasmidium angulare. Next base: position 1,070,716 of record NHNX01000014.1, read on the forward strand.
AAGTTTGCATTCTTGGCGTTCAGGCTTTACTATCTGCTTATCTATGGCAAGTGGTTCAGGAGAAGAGCGACCAAGAAGAGCAAGGAGGGCGAGGGTGCGCAGTGGGCGACTGGAAACGAGTATGGAAGTATGTATAATGGACCTGGCGTGCAGACGGGTACGGATAGGAAGATCTGGAGGCAGGAGGTTGAGGCTGGTAGGAGTCTGGAAGGATTTTGAGGAAGCAATAAGTGTTGATTAAGACTAATTGCGACTTTCATCGAGCAGATATGCCCATTGTGTCTTGAGGTTCGTCTGACGTCGTTTGTTGCTCAAGATGCTTGGTTCCATCATCGCCAGCGACTATTGCTATGCTCGCACACTGACGAACACCGAGATCCCCCTTACACTAAGACTAGAACGTTGTTGTATGCTTGATGGAGGTAGTTCCCGGCCTCTTGACCTCGGTTTCGAGACAGGCCACGAGATCAAACACAGCACTGATGTTCAAGCATCATCTGCTGCCATTGGGAACAGTGTCGTGGCGAGACATCGAGGCGTTGTGTGAGTCGACAGTGATGGCCGCATGATATCTGCGGACAGAGAAGCATCGCAAAGAGTTCATGTAGTAACACGGTAGCATGGACTGCGACCAAGGGGGGAAACAGATGTGACAGGGGTGAAGAACTGTCTTTCGTTCTTCGGGTATCATAAGTATCGTAGGTGTCTAGCTGTTGTAGAGGTCGTAGGGCCACCTACTTCTCTGCTGCACGAATCCTCAGCTCCTGCTCTTCCTTCTCTCCAAGCTTTCTGAGGTCCAAAAGAGTCGCCACCGCTTGCATGATTGAATCGAACTGCTCGATCACCGCGGGTGTGGCCAGTGGGATAACCTCTGGGACGCCGATATGCAGCAGTATTGCCCCAATCTTCTCCGTCTGAATACTTGACTTCGCGATTCGAGGTTTGGTGAGCTTGTCTGAGGTGAAGGTGACACCGGTCGGTAATCTCTCTTGCATGACGACGCCATAGCGGAGTTGATCTGCTTTGGAGAGGTCGACTGGGAGGGTAGTGGCAGATGCAAGCGAATGAGGTCGACGCGGCGGCTCTCGAGGAGCAGCAGAGGTTGGTGTCATTGTTGACATGCCGTCAACGGAATGGCTGCCAGTAGGGCGCAGTCGTGGATTCTTCTTCATCCGATCCTGGGTCAGCAGTTGCTGCCACAGCCCGGTGAGCGCTTGTGAAGTGTTATACGAGTAGCCATTCGTTGACGGCGATGGGTTGTCAAGTCTATGCCTTAGCTCTTCGCGTTGGCTGTCGAGTGTGGCTTGGTTGAGCATGATGCGTTGCAGCTCGCCCAACAGAACTGTCTCCTCATCGACCTCATTTGCGCGCCGGTAGAGGTGTCCTTCTGCCAACTTCTTTCGCGAGGTCTCTTGTGCGGCGTTGAAGTTGGTGAGCGTCTCGTACTGACTGTACTGAGATGCCGTCATCGATGTGATGGGCGTGGAGATCTGGAGAAGTGCTGCTTCGACAGCATAGAATCGGGCCTTGAGGTCTTCCATTGTGCGATCGGAGTCGGGATAGTCGTAGCGGTCGGCAACGACGGGCCATTTGCCATTGCATTCGGCATAGGTGTTGACTAGGTACTCGGTCTCTTGCTCGGTCCATCCAGCGGAGGCAAGGTGCTTCTCGAAGGTGTCGTGGTCGTATTGGGGCACTGGAGGCGCCACGGCGTACTTTGAGAAGTGCTCACTGCTGGGGACTGCGCCTTGTCGCGTCCAGCCACTGCCAACGGCGCGGGGCACTCGCTCCCATTTCGCTGTTCTGCGTGGCCGAGGGAGGGGGTTTTGCGACGTGGGCGGTGGCAGCGGCGCCATGAGGGTAGGTCGATTGCGGTTGAATCTGGCAGTGGATGCAGTCGAGTGCACATGCACGTGCTGCAGACGAACAGATGCGTAGTCAGCAGCTTGGTCGGTGCTGATTTTGCGGGGATGCGACAGGGATGTCTTAGGATATCATCTTGACGGGCGGAGACCCCAATCGCAACGACACCTTCATTATTGCGACACGTGCCTGTGATTCGACAACCATCTATTAACACCTGACAGCAAGTTGAGCCCAACTCACTGCGAGAACCACAGGCGCGGTAGCGCTCTCGTGCCCATTGCATAGCCTGGCTCCGTGCGACTACGATCTTCGCACTTAGAAAGTACCAACCCACGTCGACCGGGTGCTGCATCGCGAAATGGCTCGCGCGTCCCCTTTGACGTCGTTACCGTGGCCCGCGATGCAAAAGCCCAGGCACCAAATCCAAGCCACATGGAGATCAAGAGCCATGCCGACCTCGTTCAGGCTCAGGACAAGGACAAGATCGTATCACTCTGGCATTGACAGCTACCATGGGTGATGAGAATCCCCACAGGAACGCGCTGGGGAAGCCTCCTGTTCAGAAGGTGGCACAGGTGATCTTTTCCTTCACTTGGATGCGTCATCCTTCAGGTAAAAACGCCCTTCCTCGAGGTTTATCCCCAGAAGATAAGGTCATACCATGCTTCGTAATGCTACTACCGGACCTTTGAGGCCTAGAGGTAAATGGGGAACCGCCTAGGGGAGGCTGGGACATGTGGAAAAGATGCGCCCTTGAGTGCCTTCAACACGGCGTGAAGAGCCCCAACCTCACCTTTCCTGCAGCCTGACCTGCTGGGCAAATTGTTCTCTACTTGGTTCTATATTCTGGCTACCAGTGCGGACAATTGAATTTCGGATCCATAGATATACGGGGAGAGACAGCTGCTTCTTCCAATGGACTCCCATCCCTTGCTTCGCACCACGGGCTATCCGCCGCCTCCATTCTTGTGAACTTCCTCAGCAAGGGCCAGCGTCATGGGCACTTTACACGTACCACGCGCTTCTTCGCGTTCAGGACGATTTTCTTTTCACCTGCTTCGCACGAACGGGCATACGACTAATGCAATGCGCTGCAGGACAACATGGCACACCGGACAAGAATCTTCTGTTGCGTTATGTTTGGCGTAGCAGCAGCTACACCTGACATTGCGTTTCCCTTCAACTCGCAAGTCCCGGCTGTCGCTCGCGTGGACACAGCATACAACTTTCAGATCTCAGACTCCACTTTCGCGCCAACATCAACCAATTTCTCCTACAGCTTGTCCAACCAGCCTGCATGGCTTGCGATCGACAGTGCAACCAGAACCCTGACAGGAACGCCAGGTCAAGGAGACGTCGGCTCCAGCGCATTTACATTGACAGCCGCCGATGGGGTTGGAGCAGCTCATATGGGATGCACATTGGTTGTCTCCCGCGATCCTGCACCACAGCTGTCAGGGGACATCAGCAAGCAATTGGCTGCTACCGCAAATCTTTCCAGCAGCCATCCGCCAGTGGTCACACTTTTGCCATCCACGGTATTCCAATTCGACTTTGAGCAGGAATCCTTCATCGACATCGTGCAACGAAAGCTATATTACTATGCGACGCTCAGCGACCACACCCCACTACCCTCGTGGCTCAAATTCGACACTACACTGTTGACCTTCTCGGGAACAGCACCATCCCTCAGCGCCTTCCCACAGTCATGGGAGATCCAGCTTATTGCTTCCGACGTGCCTGGGTTCAGTGCCACACAGGCTTCTTTCACGATAGCGATTGGCACCGAACAACTCGCGTTCGTGCCCGAAGAGCAGGATCTGAACGTTACGGCTGGCAAACACATCCAGTTGACCTCTCTTCGAGACCAACTATTTCGAAATGGAGTCAAATTAGAAGCTGCGGACTGGCAGCATGTGGAAGCTTCCTCGCTGCCTTCATGGCTAAGCCTCGATACATCGACTCTCACTATCGAGGGTGATGCACCAGAAGATGTGGCACAGCAGAACTTTACAGTGACGGTTAGTGATCTCACTGGCAATACTGCCACGGCGATCGTCAATCTGCTCCCCAACAACGCAACTCTATTCAGTGGTCAAGTAGGGACGATTGTAGCTGGAGCTGGCGACAAGCTGCAGTACCACCTTGACGACTCTCTATTCAGCGAGGCGGACCTAGATTTGAGCGTGACCCTCCCAACCAGCACCCAGTGGTTACACTTCGACGCCTCCTCAAGGGAGTTGCTTGGCACAGTGCCCGTGGACGCTGAAGCAGAGACATCAAAAGCAACACTGACGGCTACATCCAACGATGAAGGTGAAAGCCAAAGCCAAGTCTTCACGATCGAGATCAAAGCTGGCACCGCGAATACTCCAACTTCTTCAGGCCCAACCACACATGCGCTATCAACTTCAAGTTCAACATCGACACCTCGTGCTGCACTGAACACTGAGGGTACGAAATCAAGTCCAAGTGGAGGCATAATCGCAGCGATAGTTGTGGTGAGCCTGGTCGGAATTACATTACTTCTTGCCTGCTTGATATGGTGTTGTAGAAGACGGCGTCATCGCGGGTACGTGGACCAGTCGCCGACCCAAAAGCCAATCTCAAGACCAATACCACCTCCCGAGAGCGGCGATACTATTACAGTCACCACAGAACTACAGAGGGACGTCGAGAAAAGCGCGGGAAGCAATGGAGAAACAGCCATAGCAGGGCTACCACCCAAAGCAGAAGAACTTCCGCCTCAGATAACACTGAACTCTCTGGATCTTCCTTCGCATCCTGCGAACAGAAAATCTAGATGGTCGAAGCGATTTTCACGCTTGAGTTACGCCTCCTCGATTGGTCAGGGAGATGCCGCCATTCGAGCAGACTCAAACATCCCAGAGTTGGGCCAGGATGCACCAGGACTTCATACACCGCATGACAGCTTCTCAGTGGCAACAGAGATGGCTCGCAACTCGAGGCATCTCTCACAGCTTTCACCCAGCAAGCGTGCGCAACGTAACTCCCAGACTGGACGTCAATCTGGGAGTCATGTCGGCCTAGGCATATCCACGAGTGCGATAGGTGGCATAGCAAGGCACTCTTCGAAACGAGTTGACAAGCACCGCCGAGGGAGAAGTAGCTTTGGCGGGTTGTCAACTACGAGAGAAGCAAGTAGCATGGCTTCAATGACCACAACACGAACAAGTCTACTCTCCACGAGGCCATCCGAGTTCCCCCAGCCACCTCAGTCCGAACACACGTTGTCAATTTCTATACCGGCATTGTCCATCACCACAGTCGATACTCTGAGGGACCCAAAACGCAAGAGCATTCGTATGATACAGCGCAGCGACAGTGTTGCAGACGACAGGCCTCTCGACATCAAACGCAAATCGTTTATTCACAATCGAGTCATGGCGGTGAAGGACGGGTCTCGTGGCAGTGTGCAGAGTCCGCTCTTTGCTCATGGGTCTCGAGCATCCTCGATTCACAAAAGGCAGAACAGTCACTCAGCGAACACGTCTTCAGCGGGTAGTCTCAGGCGTACCCGACGATCAAAGAATGGAAAGAGCATGCTCACGACATATTCCGAGTCTTCCTCTCTCGAGCCGCAGCCTTTGGATCCGCGTAGATCAGACACTCGCGAGTCCAAGAGACTGAGCCAAAGAGTAAAATCTGCCTTCGCACCGAACTTTCCGCGGGTTATGAGCAGTCATTCCGCCATGGTCACGCCGCATGATGACGACGACTACACCACGACTGAGTCTTCATTGAACAGCAATGACTGGATCGAGGACGAGAAACCGGACTGGGTCAAGGATGCGCACAAGCCCCGGCATGAACGAGACTGGGTTCTGACGCATGAGGCATCACCAACACCTCCTCCTGTGCGCTCAGAGTCCCAACAGCGATCCGGATCGAGGCTGAGCACCAATCCCGCCGAGGCTGGAGCCCCGAGACCAGCATGGAAAGATCGCATGCAGGAGAAGTCGTCCTCGCCACTATCATCAAACGTCCAGGTGATTGAACCACGGTCTGCGTCTCACAGTCGAGATGTGCGTAATGGTCATAACAGGCTGAGCGAACCCATTGACCTGGTGAGCGCCGATAGCATGCACAAGGGAAGGCCGCGGTTGGCGCAGACCAAGTCGAGACGCCCAGTCAGTGTGGAAGAGGTGCAGCGGCTGAGCAGTATGAAGGCCGAGCGGGAAGAGGCCACGACGGGTGGCAGCGAGCAATGGTATGATACAGGTTCAGAAGGAAGCGATATGGAAGGGGCCGGGCTCGCGCCTCGAGCCTCGAGCGGTCGTGTTGGTACGCAAAAGTCTGACATGAGTGGCCCAGCGTTCCTTTAGGCCAGTATACCGCCGTATAGCAGTCGAAGCGCTCATCCCCTTTAGTAGAACGAGTGCTGCTGTACATTCCCGTAGTTCTCACTCTGCCGCACCTGGCGCCTGGCAAGCACCGGACAAGGCTCCGAGCCGGCCCTGCATCTGCATGCCCACGAGTGACTCGTGATTGTTGCGTCGCCAAGACGAAGGATGCTGACCATTCGTCTCTTCGCACGATAGTTGGTGGTGGTTGTGGTGGTGGTACGGCGGTAGCCTGTAGTGAGGTCCTCGTGATCGGCTTGCTGAATCGGTGGCTAGCGGCCGCTGCAAGATGGCGCACAGTCCGGCAGCACGTTGTCGCGCCCACAGACACGATTCGCCGCCGTGCCTTTCGTCCACTCTCCCGTCAACTCTGCTTGCTGGTGAGAGAAGTCATCACCCTCGTTGGCGGAAGGTTTGACGTGATGCGGTGCGAGCAACGGACCCCTCTTTCCAAGCTCCAGACGTGAAGAAAGCCAACCAACCCCGGCCCCACCGTCGCTGCAGATTTTAATCGATAGACTCGAGCATACCTTGCATGTGATGATTGCCGCCCTGCGACCTCTGTCTCCATCCTCTTGACCTGCCAACACGCCCGCCTGTACATACAACGCGAGTCACACTGTCATCCGCTTCGATCGCTGCGAGCCGTGCCAGCGCTTGCGGTGGCCATGCCCATGCACTGAACCTCGCCCGCCACGCCCTAGCAGAATGTCGGCTTCCACCTCGAGTCTGCAACAAAACATTCTTCCACCCACGAGCCTCAGATAGCAATAACCCTGGCCTCGTGCGCCTCATCTCAACCAGAGGCCCGACACACACGACCTTCGAACTCGACATCTTGCCATCAACATGTATGTGAAGCGACAAGCGGCGAGCTGGGCCAGGGACGCACCGGACAATGCTGATAGGACCTAAGGAAGTTCGGCAAGCATATCCAGAAGCGCCAGCTGGAGATTCCAGAATATGCGGCAAGCTTTGTGGACTACAAAGCCTTGAAGAAGGTCTGTTAGCATTACGAGAGGAACATGCTTTATCAGGCACTGATGTCCACCCGATAGCTCATCAAGAAGCTGAGCGCGACTCCAATCCTCGCCGCGACAGCTACTGGCAACGATGGCGAGCCGCTCCAAGACTCCCAGGCCTCGCTTCAGGCAAACAAGGCAACCTTCTTCTTCCGGCTTGAGCGAGAGCTGGAGAAGGTCAACACGTTCTATCTTCAGAAAGAGGCTGAGGTGAGTGGTCATGCTCCCTTCCATGTGGACTGCCCACTGACTCGTACTAGCTCAAACTTCGTCTGCGCACCCTTCTAGACAAGAAGAGAGGCCTGCAGTCCCGGGCGACCCCAGCTTCGAAACTATCCTCCAGCTATGTCACTCTCGACGAAGGCTTCCGCCTGTTCAGCAACGACCTCGACAAGTTGCAGCAATTCGTGGAGGTCAACCAGACGGCCTTTTCGAAGATATTGAAGAAGGTCCCGAATACTCTGCTGCCGACATTAGGTTTTGAGCTAACATCTGGCAGTGGGATAAAACTTCAAAGGTGCACCCGTCTCTGGTGTGACACGTTTACGTGGAAGTGCTGACAAGTCCATAGTCTCGGACCAAAGAGCTGTACCTCTCTCGCGCGGTCGACGTACAGCCCTGCTTCAATCGTGACGTTATCAGCGATCTTTCAGACCAAGCCACGACCGGACTTCTGGAGTTGCAGGCATGGGCAGAAGGAGAGAAGATCGCATATACTCCCGCCGTAGAGCTTGAAAACAGGGCACAACCTTCAGGCCAGGACGACGAGATCGAGAACCAAGTACTGCAAGCAATCAACGCTGGCAACGCTAGCCTTGTGAAAGAGTGGTCGAGCAGAATTGTTGAGAGCGAAGAGGCCAAGGAGCGCATCAGTCGAGTCTTTCTCAACACAGTCAACACAGCGGCTCCGGTCGCCCAGGACGTTCTGTACCAGACGAACTTAGTGGATTTCAACTATGCTGATCCAATCAACGAGCGGAACTGCATACATGAGGCCGCTGTCTTCGGTAAAGTGGACATCCTTCAGGCAGCATTGGCTAATGGCGCCAACATACGGGCTCCTGATGTCTACGGCCGAATCCCACTTCACTATGCATGTATGCACGGACGAGTTGAACTGGTCAAGACGTTGGTGGGGGCAGCGCAAGATACGGTGGACTTCAAAGATCTGGATAACTTTACGCCCTTGATCCACGGCATCGTCCACTCGCAAGCTAGCAGTGTACAGGAGATGTTACAGTACGGCGCTGTGGTCAACCCTACCGGCTCCACGGACCATCTTCCGCTCAACTTGGCCTGTCAGTATGGTTCAGTAGCGATCGTGCAGCAGATATTGCGATTTCAGCCTGCGATCGTTCCTGATGCTGAGGGCTTGTACCCTCAGCACCTAGTGGCCCGCTTTGGTCGAAGCAACCATATATTGACCATGCTGAAGGCGTATGGAGTCGACATGGATCAGCCTGATAAGCTATATCAGTGGACGCCGATCTTCCATGCCGCTTCAGAAGGACACCTTGAGTGTGTGCGACAGCTATTAGAGTTCGACGTTGATCCTGTTGTGATTGATGAGAAGAGCCTGTCAGCGATGTACTACGCGGCTTGGGAAGGCAAGCTCGACTGCATGCAGTTGCTCGCTCAAGCGAGCACTGGATCGGCGAGAAATGGAGTCACAAACGCAGTGGACGTCCAGATGGGTCCCCCTATGCAGCCAACTGCGGACTCAGCTGCATTCTCGAACGACCCCGAGAACATTCCATCCCTGAGCCTGCCACCCCCGATCATACCCCTACGACGATACGGTCACAACTTTCTGGATACGACGAAGACGTTCATCCTTTTATCATTTGACGGACTGGACGACGAAGCCATTGAGTTTTACGGTGACAGCAAATATCCCGCAGCACGTTTGACGATCTCTTCGAAGTCTTCTGACTTGATTCCGCGGAACTTACCCCTGCCGATACAGGACGATCTCAAGAACATTTCCTTCACCATCGAGAATCTCGACACTTTCAGCATCGACTTCGACATTTTCCCAACGTTTGGCAGCAAAGTCATCGCGAGAGCTGCAGCGTCCAGTCGAGTCTTCACTAGCAAGGCGAACAGCTCTGGAAAGTGGCATCTCGAGCTTTTCGATCCTCGGCTTCGTTCGATTGGTCGCATCAGTTTCCGCTTTCATGTGGTCACTCCTTTCCACGGCATTCCTCTCGAGATCACACATTTCGCCACTTACTGGAAGGCAACCAGTCAATTTAGCGAAGACCATCCGAGCAACCTCATCACTGGGAGCAGCTTGTCTGGAGACTTCATGAGATTGTTCGTACAAGTTACCAGAGATGGCGTGCCGGTACTCTACAATGATTGGGCTTTGCCAAGCAGCCGCAATGATCTGGTCAGTAGAATGACATACCACGAGTTTGAGGCAGCAGGTCTACAAGCTGGACGTGGACGTGGTGTGCTCCAGGGCCTTGTTGGGTCTGGCATTGATCGCGAAAATCTGGCTATTGCACAAAGACAAGTCGCGAGATCATACGCATCACTCGCGGACGCGCTGGCCCTGCTACCGCCGGATGTCCATCTTGAGGTCCACGTTTGTTATCCCACTCGCGCAGAAGAGGAGCAACAACAGCTTGGACCAACGCTCAACATCAACATGGTGATCGACAGCGTGCTCAAAGTTGTCTTCGATCATTCAAGGCACTTGCGAGAGATGAAAGATCAGCCCCTGAGAAACTTTGTCTTTTCAAGCTACAATGCTGATGTCTGCACGGCACTGAACTGGAAACAGCCGAACTGTGAGTTACCCACTACGGCTCTATACAACGCACGCTGACCTTCTTCAGATCCCGTCTTGCTATGCAACGAGCTTGGCGTTGCGCCAGCGAACAGCAAGCACGACCCATCAACAAACAACATGGTTGCAAACTGCGGCCGCACTGACATGTCCATCAAGGAGTCGGTCCGCATTGCCCAGAGTAACAACTTCATGGGCCTCATCTGCACCTCGCGCCTCCTCGATCTGGTCCCAGCTTTGATATCTTCGGTCAAAGAGGCTGGCTTGGTCCTCATTGCCGACTACAGCCACGACTTTACGCGGAGTCGGCCTGCAAACGTCCTTAACTTACCACCTGGCGTTGATGGCCTGCTGATGAACAACGCCGTGATGAGGTTCAAGGAGGCGATCGATCAATAGAGTGGCAGCTGTCCACCAGCCAATATTAGGAGTACTGTGGTAGCCGTGCACTGCAAGAATGGGACCAAACCGGCGGCATAGTCACAGTTGTTGTTGGAGCGCGGCGTTGGAGGACGGATACCAAAAATGCGAATGGGCGGCTCTCGTGGTGTTGTAGTTCGGGTAATGAGGACAGGACCTTCGATCATAACATATCGAGGCACAACAAATTGATTCCCACGATTGCTGCATCTTAAGCCCCCTTCAATTCGTACATGGCACCTTTCAACTCATCCAAATCCACAGGCGCCAGCTGCCACCTCACAAACATGCTCAGCCCGTAGATAAATGTAGGTAAAGATTGTCTCCATGCAGCCTCTGCCTCACCCCTCCTCCAGCTCAAGACCGCCGCAAGTTGCAACAAGCTCACCAAGCCTGCGTTCAGTGGTATAAGATATCTCTCCAAAGGTCCCCTCTCCGCCTCGATCTTGTAGACTGCCTTCTTGCCTTTCCGATCAGGCCGCTCCAGCGGTTGGAAGTGGAGAATGTACGCCGTACAGAGCAAGCTCGTCAAGCTAAGAAGGGCGAGCAGGCGTTGCTGAGCGGTGTTCGAGGCTATCAGCAAGCTGTAGAGGAAATATACAGCGCCAGTCAGGGGTATGGCTAGGAATGCTTTGCGGTAGAGAGTGTTCGAGGCGTCGTCTTTTGTTTGGAGGTCTGTGATGAGCTTTTCTTGGTGTTCTTCGTCAAGGTCGGAGGAGATGGAGTCGTCGTCGTCGGAGGGATAGCGGAAGGCCTTTCGGAGGCGAGAGGACGTCGTTGTGGCCGCCATGCCTGCTTAATGTTTAGAGAGGAAGGTCGAGAGGCATTTTGAGCTTTGCAGGAAGCTGTTTGGCGCGTTGCAGTTGCCTACATGTACGCGCATGCTCAGCACATGTGATGGCGTCACATGCAGGGTCGCGGAAGCGCTAAGCGGCCCGAACCTTACTCTACCGCTCAAGTTGCGAGTCGTCTGTTTTGTTTCTTGCCGCAACATCAACATCCACAAAATTCATGTACTTCCATGGCCTTACATTATACGAACATTGCCATTGAGATCCCGTACTGTAACAATGGCAAGCTATGCAATTCTGATACAAGCTTAGATCATGGACGGCCCTCAAGAAAGTGATAGTCGGATGTTCCAAAGTCCGGTGATCGATCCTGCTGTGCTGCCGCTGACGAGTTCCAGCTGTGACTGTGTCGAACATCATTCACTTACTTGACTTGGCATCATCTTATTGTACAGGCATTCATACATCTAGCAATCGGACATAGCCAGCTATTCATCACAATGGCCGATACGATTCCGTCTCCCACCGACTTGGACGCCATGTCGAAGGTCGAGCCTGAGATTGCCGAACGACTGAAAGGCATGGCCGCCCTCTTCCCTGCTGTGCAGGCTACTGAGCCGCAAGACATTGTTCGTGAGCTGCGTCAGCGGTTCGAAGGACTTCCTATGGCTCCAAAGCGCCCTGATGTTGAAGAGTCCAACTCCACATTCAAGGCCAACGATGGGACGACTTTGCGCCTGGTCGTGTACAAACCTGCGAGCGCGACAGGTTTCCTGCCAGTCGTGGTCTGGTATCACGGTGGTGGGCACTGTGTTGGTATGCCGGAACAAAATGCTGCCATGAGCCGTGAGATCGCTCTGCAGGAGCAATGTGTCGTGGTGGCGCCGCAGTATCGTTTGGCACCAGAACACAAGTATCCGATCGGATTGAATGACACTTGGGACGCTCTGAAGCACATTGCTTCGAACGCTGAATCGTTAGGAGCGGATCCCAGACTTGGCTTCGCCATTGGTGGCGAAAGTGCTGGAGGCGTGATAGCGGCAATTCTCCAACTGCGAGCTCGCAACGAGAAGTTGGACCCTCCGCTTACAGGCGCACTGCTCAGTGCTGGATCCTACTTTAATCCGGCGGCGATTCCGTCGGAGTACAACGACGTGTATCGTTCACGCCATGACGAGACTTGCAAGAAGTCACCCATGCTCAGCGAGACAAGCGCGAAAGCATTCTACGAATGCCATGATGCTGATTGGACCAGTGCTGAATATCGCGCTGCATTGGATCCACAGAATCATGCGGACTTACCTAGAACTTACCTCCAGACATGCGGCGCAGACATCAACCGAGACGATGGAATCTTGTATAACGATCTGCTCAAGCGGCGTGGCGTAGAGACAAAGCTGAGTGTGTACGAAGGCGGCCCGCATTGCTTCTGGTTCCTCTTCCCGGATACGACATTAGGGAAGCAATGGAAAGAGGATACGCATGAAGGCTTGAAGTGGTTGCTGCGAAGGGACTAGTAGATGTGGTACTTGAATCTTCATCACCACTCGGCAGATGAGTAGTAGAGTTGCGGCTGTAAAAGTAGACATCTCCCCTCCTGAATATGATACGGGCGCTTGAACATTCGTCATTGCACGAGCTCAGGAACCTCAGGAACGCGACACATGAATAGGCCCAGAGAGGCGGTAAGCGGACCGGACCGTTCTCTAGCGCAAGCCCACTTATGAACAAGTGAATGACTTCTGTCTATGCTTCCCTTCCACCATCGTCGCAACAATGTGACCTTGCAATGGCAAAGCATAAGAAGCGCAGGCTTCAAAATGCACCACACAAAAGTCCGAAATCATCAGCCAAGCCAAACTCTCAAAAACCTTCCAAAGCGCAAAAGGTCGAACCGACGATTCCCTTCGCAGCCGAAGACCGCATCCTCCTCGTCGGCGAAGGCGACTTCTCTTTCGCCAAGTCGATTGTCGAACATCACGGCTGCTGCGATATAACGGCGACATGTCTAGACTCCCAGACTGTGCTTTTCGAGAAGTACGAGCCGCAGGCTGAAGAGCACGTCAGATATTTGGAAGACGAAGGACAGACGGTACTCTTTGGGGTGGATGCGACCAAGCTGGACAAGAACAAGGGTCTGAAGAACGGAGGCCTATTCGAGGTCATCCTGTTCAATTTCCCACATGTCGGCGGGAAGAGCACAGATGTCAACCGCCAAGTGCGATTCAACCAAGAACTACTCGTGAGCTTCTTTAGAGCTGCCACACCTCTCCTTTCGCAGAGCGGCACAATCATCGTCACGCTGTTTGAAGGCGAGCCTTATACGCTTTGGAACATTCGAGATTTGGGCCGGCATACCGGGTTGGAAGTCGTGAGGAGTTTCAAGTTTCTGGCGGAGGCGTATCCGGGGTATAGCCATGCGAGAACGCTGGGGAACATTGAGGGCGGAGGCGGATGGAAGGGAGAAGATCGGGAGGCGAGAAGCTATGTGTTCAGAAAGAAGGATAGTGGGGACGTGAACGCGAGACTTAAAGCGATGGCTGAAGCTGGCGCGAACAAGAAGAGGAAGGCTGAAGATGACAGTTCGGACGAGGATGACTGAGATGTTGAGTTGTCGTCCAGCTCTTCTTGGGGATACGCAGGGGCATGACTATGCATCTCCTGGGTACGTGTACTTCAACGAACCTAAGCCAGCGACTTAAAAGGTGATAACTCCATAATGTTGAATAGAGCAATCCAATGCCATAAGCATGTAAGACATTCTATCAGCCTAGAAAAAGACCGTCCTCCGCGAGATCATAACAGGACTACAATGAGAACAGTCGGGTCGCGGTTCTTAGTGCACAGAAAGGACCTGTTGGAATGGAAACTCGGGATGGCCGTCATTGACTGTCGATTACTACCATTATGTACTGTGTGCTATCTATTCATGCTCATGCTCGTCGTCACATTATTATCATGCAATATGCTACAGCAGCGCAAAGTAGCCACGAAAATCCCAGGTTGCGATGCGAACGCACACCTGCAGAGCGCAAAGCCGTCGTGGATGCTGCAGATGGTGGTGTAGCACCGGTAATGATCGAGGTTTCTGCCACCGAGGACAATGCCCGAGACTGTGTAGAGCTAGCACTCGTAGACACCGTGTCTTCCTGATCTTGATCCAGATCGCTTGTTGGGCGTGGTGCTGTGAACGCTTCTGTAGACTGTGCATCAACAAGGACTAGCCCGTCACAGCCGTAGCTGATGGATTGACCACTCTTCGTGATGGGAGGGCCCCCTGCGGACAGCGTAGTGCCGTCAACGACGACTCCAGAACGAGATCCTGACAGAGTTGAGGCCGTGATGGTCAAGCTGCCTGCTGCTACCACACTGCCCCGATCCGTGTCTCCTGAGACGATGGTTGGCAGCGAGATCGCCGAGAATGGAATCGTTTGAGAATCCTGCACGACAAGACCATTCGTGCCTTGCGAAACCACGTGTCCTTCAATCGTCGCAGCGGGCCCTCCTTCTGTTATTGTGATTTGATCAACCACAACCACGCCAGGCTGTCCAGATGCTGTATCCATGGCAGAAACCGTAACGGTGAAGCCATCCGCCTGCAGAACCATAGGATTCGCTGATGTATCTTCGGCCTGCAGTGTCGATATGACGACTACTTGAGACCCAACGACGAGACCCGACGTACCGGCGCTGACCTCTTCGCCCGAGATCGTTGTGGCTTGGCCTGCTGAGACTGTGTTTGATCCAAGCACGTAGTACTCACTTGTGTAAATGATTGTTTTCACCACACTTTTGATGCTCAGGACCACACCCAAAGTTGGAGATTCGTCGGGCTGGGTTGGGTCGAATGTCCCTGAGCTTTGCAGTGGATCAAAACTAGCAGAGGTTCCAGCCTCAGAGGCTGTAGCCGCGGTTGTAAGTGCGTTGGTCAGGATCGATATGGCCGGTGCTATTGCTGCACTCGATGTAGCTGATTCTTCTGGATACTGGCGGGTAATGCTCGTCTCTTCAGGAATGTCTGAGTTCGATGTTGACTCACTGCTCAACGTCTCCTGAGTAGCAGAAGCGACCGGGGAGCTCGAACTCGTTTGTAAGACCTCCGACTCGACTGCAGGCGTGCTGGTCACCGTAGGACTGTCCGGTTTCGACGATGGAGCGGCAGAAGTTGTTGGGGGTGAGGATGGTGGCGTTGGGGTGGCCTCCACTGAAGCCTCCTGTAATGCGAGTGGGGGATCAAACCTGGCATTGCAAGTCAGTGCAATTCAAAGAAGTCAAATTGATAGCTTTACCAGAAGTTCGCCACTGCTTGGTTCCAAAATGAACACGTCGACCACGCGGGAACCATCTCACGAATCTTCGTCGGCACGGCCAATACCGGATTGACGTCGTCCCAAATTGTATCGCACTCGGGCGGAGTTGGCACTGTTGCCAACACATATCCTATCTCATCGTTGATGGACGGGTCCAAGGTGGCCGAAGCTGTCAGTGTGGCACTGCATCTTGCTTGACACTTGTAGGCGCTGGCTGGCACTGGCCAGTTAAGATCGGCATAGTTGAGCTGAGTACCTGGACCGTATGCACTGAACCAGCCGCCGCAGTGGCTTGAAATGTCCGTGGAGTGTAGCGGAACAATTAGGTCGGAATATGACGGACCGACGCGATCGCCGAAGCCATCATAGTAAGCGTACAAGGTCTTGAACGAGAGATAGACTGAATCGCTTGTGAAAGAGTGGCCAAGCGTGGTTATTTCGCTCAAACCAAGCAGCAAAGGGTTCGCGGTAACGCCAGAGCTGTTGGTGCAAAGACTTCTGTTGTCTCTCTTTACAGGGAAGTAAATCAACTCAACAGGTCCGCCGCTCAAGAGGCAAGATGGCTGATCATACAAATGGGCAGGCAAGCCGCATTGATGTAGGAGCTCGTCATCAGCCTGAGCGTACGCATTCGTATCGTAAAACAGCAAGCGGCAGTCACTGGGTGATATGCTGCATGGCTCAGGCTTGAAAGTTGGCGTCAAGGTTTTCGTGAAGAATGTCGAGATTGTTGTTGTTTCATTGAAAGTGTACGTCTTGGGTCGAGCGTTGACTCGCGGAGTGCGGTCGCACAGCTTGTACGTACTCGTGTTGGCAGGGTAGATGGTCGTTGTCTTGGTGTGTTCACCAATTACCGAAGACCAAAAGATCGATAGTGGCCAAGTACGGTTCGCCACTTCGGAGTTCCAAAAGGCCTCGCTTTCTTGACGCCACGACGATACGCTCGAGAAACATCGGATAGCATCACTGACGGCAGCGGCTTGACTTGTGACGTTGGAGAAAGCAGTAACAGCAACGCTTTGTCCAGATGACGAAACCGGGATCGAGCTCGCTTGCCAGTACGATGCGTTGCTGGGAGAAGCATGTGTCTGCGTAGAAGCGAGCTCCTTATATTGGCTAAAGTAGTCGATAGAGGAGGATGACTGCTTCATGGCACTGCTTGATGTCGTGGCGCCCAGGCCTTGTAGAATGTAGGCCCCTACATCCGTGGCCGCTGGCGGTGCGATGGACGATGTCGTTGATTCTTCATTGACTATGGCGCGTTTGGGTCAGCAAATGCTTTCTAGAATATGTACTAGTCATGCTCACGCTGGTCGGTCAAGACACCGCTAATGAGCAAGAACGCGAGTAGCAGAACAGTGCTATATCCAGCTCGCGGGGAGAAACCACACATGGCAAAGAAGGACAGCAAAGAGCGAGCAACACAACGAGTGTGCGGAGGCGGCTGGCTGCTAGGCTCTGCAAGTGCCGTACATCAGACGGGAGGCCTCTTGCTGACGCGACAAAAAAGAGCGCCACGAACGAGCGTGAGTAGTATAGAAATGTGAGTATGGTCAACGTTGAAAGGTCATCTGGCGGAGGAAAACGATGCAGCTGAGCGCATAACAACAGAGTGCGGTCCGTCCGAAGCTAAAGGCTATGCGGACGTTCGCAAGGAAGACAAGCAAAGCATTGGGGCCACCCAATAAGGCTTGATAGCAGAGCTGAAAGGTCCCTGTTCTACCCCTGCGAGGGTGGCATATCTGTGGAACTCCAACGCTGCGCAGAAGTCGCATGACAGTGAAGATATCCAGGGAGAGGATCGATTAGCCGCTGATGAATCCGGGAGGCTGAAACGTGCCAGGGCTATTGCAGTCCACGGAGTCAAGACCGGTAGTCATAATGAGAGGCTCCTGCAGCCGTGTTAGCCTCGTGATAGCACAACAGCTGTATGGCACTGCAAAGAAGTGAACAGTTTTGAGCGTACATGTATGTAAGATACATGTTGGTTGTCAAATAATGGACGAAGGTATCACGAGCCGCGACACGTGAAGCTGGAGCGAAGCGCGCTAGCCAAAAGGAGACGCCGACCGACCCATCCATTGCCATTGACCACGATCACACTTCTTCATTCTCACCGCATCAGCCATGCAGAAAGTGCTACGGCGCGCCGAACGGGCGAAGAGGACCGCCGACCGACAGAAGACCAGGAGCACGCTTCTGAACGAGAAGGAACTATCAAGGGACCGGAAGCAGGCTCGCCAACGACTCCTCAGAGAACAAAGCGACCTAATACGACAGGAGAGGAAGAATCGTATACATGACTGGGAGACAGGACCTCTTGCCCCACGAAGAGATGTTGGCGACCTGGCAAAGAAGTACGGCACGATGTCGATATACAATCATGCGCTTCCCGAAGTAGATCCACAGGACCGACCGAAATGGTTTCACATATCGGAGGGCGATCGTGTGGTCATGTTGAAGGGAAGGGATAAGGGCAGGATAGGACGAGTGCGTAATGTGGATCTAGAGAGGCGAGCCATTGCAGTTGAAGGGCTCAATGCTGTGGACATCGCCGTTCCAGACTGGATGCAGCAAGAGAACGAAAACCAACGCGACATTGCACAGCAGAACAGAAGCGTGCCCATCGAAGACGTCAAGCTGGTATATCCTCTACCTGATCCCAAGACTGGATCTCCTCGAGATGTCATCATAGACCGTCTCCTACCTGTCAACCGGCGCTGGGACAAGAACTTGAAAGAATGGGACGATGGCGATCGAGTCATTCCTGGCACAAATACTCTGATACCCTGGCCCGAGAAGGCAGATCCCGACTACGAAGACCACGAAAGCGACACGCTGCGCATATCGGTGGAAGAGCAGACATTCAGGCCATTCCTCATTCGGCCACCCATGCCTCTCTCGGTCATCGACGAGCTGCGAAACAAGTACAGCAGATTCAGGACTCGACACGACTACGACTACATCGTGAAGAAAGAAATGCAAGAGGCGAAGGAGAATGATCGCAAGGACCTGATCAAGACGATGCGTACACCTCTGCAAGAGCTTGCAGACTTGAGGGCGAGGCAGAAGCAGGAACAGCAGAAGGAGTTGTCGCCTGAGCAATTGGCGAAGATTGGCGAGATCATCGCGCAAGAGCAGGCGAAGGCAGGCAATGCCGAGATCGTTGCCCAGCAGTAACGAGCGTCTAGTCGTGGTCTTTGGGGTGTCTCCAGTGGTAGCACCATCACTTGTACAAATAGCTGTCGATGCTTCGGCGTAACTGCCAAATGTCAGACTCCGAATTTGCCTGGCGACCAATATGCATCTGTTCATGTTCCAATTTTTCGTTGCAGTTTCGTCTATCGTATGGGGACCGGTACGGAGAGCTAGCAAAGTGCCTGTTGTTATATCCTCTTCCTGTATAATCTGTAGATGCTACATGTATACATGTATCACGCAATGCATAGGTAAGCAATGGAAGGGAGGGCATGTCAAAGTGCACGAAACAGAACCACGCTCATTGTTCAATGTCTATTTCGGGTGCATACACAAAATTCTATCAACAGAGAAGTGAAAAAGTTGAGCAGCGGCTGGATCGTATGCATTGTCATCAGCTCAGCGCTGTCAAAAGGTCGTCGAGGGCGAGAACGAGATAAGTATCGAACCCATGCAGATGCGCCAGGCCTGCCATATGCCTTTTTCCATTTTGGTTATTTCCATCGTAACATCGTTAGTGCACTGGCCTCTTGCGCAGTGCGGATGTGTGTGCCCATATGTGTGATGCCTTGCCTACATGGCGATCAACGCCCAGAAACCTTTGAACACCCCTTTCCCTTGAACATGAAGTCGTCCTGTATAAACACACGCACTTGGCGAGTGCCTTTACATGAACTCCCACTTCATGTTGTGGACACGTCCGTCGCCATGGTTGGTAACGGAGTTGAAGAAGTCCTCAGACAGATCGAGGTCGGCCTCTGCGCAACCTGGGCAGCGGTCGACAATCTTGCCCTTGAACTGGCTGCCGTCCGCGCCGGTGATGCTGACGTACTTGCCACAGAGTGGGTTGGTGTTGGGGTTGCCAGTGCTGTACGAGTCGAAGATGGCCTCAGAGACGGCAACGATAGGATCGCTCGAGACGCTGTTCTCGCCGCAAGCACCAAGGCCAACCTCGTACCAAGTCAAGTCACCACTGTAAGAGGTGCCAGCCTTGGCCATGCCAGAGCTCAGGCCGGAGCTGCCAGACGAAGATCCAGAGTCGGAAGACGCAGCTGGTGCAGAGTAGGCTGCCGCAGAGGAAGTCGTTGGTGCGACATAGGTGGTTGCTGGTGGTGGAACATAAGTGGAAGTTGGCGTGGTTGGAGTTGGCGCGACGTAGACAGACGTGCTGCTGGTAGTTGGCGCTACGTAGACAGGAGTGCTGCTGCTGGTTGGGGGCGTGTATGCTGGAGCAACGCTGGTGCTGCTCTCGGCTGGGCTGCTTGGAGGAGTGTATGCTGGCGCAGATGGCACGGATGTGGCAGCCGGCTCGACATCTGCGGAGGACGGCGCACTGTATCCGTGAGGCTGCTCAGTTGGAGGAGTCTCGCCTGGTTCGATCCAGACAGTCTTGGTGACTGGCACAGTGACGACCTCCTCTTGAGTGTGGGTAACCCAGACGTAGTCGCGTCTGTGGTGGTGGTGATGCTGCTCGGCCATTGGCACGGCAGCGACGACCGAGAGAAGGGCGCCGGTCACGGCGAGGACACTGTTGGTGAACATTGTTGATACTGGGGGTATTGATAGTCTTGAATTCGTCCGGGTTTGGAAAGACCGTGGTGGATCGACTTGCGATTCCTGCTATGTGTGTTGATCGGGCAGATTGGCGATGATGTCGTGACACAACGAATGTGTAGATCTGTCAAAGATCAAGGAGCGACTGGTGGGTAAGGAATGTGAGGGACGAATGTCTTCAAGCCGGTGAAGCGTGCAGAGGGAAACAGAAACGAGGAATGCGGAGGACGAGGTGCTTTGTAGGGGCAGGGCAGGGAGGGCCGCTCGGGCGGAGTGAGCCACCGCCAGCACACTGGCACATCCGAGCAGTGCGTCTGGTCTGTGGGCCGCGGGAGAAGTTCCTGTTGTGCTAGCGAGCATCTCGCAGGGCCAACCACACGCCCGGATGCCCGACTCTCGTTCAGACTCCAGAGTCGGCACTCCCTTGTTGCTTCAGCCTTCCCGATCGAACTCCAATCGCTGCCCGCCGTGCATCTTCCGCGCCAGAAAGCCGTATGCCGCACTAAAAGTCTCTGCTGCATCGTGCTGCAGCATACCCACTGTTTGCCAAAATCCATTCAACGCATCCACACATCCTATGTTCTTGGTTCTGGGCCTTGTTGCTGCTCGATGCTCAGGTCGCTGTTCCAAACACGGCACTCGTATCGGCTCTCTGCTCAGCCACTCCACGCGTTTCTGTGCTGTCTCCTTTCGAGCGCACGCTTTGGGCATTTGCCAGTCATTTCACCCAGCTCACGGTTTCACCAGCTGGAAGCAGAAAGGTGCGCTCGTGTTTGCGGGAGTGCCTGAGAGGGAGGCCAATAGGAGTGTGCCGAGCGCGGACGAATGCAAGGAACGTGAGATTAGCCGCAAGGATGGGCCGCTCCTTGCCACGTTGGCCTGCAGCCACGACTTCTCCTTTGCCAGCAACAACGACAGATCGAACAACTCGCTGTCACGGCGCGTTGCATCGCACACTGCACCTCTGCACAACCTGTGGTTTGCTGAGCAAGAAATGCCGCAAACCCAGCAAGCGATCCTTCTCGGCGACGACGATTCCCGCCGGCCCTCGGATTCTCGTCGTCTTGGTTCGCAGGCGGGCTAAAAGGCGCGGCAGGTGGACACTCCACGCACGCTTCAACCTGGAACCAGAAGGTCGAGCAGCTGAGGTCTGCTCAACTCCGGTCTCGTCTCGATCCTCTCGCCGCCGCATTTTCTTCCTGGTGTCTCTCTGCCGCCGGCCGTCGAATCAAGTGTCAGCTGTGACGAGAGGGAAACCTTCCCAGCTGTAGTGTTGCAGCGCCGAAATTGCATGTGGAGTTTCTGCGCAAGCATCCTGATTGGTGCGCATTCGCCATCCCGGAGCCGATGCAGTTCTCAACATCCTGGGATGATGAATGCCTCAGGTTGGTCGTGAAAGCTGCCTCAACTTTCTCTGCTCCAGCAGATCACATGCAAAGCGACGGCCGTCGCCGAAGGCCGTGCTGGTACGCTTTCAGACCTTTCGATCTCGTGGCGTAGATGGCTCTTAACACACGGAGGTAGCGTTCCTGTCTCACCTGTGAGACCTTGGACGGCATGACTGAACGCGACAGGTCTGAACCTCACTGTACGCCTACTCCTGCACACATCAGACCCTACTTGGCGAACCCGCTGTGGCTTGGTGGCCCAGCCAAACCAGATCTTGAGAGTGTTGGGCGACATCATATCAATCGGTCTCCACACAATTGCTGTAGCTGCGGATCTCAGTCAATACGTCTTTGGGAAATGCACGTCTCTCAACGCATCCCACTTGTCGGCAGGTCGGGCCCAGCTTGTGTGGTCCTGTAGTCGGCGAGCAAGCAGCCTTCGGTGGATCACTGATGAAGATCTCGACCACAGAGTCTGTTGAAGCGGCCTACCGGCTCGGCTGCAAGTCCGAACGAAAGGTCTCCAAAGGAACGCCTTGTCTATCCTGGCGTCAAGTGTTCTTCGGGACAGTCTCCAACCCATTTGGAATGGATCACTTCATGGGGTCTCATGCTGCGACATGTATTCCTCTCCACCATTTCTGTCTTGAGCGCCGGACGTTAGCCCATTGTTACGGCAAAGCGAAGGTTCAGCTTTCAGCAAGATCGCATGGTGACCATACAGAATGACACGATCCGCACGACAGATACGGAGCTCTGTTCCAGCCCATGGCCAAGAAACATCCACAACATCCGTTCACTGGATACAAAGAGCGGTCTACGTCTCAGCCATATAGCACACAACCCATGCGGCGCATCGCGATTCAGCGCTCACACAACGTGATGGAGGTCTGTATGTTGGTTTCCTCTGTTTCATGTGCGTCGGATGCATCTCTTAGGCGCCACGGCGTCCGTCTTACGACATGTGAACAGGTCCAAGGGTCAACGAGCTTCCCTCCTTACTGACACGATGTCAAAGTGCTGTAGACATGACAGACACTCGCAGGTATCCGACAGCAAACCTGTATCTAACGACTATATCGTAAAGGACTTCTGCTTTAAGCAATTTGATTCGAAGACAGCAAGCACTTGCTTTACGTAAGCTCACGCGCAATAGGCTATGGTTATCGAGAGCTACTGCTTATGATGGAGCTGTCGAGCTCTTCATGTCGCCCAAAGGCACAACAGGTTGCAGGCTCTTTTACGCCACAGGTAACAAAAGCACGTGTGATCGCCTAAGATGTCGTTTTTGGCAATCGAGGGCTGCCACGCGTTTGTGACAGGGGCACAAGGCGGAATTGGGAGAACCATTGTGCAAGAGCTACGAGGTACGTCTTCAACACTGTTTGGCAATTATGAGGCTAATGTGTCTGTAGCCAACGGGTGCAAAGTCACAGCCCACGATCTCAGACCAGCGCCGAGCTCTGAGGATCCGAACGTCTTCAACGTGACTGGTGATATCTCAGACGAGGATTCCATCTCAAAGGCCATCCAATCTGCCGTGGAACACTTTGGACCCATTCACATTCTCGCCGCAAACGCAGGCATCACCAATGAAGCCAGCCATCCAAGCATCTGGGAACTACCCCTCGAGACGTGGGAAAACGTTTACCGGGTCAATGTTCGTGGTTGCTTCCTCACCATCAAACACTTCATCCAGGCCGCTATCCGCGCACAGGAACAGAATGGTGGCAAGGAGCTGGAGAACCTATCGATTGTCGTGACAGGCAGCGAGTGCGGCAAGTTTGGGCAGGCAGGCCATGCGGAATATGCAAGTGGTAAAGCGGGTCTGCAATATGGGCTGGTGCCTACTGTGAAGAATGAGATTGTACGCATCAACTCGAAAGCGCGGATCAATGCTGTTGCACCAGGTTGGGTCAATACCGAGTTGATTGGAGATCGATTGGACGATCCAAGGGAGCTATACTTCGAAAGCCAGGCGACCGCCGCGCTGAAAAAGATCGCGAGGCCCGAGGATGTCGCAAGGGCTGTATGCTTTCTTGCGAGTCATCGAGCGAGTGGGCATATGAGCGGACAGGTCCTGAGTGTTGACGGCGGAATGGAGGGCAGAGTTGTCTGGCGTGAGGAGGAGGTGATGGGCAGTGCGTTCGAGGGGAGGAAGGTGTAGGCGATGAAGCTTGGGGAAAATCCATACCACTGAGATGCGCCTTTAGACGTAGTGCCGTTCGTTCGTGTCACAGGCTCAGGGGTTGTATTTCTTTGCTGTTCTGTCTACCTCTGCTCTTTCATCCGGGCATCAGTCATCGTCATCCTGTCCGACGATGCTGTAAGCCGTTCTGTGTTCGCCAGAGGGTAGCTCCTCATTCTTTCGGAACAGGATGTACTTCTTGGTCCACCAAGGAAGAACCTCGTGCAGCTGGTACCTCATCATTTGCCTGGTAGATACCGAGAACACGTCGTCGAGCTGTTCTAGTGTACGCTGTTTCGTCTCCCGCACAAACAGAAACACGAGCCACCAGCTCAGCACATTGCCGACAGCGTAGACCAGAAAGCTGCCTCGTGCGCCAAGTCCACTCAGCAAAGCTGGAAAAGTCAGACCGAGGATGGCAGCGAAGAGGTTGGTGACGGCCATAGCAGAAGATGCCCCGATCTCTCGATGGCTCAACGGGAACACTTCGGCGGAATAGGCCGCAGGTACAGGTCCCATGCCAGGACTGTACAACAAGCAAAACAAATAGATCATGGAGGTAATGATCCCGAATCGTACTTTGCCATCGGGGAGGTCGAAGCTCAGTGCCGCCACAGCCATAGTTAATGCCATCAGGGGTAATGTAAACAAGAGCAACGAGCGCCGACCCAGAGAGTCCATAGTCCAAATTGCTGGAAATGCACCGACTTCAGGACATGTCAGCGGTATGGAATTATGCAGACCCAACGACAGTACTTACGAAAGTTTACCAACCCGAATATCGTTGATGCAACCTCAGCCGCGTAAGGAGAGAATCTGGCATCGACGAAGATGGTCGAGCTGTAGAAGGTGACTATGTTGATGCCGCACATTTGCTGAGCAAGCATTGTGCACCAAGCTGCAAGACTGGCGCGCCGAACCCTGGGTATTGTGAAGAGCTCGCTGAATAGTCTGAGAAACGAGGAACTGGAATTAGTCCGAGAAATGCGCTTCTGCTCCTGATGAAAGACAACAATGTCTCGGGCGGCTTGAAGCTCAGTGTTGCGGAGCGAACAGAGAGAGCGAAAGGCAACGTCGTATCGATTTGAATGCTTGATCCAGTACGCAGGGGATTCAGGACAGACGAAGATTAGCAACAGCAACGGAATAGTTGGTATCGCCGCTGCTGCGAGCATAATCCGCCACCTCCAATGGCCATACGTTCCGGAGTGTCCGTCGACAAGCATGTTCGTCATGAATCCCAGGAAGATTCCGAAAGCACAGAACATCTGCCACGCCACTCCCAGTCCACCTCTTATTGCTGCAGGCACGCATTCGGCAGCAAAGACGTTCAGCGTGCTTGAAATGATTCCAAGGCCAACACCATACAATAGCCGGCCGACCAGCAATTGCTGCCAACTGCTGGCCATCGAGCCACCAACGTTGGCCACCAGTGAGATCAGTAAACCAACGAAAACAGCTCCTCGCCTTCCAAGTCGGTCGTTAAGAGGGGCGACTAGCCAAGACCCGAGTAGACCATTGCTCAAGTAGATGGCACAGTTTATCAGTCCGACAACGATCGTGTCGTGAGAGCTATTGCCTCCAATCCCGAACAATGCTGGCCAGTAAATGTTCGCGCCGTTCATGCTCGTTTGAGCCCACCCTTGGCCCATTGCACCCAATGCGTTGACGAAGATGCACAAATACATCAAGTATGGTTGGCTCCATTTGGATTCTTTCTCATTCTTGAGCGCATGCAATTCAAGAGGTGTGATGCCCGGGACCTGATCGAGTTCGGTGTCGTCCTGAACAAGACTTGAAGCCTTCTGCAAGACTTCTAGCTTATCGGTCAGTCCATACTGTTCTGCGAATGACGTGACGTCTTCGGATGTGAATGTTATGGCGTGTTCTTGAAGCAAGGTTTCTGCCTCTGCCATCGTCTTGACTTCAGCGTGGTCTGCAGCGTCACCGGCTCCGCTCCTCGACTCCTCTTTGTGTTATAGGCTTGACGTGCATGGCGTTCATGTTGCGATGGATGGGAATTCCCTTAGCATCGCGTGATGTTGAGGGTAACGTTTGCAAAAGGGGCATGCGGTGTCTAGAGAGATGGCTGTGTTACGTCATCCCTTCCGAATCTAAGGTATTGCTTCTCCTTGTCCTACATGTACTTCATCAGTACTTCACACAGCCATTCATAATGGCTACTAGCGTACCTTCACGGAAGTGGGCATAGTTGAGGATGGCTAGGCTCTCAGCCTCGAGATGTGGTCGTCTGGCTGAAATTCGCTCCCTATTCTTAAATGCAAAAACCCCCAGACCCGCCAAGACTGGGGGACCGTGGAACGCCCGCCACCGCTTTTACTAGTAAACTCTTCCTAATACTCCCATACACACTCTTATTGTCCTATACAGTAGTAATGCCGCGGGTATTAAACGATTCCTTTATTCCGCTATCTATAGACAGTACTATCGAGTTACTACGCCCTCCGCTAGTATTAATATCGCCTATAACACCCTCCGCTAGCCTACTATTATCCCCTCCTGTCGTTACCCCTCGTCCGGCCGCTATTAAGTCGTCCTCGATACCTATACTACTATATTAGTAAGAGGAGGTTATACTAGGTAATCTACTACTTTTTAGGCTACGTCTAGTTACTACGCTTAACGGGTTTAACGAGTCTATTAAGTTTATTAATATAGACGTATATAGATTACTAGGGGAGGGTATTAAGGCGTAGAACTAGCGTATAAGCGAGGAATAAGTAACTCTTAATCGTTAGCTCTAGTTAGAAGGTCTATATATATAAAAGTAGCGTAGATTAGACGACTTAGCTAGAGAGTAGTTAGAAGAAGAAGAAGCTAAGCGTATCTAGTAAGAGTAAGAGCGTAAAGAGGAGGAGTAACTTACACGTATATTAATAGACTATAAACGATAATTATTAAGTAATCTAGCTTCTTCGACTACCTATAACTTTATAATATAAAATCTAGCCGATATTACCTTATAGAGGGACGAAAGCCGCTTTATAATACTATTAAACGATATAGTAATAAAAGAAGGTGCTATAATAAGAGTAAGGATAAGGGGTAATAATAGTAAGTCTAGAGGAAACGATATCGATTAAGTTAGAACCTTAAAATCTAGTAAGGCCTAGCCTCGTCTATCTAGGCCTTAATCTAAGACTGCTAGTAAGGATAAATAGAGCAAATCTACTACTAAAAAGGCGCCTCTAGCCCGGCTAGCTAGTCTAGTTAAAAAGCCCGTTAAAACGTCTAAAAATAAGCCTAAAAAACCGGTAGCCTCGTAAGCGGGGATTAATAATACGCTTTACGATTAAGTATTAACTTCTAGCTGTCCGGTAACTATAACTACTTAACTAAATAAGGCGCCCTTAATTCGAGGAATATCTCCGATACCGTCGCCGACTCCTATACTCTAACTAGAGTTAGATATAGGTAGTAGTAGTAGTAATTCGATAGCTAACGCTATATAGTTAATCGAGAATCTTATAGTTAGTCCTCCGAGCTAAAAGCGAGCTCGAAAGCTAACGTTAACTCCTATACCCTCTATACTACCTATTAACGTTAAAGTATCCTTTAAACTCTACGTTAGACGTACGTATATAAAGAGTATTAATATATTCTATAATAGTAATAGTAGTACCGCGTAGCTTACGAATCGACTACGGCTTAATCTTATAGACATAAAGGATTACTACTATAAGAGCGGTAAGAAACTAACTTTAGCTTCTCGGATAGTAGTATTAAGGATAGAGGTAGCTCGGAGCCGTATACTAGAGGAGGAAACTATTACTATAGATAGAGTCTCTAACTAGACATCTAATATAGCCCTATTAATCGTATAGTACATATAGAGGAGGCCTATATCGATAGAGTTAGTCGTTACAGAGTAGTATACGATCTAGTCTAACGTAGTATAATCTAATAAGTAACAGTCTAATAAGATAACGCCCTTTAACGACGACGATATAGTACCCTCGGAGGATAACTTACTATTAGAAACTCCTCTTAACTTGCCTTTAAGTCTACCCCTATAACCTAAGAAGAAGCGGCGTATAGCGAACGAGCTTAATAAGTAAGAGTCTAGTATCTGTTATAAGATAATTAAAGATATATCGAAGGTATACTAATATAAGGAGTTATAGTACGAATAGCGGCGTTAAATAGGTGTTATAGGTTACTATAATATCGATAATAGGAAGCACTTACCTCTATTTAAAAAAGTAGTCTATCTATAGGTTAATACGTATCTAATACCTAGCGAGAGTTTAACTCCGGCTACTCTTTTAGGTCGAATCGCCCTCCTTATAAAGGATTAAGTCGACTCTATTATATAAGTAAAGTCGAAGAAGTATAAGAAGTAGCTAACGCCTCTGCCTACGCTAGTATAGGCACCTCCGCCGCTATACTACCCCTACTCTCCTTACTACCCGCTAATAGGTCTATAGCCGCTATATAAGTAGTAAAGGCGAGTAAGGGCACTACTAAGCTCGCTACTATTAATTAACAATCTCTTTAATAGTACTAATAGCGTTAAAGTCTACTATCGATAGCTAGCTAGTAAGGAGACCTTATATTCTATTATAAGTTAGATTCGTATAGCGAAGGCTATCTTTATACGAGAGGGATTTATAGTAACTATACTAAAAAGTATAAAGCCGTTAGAGCTAGTACCTTTAATCGACACCTTTAGCGTAAGATAGAGGTTAATCGATAGCGTAAAGAACTTTAAGAAGGTACTAGAGCGAGGAGAAGTAAGAGATATCGATTCGAGTAGTAGTAGTAGTAGTAGCGAAGGAGTAGGAGTAGTAGTAGTAGATACGTAATATTTAATATAAGAATTATACGAACAAATAATAGAGTTCTTAGGCCTATAATTAGCTAGTCGATTTAAACAGCGGTAATCGACGATTTAGAGCGATTTTAACGTTCTAAAGTTAGCTAGGCTAGACTAGATTTTAACTATAGCTAGCTACAGCTAGATTATAATAACTACGCTGTAACGTAGCTATTAAATATTCTAATATTCGAGGAGCTTATTATATATATTATTCTAATATTCCGCTATTATATATATATATTATAGGGATACGTTATTATTACGTTATTTAGTGTTAGAGGAAGTATTATACTATAACGCTTTTAGGCTACGTCCTCTACTTACTAAATCCGAGCTATCCGAGCTTATCTTATAAGCTATAGTACCTATTTTATAGTATTTTTTACGTAATAACTACGTATCGTATTAATACACTTTTAATTTCCTATTATAGTATAAACTTACGCCTATAAGTAGAATTAAAAATGTAATTAATTAAGTAACTCGTTATTATATAGTAATTACGTAAAGATTAACGACGTAGTAGCGTAGATATACCCCTACTAAGACTTTAGAGTATTCGGGGTCGAGGAGGGTACTATATTACTCCTAAACTATCCTATCGCTAGTCGTCTATACTACTAATTTATATAGAGGTATAGTTAATTTTTAGTGTAGTAGAGCTTACTCTAGTAAAAGCGATAGGAGAGACTAGGTTTAATATAGTACTCTCTTTATCTCGGATTTCTCGGATCTAGCTCGGATTCCTCGGATTTAGACGCTCGTATACTAGCTACTACGACGTCGATGTTTAATTAATTACTATATAGTAACTATAGCGCACCTTTATACGATTTTAATATCTAATAACAGCGTAGAATTACTACTATAAGGGGAAAAAAGAATTAAGTAAATTAAGTCGCTATATACTACGTAATAATTAATTAAAGTTAGACGACGTAGCGGGTAATATACTAGCTTTAAACTTTAACTTTAACATAATAACGCTCGAATATTTTCTTATAGTTTACCCCCTTCTACTAGCTATTAATAGCTATATTTAAGAACCCTATAAAGTTATTTTTCTAGTTCTCCTCTCTATAAGTAGGTATCTAGTCGTAGTTCTTTCGAATCTAATACTTAACGAGGCGGAACGATATCTCTATTAGGTTAAAGTTAGGCGAGTAGCTAGGTAGAAACCTAACTAATACGCCTTTAGTACTATACAGATCTCGTACCCTCTAACGATTATATATTAAACAGTTATCTATAACGATAACCGAGCGTAGTCTAGGGTAGGTATTATAGTATAGTAGTATATAGAGTAATAGAAACTCTATAAACTTATCTACGTCGATACTACCCTCTATAATTATCGTATCTAGTAAGTAGCTATCGATTATGTAGGCTAGTAATATACTAAATCGTCTACTATAGACTTAAGGTATCTCGTTATACGTAGGTACGCTCTTTAGAGCCTAACCTCGTTTCCTAATAGCTACCTTTTCGCTAATATAGCTCTCGTCTACGTAGATTAATATATTAGTATTAAAGGTTATAATATCCTATAGGAACAAGCTCCTTACGAGGTTATTACGTCGTAAAGCGAGGTGTTAAGTAACCTTATAAGTAAAGTCTAATATATATAGGTACTAAGATATCGTCGATTCGTATACCTACTTCTTATACTCGATAGCTAGTATTATCTATATCTCTTTATACTATAGGGTACTCCTCTTATAATAGGTATTAATAATACTCTAGCTTATAGCTAATATAATCGCCCTAGGCCGTCTAGGTTTACCTATACCTCTATAGATAGAGCTAAAGTTATAAAATCGCTTAATTCGGATATAAATCGTTACTCTATACCCTCTTTTACGTTTATAGACTATATAGCGCACAATATCCGGTCTAGTCTAGCCGTTAAGTAATAGAAACTCGATCTAAGTAATGTCTTTATCTCTAAGGGGGCTATTAAGGCCGCGGGTAGTCGTACGAGGCGGTATAGAGCGTTAAAAGTACGTATAAGGGGGTAGGAGGCGGCGGAGCAGTCGGAGGGGGTAGAGCGGCGGCGACAGTGACCTATAGGCCCTGTAGACAGTGTATATGGGTGTGAAAGAATTATTTACTAGTAAAAGCGCGGGCAGCGATTCCAGCTTCCCCGGGCTTGGCGGGTCTGGGGGTTTTTGCATGTCAGAATATGTGGCAGCTTCGCTTGCACTCGCCGCGCCTGGGTGGGTCTTGCGGTTGGCCGCGCCTGCAGCTTCACGTCCTGCAGTGTACATGGTCATTGATGTCTTAAAGCCATCATCAGCAAAAATTGATCATGCCTTCGTCAGACTCTCATCCCAAGATCCAGATCGCATTCAGCATCGACTTTGATGCTGTCTCGGGCTGGGTAACCACCAGACTCCAATTTCGCAACCCAAGTCAAGACTAACATCATGTTCGCAGCTAGGAACCGGTGCACATCCGAACAACACGACCTCAGACTATAGCGCTGGTTACTTCAGCGCACATGTCGGCGTCCCTCGTCTTCTGGCACTCTTCGACCGCTTAAACATCTCAGACAAAGTCACATGGTGCATCCCCGGCCACTCAATCGAAACCTTCCCTCAGCAAACGCGTGCCATCATCGCCTCGGGTGCCGAGATAGCCCTACATGGCTACGCCCACGAAAGTGCTCGTCAGATGACGGCACAGCAAGAACGGGATGTCTTGGAGAAGTGCATCTCTCTCGTGCAGAATCTCACCGGAAAGCGACCACGAGGTTATCGAGCACCACTATATCAACTCTCCGAACGGACGATCTCGCTACTCCAGGAACACGGTTCCCTCTGGGACTCTTCGCTTTCGCATTACGACAGTGTACCGTACCATCTCCCCAAAGACCCGGCACCGATCAAGCCGATAGATTTCCGCCCGGATGCCAAAGCAGAGGAATGGATGCATCCTTCGCCTAACTTTGAGGATCTGCCCAAAAGCGACCTTGTCGAGATACCTTGCAATTGGTATGCGGAGGATATGACGCCTCTGCAATTCTTTCCTAATACTCCTAATTCGGCCGGATATGTGGACGTTAGAGTAGTGGAGAGGATGTGGATGGACAGGTTTGAGTGGCTGAGGAAAGAGGTGAAGGAAGGGAGCAGGAAGGGCCAGACTGTGGTGTATAGTCTGGTGATACATCCTGATACGAGTGGGATGGCGCACGTCATCGGGATGTTAGAGAGATTCCTGGTCTGGTTGAAGGACTTTGGTGACGAGGTGGAGTTCAAGCGGTATGAGCAGATTGCAGAAGAGTGGACAGCAACGAAGAGGTGAGAGGAGGGAATGGTCGACAACTATCTGAAGACCTACAGGCGTCCCTGGTCCGCCTCGTCCTCCTCGTCGTCATCGGCCTATCGAGGCAGCATCAGCAATGTACACACACCACGCTACGAAGGTGATGAAACTAACCACGAATATCTTCAACACCTCCTTCACTCTCTTGGGGATATTGTCCTTGATCTTCTTCGCCACGTCGCTGGACGCGTAGTCCTGCATCAAATCAAACGTCAGTACACACGTGGAGAAGAAGAGCACATATGTGGCGAGTTCTCACCACAACAGCATCCTCCGACATGCCACTGATGTTGGCCCTGAGGCCCTCGATCTCCTTGCCGGTGAGGATACTCAGCAAAGTGAATTCCGCCTTGTCTCCCGCCTGCTTGAGTCTACCGTCAATGTCGGAACTTGTATCGTTGGCCTGGTCGTAGGTCAGTCTCGGGAGATATGCAAGGTATGGGAGGGAGGTAGGCGCCCGTTGTTGGGGCCGTTCAGTGGCAGCATGGGAAGGCTGTTTAAGCCGAGCAGAAGGGAGGCGAGGACCGCGAAGCACTTCATCTTGAGTAAGCTTGGAAGTGAACTTATGAGCAAGTGAGATCCGTTGATAGCGCAAAGCAGCTAGAGACCGCTCTCCCACTTCATCTTCATAGAGTGAAGACTTCACCTGGTCAATTTCGAATTTGTGCGTAGGCTTGATGCTTACCAGCTTAAGGGAAAAATTGGTAGGACAGGTAGGCTGTTCTCACATGGACATTATCTCAAGTTCCACTGGCCAAGGTGAGCTTTATGCGCGCATCTCGCGCTGGTAGCGAAGAGAGCTTAGTATACACATATGTCTAGTCAATAGATACGGTATGCCTTGTGTATGGTAGTCGAGCGATGGATCCTTGCTGCATGGACAAATGCCAGACGGAGAAAGCACGGTCGATCAGTTGGTCAAGCGTAATAAGTCGTGCATCTTGGGAGTCAATTCAAGTACGTCGAACTGATCGATGGCTTCGAGGCCTTGCCATTGAAGTCCGACCATGTTCACAATCGGTGTTCTCGTAGACGGACGCAGCTTGGTCAAAGAGGATGTTTGGTTGTAAAAGATGCAACTGCGAGTGGTCGCGACGAAGTAAGATTATGTCGAATGAAGAGCTCAACCTGGTCATGTGAAGTCCTTTTCCTTCTGTAGCGCCTGAAAGCGCGTGAATACTTCCCAATCTGACTTCATGAATACCAGAACGGATCTCCATGGGCGCTGCGGACCAGACAGGCGACACCTGACTGACAAGGTGAAGTAGTGTTGTTATCGAACGTGATGTCGATTCGAAAAATGCCTCTCGAGCGAATAATGTCGTGAATATTGTACGGTTCTGCCTCTCGCTTCTTCCGTCGGGCAGCATCCTCTCTATGAAGAAGAGTAGCGAAGACAGACTGCTGCTCAATAGCCGAGATTTCTGGGTCGCTGATAAACTCCTAGATTATCATGTCCCGAAGCTCTTTTGGCAAATGCTCGCATGTGTAGCTGGCGGAATCGGTCGATTCATGGTCCTCGTAATGATCGGAAAGGTGTCTCGGCGGCAGTGTAGGTAGATCGGCGGCTTGGAGAGAGGGTTCTGACGAGTGCATTGCAGCTGGCAGAGTAGTGGTTTCCAGATCTTTGCCGGGAAGACTGCAGCCCGCACCAACCATTGTTGGGTCAGCTCTTTCGACGTTGAGTCACTACCGACATGCAGATGGGCAGAGCTCGCTCTTGCTGTATAAGAGAAGAATTGTCCCTCCGAGCCTGAAAGGTGACTTGAAAGCGAAGACTTTCCCTCTATCTCCACGCATGTTCGGACTTCCATAGGCTTGATCAACAGCTCAGATGGCAACGAAGCGACTGGGATGCCTGTTGCCAGGACTGATCTGGGTCGTTGTGCTGGAAGGAGACCCGCATGGTCATGTCCAGCTCAACGGGCCAGTTGTCTTGGCATCACATGAAAACCCAGTAGAGAGGCCTTTCCCCGAATTTGGATCGCGTGGAGTCGACACCTGGCGCCCAGATCGAGTGCGCCCAATGTCTGTAGTCGATGACCACACTTCGGTCCTAGCCTGGTGAGAGAAGTCAGCCCTGAAGAGCTGCTCTGAGTTTTGCATGCACCAGACCTCTTGATGGATGCGGATGGAGTGGTAGTTGAGAGGAGCCTCATCTGAAGCACTTCAGCTGAATGCCCACCATGTTCCATCCTCAAATGTGTTTCCTTCGTCCTTCTCCTGACTCCTGTACATCCTATGACACAAACTTCCCAAGATCACAAAACAGAAAGACCGACAAGGCCTGGAAAAGTCATGAACCGTAATAGATATATCAGCGTATGTGATCGCGTGGCAGCATCAGCAGCATGAAAGCGCGAGCGAGCCAGCAGTAATTAGCCTACAATGAGGAGTAGTGTTGTTCGGGGTAGTAGTAGTAGTAAAAAAGTGTCGTTGAGGGATGACTGCCATGCTGTCCTCTTTTCCCTTTGCCAAAAACCAAACGCGCAAGCCAGTAACAACAATTGGGGAGGTATTGGTTGCTAAAGCTCAGAAACAATCAGATCTGGGCACGCTCGCCGGCGATGCCTCGATCCGCCCTTTCCCTTTCCCCTTCCTCCTCTCTGTCTCTGTGTACACACACGCATACACATATGTCTCTGTAACGCCATCGCCATGATATCGAATAGTCAGAGCAGCAAAAAACGAACGCAGGAAGAACAAAGCCCACGCAGCCCAGAATTCCCATCGTCGTCGTATATCCAAACGAGAGTGGTTTCTTCTTGGCCGTTATATAATGCTTTTCGGTTTTGTACACAAAAATTCCACATCCAGGCCGTTTAAAAGTTCTGGGCAATGCCGGAGTTGCCTTGCTGGTAGTTGCCCGGTTGTTGTATGCGCGTGTTGCGTCGTGCTGAGACGTCTCGTACAACTGGCATGCCGCTCTCAGGGGCGGCACCACCGTATGTGCCGTCACCGTAGGGGCCGTGCTGACTATAGCCGAAGCCGTTGTTCGCGTTGTAGGCATCGTATGACGATGCCATGCCACCTGGTGGTGGAACGCCGTCGGAGACGTCTGAGTGTCCGGCTGCAGAGTATGTGGAAGATGCGTTGGAGGGTCCTCGCTTCATGCCAGGCTGGTTTGCACTGGCTAGAGGCGCCTGACCGAGAGATCCAACATCATCGCTGTTCATCGTTTCTCGCCGTTGGTGCATCAAAGCGTCACCACTATGGCCGTCAGATGCACCTCCAATGGGCGAAGGGCCTCCGCGGTATGGGTTGCTACCCGTGTCCGAGAGCTGGCCTTGCGTATGGCCTCCTGAAAGCGTCGTCGACATCTTGCGGTTCGAGGCACCAGCAGCGCCCCAACCTCTGTATCCACTGCTGTGATCTTCCGACATTTCCTGGCCGCTTTCCGAGGCCACGGTAGGTAGTGTCGGGTCGTTGTTGGGGTTGAAACCGTAGTCTTCGACCTCCTTACGGCGCGCTTCCTCGGCTGCCTTCTTTTGCTTGCGCTTCCGCCAGAAAAAGATACCCGCGAGGACGAGAAGCGCAACGACCACGACTGGCACGACGACTGCGACAGCTGTGGTGCCTGCGGTGCTCAGACCACCACCGCCCGCTTTCTGGTCCTTGGTGCCAGTGTTAAGGGCTGGGGATCCAGAAGTGGAGGACGACGCGTCCGACGAAGAAGCGGTCGGTGTGATGGCTTGGGTGGTGGCGGCCTGTGTTTGGGTTACGATGACCGTGACGGCGCTTTGAGTGCCATCTGAGGTGGGGCCGGTGGTGACGACGGAAGTAATAAGGCGTGTTGTGGCGGGCTGTGTCGACAGCGAAACGGTAGTGGTAGAAGATGGGGTCTCGGAAGTCGGGGTGACAGTGGTTGTAGAAGATGGCGCGATGGAAGTTGATGATTCGACCGAGGAGCTGGTCGAGGGCGGTATGGAAGTTGATTCAATGGATGAAGAGGTAGAGATCGGCAGGCTCGAGGTAGACTCGATCGAGGAGGTGCTCGAGACTGAAGAAGAGGTCGGGGTGTCAGTGGTGCTGGTAGGCACGACGCTCGAACTCGAGGAGGACATGGTGGTGGTGGGCGGCGCTGCTGACGACGAGACCGACGACGAAAGCGACGAGGTGACGGAGGAGATGGCAGACGATGCTTTGCGTGCGCATTAGTATGCCAACGGGCGTCTGATTGCTTCGGCTGGCAAGAAGTAATGCTGCAACAGCAAAGACATTGAATGGGGAGTCAGCCGTGGTGGGTGGAAGAGAAACGTACTGGTGGAGTTGGACATGGCGACTTTCTCAGCGCAGCGGTGCACTTGGCCGCGTCTTGTGACTGGCTAGGCCCAAATTCGCAGCACAAAGTCTAGGGCCGGCAACGCTGCATCCAGCAGGCAGGCAAGGGACTGGCCGCCGTTTCGTCCTCGAGCCGTGTCTGCGCGGTGGTGAAAGGAAACGAGAAGAAAGAAGTGTTTGTCGTGGTGGTGATGTCGGTGTCGAGGATGCGATGTCGAGGACCGCCGCAGCAGACTCGCTCCCTCGCTCGCTCCTGGCCCCAGTGTGTTTCCGATCCTCTCTAGCCGGGCAGGGTGAAGTGCCAACCTGCGGTGGGTCTCGTCGCTCTGGTCTCGTCTCGTACGCGTGCTCCCGCCGACGATTCGTCTCGCTGTGACGCTCTCCTGGCTGCCGGCGCTTGTTGCTACAACAAAGGTGAGGAAGACAATCAGGCTGGCGAGCGGTGTCAAAGAAAGCTGACTCTGTCTGTCCGCCCTCCACCACGCTGCACAGTCGGATGCGATGGATGGCTGCTGGACGCTTCTGCTGCGCTGCTGCACAACTCTCTGCACCCACGCCGCTCGTCGCCTGCAGGGCTGTGCCAAGTGGGAGCGACACTGGCTGCGCGTTATCGCTGCCCTTCGAGATTGATCAATCAAATCCCAACGCCGCCGTCAGCCCGTCGCCAAATCCACCGCCCACTAGACTCGCAAGCGCCTAACGCCCGCCATTCTAATCTCATCAGTTCCCAATTCGTCCCAAGAGACGTTGCATCGAATCCTCCCTTCGTGATCCAGATATGCTAATTATCACTCACGCTTGATCATCTCCCACGAACGACGTCAAGACTCCCGCCGGCGCACTCGAGACATCCCTCCAACCACTCTACCTCTCGCGAGCATCTCCCCAGCCAAACCTGCAACGAACTGAACTGCTGCGTACCACGGACACCCCCGTCCGCCCACACGATGACTTGACACGGCAAACACGCAGCTGGCTGACGGGCCAATTCGCCTGCTGGACCAATCGAAAGTGCCTCGACGCATGTCCGGCTGGTTGCCGATACGAGCAGGGAGAAAGCAAGCAGCAGACAAGCTGAAGCTGACGAAACTTTGCCCGTGCTGTTCGAGTCGATCGTCCGAGGTTCCGCTACCAGACGGCTAGGCAAGAATTGCGAATTCGTGACCCTACCCTACCTACATACGACTGCGACGCTACCTCTGCGATACGAATGTCACCGTCCGGTGGGCGGTCCGTTGGGCGGTCCATTCTGTATTAGGCTCATGATCGACTGGCCAATCATATGGCTGGATTCTTGTGAGTAAGTAACTTAAGTGAGTGACTATCATACAATGGCTCTCTTTGCAGCAGTAATATAGTCATTCCAGCACCTCTCATTGCTCTTGCAAAGAGCCACTTTGCAAGTAGTGCAGCCAAACCTTGGCCTGGCCACATCAACCCTCCGTTAATTACCTCTGCTTGAACTGAGCTCAGATAATGGCTTTCTCTTTGATACCTGTCTTGCAGTAGTTTGTCTTGCAAGACAGGCTACACAGCGTTGCTTTTTGGACAGTCTGCCTGGTATATGAATGTCTGTGTCTTTGTCTACCCTCTGATGCAATAGGCCAAGGTTTCTGTATTGTATCTGGGCAGTATTCTCCCCCCTGGCAAAGAGTTGCTTCACAAGCTAGATTCTGAAGTGTCTCTGACTCTTGTAGATGAACTGCAATGGCCAGTCCTTGTCGTTGATGTCGTAGGTATTACATATAAGCTTGTAACAGTTCACAAGAATGATGTTAAGGAGGTAGTAAAAGTGTGGTAGCCAGTTCCTCAAATGACTCCTGTAGACAGTGTTGTATGACCTGTTTTGATCACTCAGATCTACCCCCTTCATCCATTGTTAATAGGCATAGGCAATACCATTCATATGAACCTCCCTCTAGCTTGTATTGTGGTATATTGCCTAGCAAATCTTAGCATCTGTGACTAAGCTTGATGGCTTAAATTTGTGCTTCCAAACCTTCTCATAGCCATTGAACTGGGTAGTAAAGAAGGTCACTACCCCCCTGTCTTGAAAGC
Source organism: Zasmidium angulare (assembly GCA_002786045.1). Taxonomy (NCBI): domain Eukaryota; kingdom Fungi; phylum Ascomycota; class Dothideomycetes; order Mycosphaerellales; family Mycosphaerellaceae; genus Zasmidium; species Zasmidium angulare. The sequence goes on from NHNX01000014.1 coordinate 1,109,114, forward strand.
TAACTTAAAGAACTCCATCATCTTCATAGTCCAGCCAAGTGTCACCCCATTACACACTAGCTTGGACTCTCTGACTTGTTAATTGCTTCTTCAAAGTTGCAAGCTTATCAGACAAACCTGTGCCATTCTTGTTGCTCACAGTGCCTGTAGTTGCAACACCCATAGATCTGAGGGTTTTGTAGACACTCTTGTACCCCTAGAGATTGTCAAGATATAAGGAGAGTGGCCAGCTTAGCCAAACCTGCTGGACTCTTGATACAAGTTCAGGTACAACAGCATGCTAGGGTGCCAAGAAGCTCCACATTAGATCCAGTCCTTGAGGGCCCTCTCTTGTGTGTTGCAGAGACTAGAGGATGTATCCATGCTGGCCAATACCCTAATACTTGACTCCCTCTCTGGCTGCTTTTAAGTCAAGTCTCTAAGTGTCTGGGTTTGTTGAATGTCTTGAGAACTGCAGAGATTCATCAACTGCAAGCCCACTACCAGGCCTCCAAAACCTTAGGCTCACAGCATTAAAGTGATCAAGTAATGGCTGGATCTTGTGATGAGCTTTGAGCTAGCCATTATGAACCTCCTCTGGGGTGTAGAAGTGGAAGTACCTCTGCAGCTGTTCAAATCTGACAAGAGACATGTTCTCTCTGACTTGTCCAAAGACTGGCCAGTCTGTGCTCCAGTAGCTGTCAATCCTTGGCTCATGATGGACTCCAAGGAGTATCTTGATAGCTATGAAAGCAGACATCTCCTTAGCTGTGCAGTCCCTCCAAGGTCTGGGTGTTTGACAGTCATCTTAAAGCTCCATTTGATCAGAGGCTTGGGCATTAGTAGCTGTGACCAGTCTCTCAATCAGAGACTGAGGGAAGAACAGGTCAAAGAGGTATATAGGTGTTACATTGTCATTCAAATCCAGCTTCACTTCATGTGGGTATTCCTTAATAGCCATGGCCTCAAATCTCTTGATTTTTTCATCACTGCAAAGAGCTTGAACACGCTGGTTCAGTGGTTCCATTTTCGTGTAATTTGATGCAGTGGTTGTGAAGTTATCGCGTGTTGAAGTTGAAGGGGTGTTGTGTTGACATGCAAGTCAACACAGTGATGTCATGAAGGTTTGTCGATCACACGCTAAATTTGGACCGCCCACCGGACGGTGACATGTCTATCTCGTCCGTACAGCTAAACATAACTTTACAGTGTGGCGATTGACGTCGTAGGTCGAAACTCAGTTCCATCAACGTTGTCTTCTTTGCTTCCATAGATGATCTCCGTCGAGTCCTCCACATCGGAAAAACGTCACGAGAAGAACTCTTCTACCTTCAACTTATGGTATACCAAGCAAAAAGGGGTCCAGCAATACGGCTGCCCACATGTAACCCAACCCAAGTGTCCACCTGCCGGCAGACCCGGAGTTCGGTTTATAGTAATCACCACGACAGCTGAGTTCTGCTATGAGCCGCAGTCAACCTCCGTGTCACACAGCGTCGGCGAGAGCGACGAACCGCACGCCTGATGATGAGGCTGATGAGTTCTTTGCTATAGGGCTGGATGAGCAAGGGACACATCCATGTTCGCTGACGTGCCATGTGCTGTCTCCAATGTGTTTCCGTTGTCGACATCACGCGTCGATTTTACCCACCCTGTCCATCTTTCCTGTGACAGAGGCTTGTAGAGTGTCCCCACAGATGCAAGTAAACAATGCTGAGCCCCGTGCAAATGGCGAGTATGTACAACCAGCTGTCTGGGTTTACTACAGGGAGGCCTTTGATTGTCTCGATGGTGGTCTGTGCTCACAGCTAGCTTCGCATGTGAAACCACGTCTTCTGCGCAAAGTACCATCACTGCTTCAAGTCCAACGCAATCGAAGCCAAATACCCGCATCTATGCTGCTGATCCCTCCCAATCGCCTCCATCTCGGTGTTATTCGTCTGGAACATCAGTCGTCGATTGTAGCTCTTCCGCGAAAACTCCTCCCATGTTGGCGTGCCCCGCTTGCGGTACGTGTTGGGATTGTACGAGCGGATGAAGCTGGTCCAGTAGCCTTGAACGACAGCGACGATGGGGTAGTTGACGCCGCCGGGTTGGTAGGAGTCTGGGGCGCCGCCGTTGGTATTCTCGGGTCCAAAGATGGCGTTTACCTCGATGGTGTGGGAGACGCCCCTACCATCTGCTGCGGCTTCTGGATCGATGACGTTCCATCTGTAGTTCCAGTTGGGAATGTTGTTCTTCGCATACTGCTGGCTGACGAAGATGCCAGGGCAGATGTATCGTAGCTCACCATAGGCGTCACTCGCTTGTCGCCAGTATCTACCATTGGGTGGGAAATCGGGCGTACCTTCGACAGGATACAGCTCGTTGATTTTGCCAAGTTGCGCCAGTGTCAGAGCTGGGAACTGATCTTGCAGAAATGTGTCGCTATCGGCGTAGCTGCTCGCGTTGCGCGGCGCAAAAATCGTGCCTTCATTGGTGTCGTCGCCCCCAATGGCCGGTACTTTGACGAACTTTCCCTGAGCGTAGGCGCGAAATGTATAGTCGGATATGAAGTCGTAGTCGAGTGTTGGGCCATACATGTAGAGAGGCGGGTTCTGTGCTCCTGGGAACGGCGTGTTGATGTTGATTGCCTGAAGCGCAGTGGCGTTGAGACTGCGCAGACAGGCAAGGGTGTCCGCTGAAGAAGCGCAGCCAGCTCTGATAGCGAGGCCGTTGTACGAGAATTGGCTCTCAGGTACAGTGCGCAATGCCGAGAAGGACTGTGATTCCGCCGCTGTTGCACTGAAGAGATGGTCATCTCTACCACCGTATGCTGTGACTTGTAGATTCACACTTTGTGCACCTGCACTGTCGCCACCCATAACAACGTGTCTTGGGTCTCCGCCGAACTGCGAGATGTACTTCTGCACCCACTGCAGGGCTTTCCTCTGGTCCTTGAGACCGTTGTTGACACTGCCACCTTTGAGGACTTCCTCACTTGCTAAGAATCCGTATGGGCCGACACGATAGTTGAAATTCACGAGAATCATGTTGAAGTCACTCGCCGTGATCAATCCTGAGCCGTTGTAGTTTGCATTGGAATTGCTGTTGAAGCCGCCACCTGCGGATACTAATTAGCATTGGCCTAGCCATTGGGAGTGTTGTCACCCGCCTTGAATGAAGAAGAAGACTGGTAGTCTTGAGTTTTTGGTCGCATTGCTAGGCGCATATACGTCGAGGAACAGACAATCTTCGTCGGAGCTCTTTGATGGTGCATCGCCCCCTGTACTCAAGCACACCGGTCCATGTTCATCTGCCTGTTGCACCCCGTATTCTGGTCTTGGATCTTGAGGAGCAGCGAATCGCAGATCACCCAATGGCGGTGCCGCGAATCTCAATCCAAGCCATTGGGTTATTCCATTGGAAAGGGCAGTGCCTTGGTATGATGCGTATTGCAGTCTGACCAGCGGAGAGACAGCCGTGACAGCCTCAATCAGAAGCAGGACTGTCGCAGTCAGCTGCATCTTCTCGTCTTGTACCTTGTCAACCAAGGAAAGAACAATGAAGACGGGCAGTTGTTCTTGCAGGTGAATGAGGTAGGAGGTGAATTGAAGAGAGACAATGATGGAAGATGCTCCAGGACTTGAACCTTGCCAGGCCACGCCCGCTGCTATTTAACCATTTCACCGTTTGCACGAGCGGCACACGGCGCACATGGCTCCATGCCCCTCTTTCGCACTACAAGTGACTGCGGATACAGCATGGATGAGTGTGCTGGACGCCCGCATGTTTAGGCTCGCATGTTTAGGCTAGCCGACGAGCATCTCGAAGGATGGAGGAAGCGGAGTGTGGAGGAGGAACAGATCATGTGCCTGGAAGATCGTCATCAGGTTGCGGCTTGCATGCACCCGCGGAGCTTGATGGTGAAGCTTTTGTAGGATACGGCCTCGTCGACCTCTCACGGCATCTTCTTCTGAACTCCGTTTCGTACAGTAATTGCCAAGGCCATACCATTTTCTTGTTTCGGTAGTCGTCCACTGCTTCATTTGGCGCGCGATGCTAGCGAGGATGTCAATGAGGCGGGCACTTGGCACCTCTCGATGGCAGGCAAAATGTGAACGGACATCTTGGCTTTGCTGGAATATCGGCGAATATCAGAAGGGACGGCAGGTAGACCGGTATGTGGTCGCATGAGAAGTACTGCTAGGTGGAGGAAGAGTGAAAGTGAAGCGGCAGAGAGATGCTGTCAGATGTTGTCAGGTCTTGGTAGAATTTGCAACCATCGCGCTATCTCGTCCTCCGTATGCCGCCCCTCACCCAACATCCCAAAAGGTCGAAACCTGCTCATCCCACCGCCTCTTCATCAAAGCCTCCCCTCCGAAAGACGCCCAATAGGTACCGAATAAGCCACAGCGTTACCCTTGAGACTGCGTAGAGCACGCGATCGAGGCTGCTGATAGTTAGGAGCAAACATAAGTATTACACGGCAACACAACCGCGCGGCTCCTCTCTTCTCTTTGTTCACGCATCTCTTGCCCGATTACCAATCGCCCTTTGACAACTGTCCAAACTGCACTTCAACCACGAACAACCCAACACAAGGCTCGAGATCTCCCGTGACAGACCACCCCTTCATAATGGCCGAGCACAAGTACAAATTCAATGTCACCATGACCTGCGGCGGCTGCTCTGGCGCTGTGGAGCGAGTCCTCAAGAAGCTCGACGGTAAACCATTTCCTCGTTCCTCCACGTCCAGCCACGGCTAACGAGAGACAATAACAGGTGTCAAAGCCTACGACGTCTCCCTCGACACGCAAACCGCCGAGGTCACGACCGAAGACAGCGTCAGCTACGCCACGGTGCTTGAGAAGATCCAGAAGACTGGCAAGAAGGTCAACTCGGGCGAGGCAGACGGCGTGCCCCAGAGCGTTTGAATGCACAGCAAAGATGCGATGATACACAAGGAGTTCATGAGGTGTTCTAGTGACTTGTCCTCCAGGCATGGTCATCTTCTTGAATTTGTGAGGCTTTGAGATTATGATATAAGCCTTTTAAAAGACCAAGGACACGAAGGCGTCCACGCACCCAAATGCCCTATGTCTCTTTAGTTCCCGCTGGCAGTGAACAATGTCCCCGCTGCTCGTAAGCTGTCCAACCGGCTGGCACGTGAATCGATGGCCTGGCCGCTTGGAAGATCGGGGGAAACATTCAAATAAACAACCATGACCGTACATGGATTCCATACCCATGGCTTCAAGGATCTCGTTCACATTGCTGTCATATGGCTAAGAGTCCTGTCTTGTCCTATCCTAGCAAAAGTTCAACACGTCGTTCTGGTTCCCTAAAACCGACTCTCGACCTTCTTCTCAATATCCTGCAGCGCCCAGTCACTCCTCATCTTCTTACTCCTGACGCTATCTGCCTGGCTCTTGGTGAAGCCCTTGGCCTCCACAGCCGGGTTGTATCCAAAGCTGCTTGACTTGGCGACCTCCTCGTTCGATACAGTCCGAGGTGCCTTTCCGTCCGCGCGCTTGTAGACAGTCACGACCACAGCACCTCCCAACCCAAGGTTGTGCTGCAGAGCGACGGTAGTGCCTGGCACGAGACGGTTGTTCGCCCAGCCACGCAGGTGCCAGGTGAGCTCAGCACACTGCGCAAGACCAGTGGCGCCGAGTGGGTGGCCCTTCGAGATGAGGCCTCCGGAGGGGTTGATGACCATCTTGCCGCCGTAGGTGATATCGCCGTTGCGGACCATCTCGTGCGCTTTGCCGTGTTCGCAAAGACCCAGGGCATCGATGGTGACCATCTCGTTGGCGCTGAAGCAGTCGTGGAGCTCGCAGACCTTGACGTCCGAGGGCTTGACGCCAGCCTCCTCCATGGCGGTCTTGGCGGCGTATTGCGACATGTGGTAGCCCATGAGATCGATGGCGGAGCGGGAGAAGAGGCTTGGGGAGTCAGTGGCGAGGGTCTGGCCGGCGATGAGGACGGCTTGGTCCTTGAGCTCTGGACGGGCGTCGAGGAAGGCCTGCGAGACTACGACAGCCGCAGCACCACCGTCAGATGTTGGACAGCATTGAAGCTTTGTGAGGGGCTCGTGAATCATGGGGGAATTCATAACTTGGTCGAGGGTGTACTCAGTCATGAACTGGGAGTATGGGTTGCGCTTAGAGTGCTCGTGGTTGATGCGGCCGATCTCAGCGAAGTCCTCGTTCTTCGCGCCGAACTTCTCCTTGTACTCGCGGCCAGCGTTGCCAAAGAACTGGGCTGCCTCGGGTGCGTTGGTATGTCCTCGTGTTTGCCTCATCATCTCAGCAGTGGTGCCGGTTGGGTTGGCGCGGTCGAGGAAGTAGGATTGAAGAGAGCCTGGGTTCATCTTTTCGAATCCAACGACCAGGACGGCGTCTGCCATACCGCCGGCACACATTGTCCGTGCAAGGTGAAGACCCGTTGAGCCAGTTGAGCAGTTGTTGTTGACATTGTAGATGGGGACTTGGGTCATGCCGAATTGGTAGAAGACTCGTTGACCGCAAGTGCTGTCGCCATAGCAGTAGCATGCAACGCCAGCATCGATGTCATCGTAGTTGACCTTTGCGTCGAGCAGGGCCTTGATACCAGCTTCGAATCCAAGCTCTGTGTAGTCGACCTTGCCTCTGGGCTTGATGAACTTGGTCATGCCCACGCCGAGTACGTAGACCGGGGGCTTGTTCTTCGCTGCTTTGGCTGCCATGTTGAAGGTGTGTTGTTGTACGGGTCGGATTACAGGACTGGAAAGGAAAAGACTCTGTTCGTCTGTATATTAAGATGTTATAGCTTTCGAGTCGAAGAGGCGATGTCACCAAGCTGGGGTCAGTATTTGTGGGGTGTGGAGCTTTTTATTGCCGTCAGGACCTCGGTAGAGAGGGGCGGCGACGACGATGGGTATTGACCTCTTAACCTTGAAACTGTTAACCAAGTGGCACTGTAGCAGGGTCAGAATTCATTAATGATTACTAGCATTGCGCCTGCTCTCGCTGCATATTGCTTGATCGAAGGCCCACGATTGGGCAAAGCTGACGGTAAAAGCGGCAAATGCTCTTTCGGGATGATGAGGAGGATCGAAAAAGAGAAATACCATGACCATGACCGTGACGAAACTCGGCCGAAATGGGAATGTACCGGTGTAGAGGCAGTAAGGTGATGAAAGTGGAAGCGTGTTGCCGTGAACGTGGTACTTCGTGGTGCTTGACCCTGCGCAACTCTAGTTGTCGCTCTGGTGCAGGTCAGCACACTGGAGATGCCCATGGTACACAAGGCCATGCAAGCCTTCATTGCAGTTGTAAGGCCCTAAGCAAATCCATGGTCTCGATGATGCCGCTCTTCCAACGCCGATACCCCAGCCATGCAATCGTCGTCTACGAACGTGGCTTCTCCTTCTTCTCCTTCCACAGGGCGGAGAGACCAACACCGGAGACCTTGACGACCTTGAAACGCACACCGGGAATATCACCCTTGGCCTTGCCCTTACGACCGAAACCAGCAAGCAGGACCTCGTCGTTCTCGTCCACGAAGTTCAAGCAACCGTCGTTTGGCACTGTAAAAATCAGCGATGAAGGACTTTTGGCTTTGCGAGAAGTATGTCGTACCGAAAGCAGTGACCTTCTTGCCGTTCTTGATGAGCTGCACACGCACGCACTTGCGGATGGCAGAGTTTGGCTGCTTAGCCTCGACACCGACCTTTTCGAGGACAATGCCCTTGGCGTGTGAAGAACCCTTAAGTCCATGTCAGTGGTTGTCCTGTAGTATGCTTCCAATCTTGTCCTCCACGTTCTATGCGTTCCTCCTCTTGCGCTGATAATATGGGGTGTACATACTCCGAATGGCGATGACTTGTAAGCGGTACCGAGCAGTCTCTTCTTGTAATGCAAATCGGCCCATTGCTGCTCACGACGGTGGTTGCGCAGCTTGCGTGCGGCCAAAAGACCTCTCGGCTTTCCTTTACCCATCTTGACTGTAGTGGTATGTCAGTTTGATGTCCTTGAATGGAATTTGTGGTGGTGGTCGTGGCGGGTATCGGAGGGGATTGTGCGGATGCTGAATGGCGGTAACGGTAGCGCAAATAATTTGCGAACGGCGAAAGGGATCCGTGCTGTCGTCGAGGAATGGTTGGGCGACTCACCGGTTGTGTTGTCGTGATGTGGTGCTTGACAGTCGTCGCTGCAATGAGAGAAGTCAGGATTTCGAGAGGTGCGTGTCTTGGCTTTGGAGTGGTCCGTGCAGCAGTAGTCACGTGAAACTGGAAATGCCTGCCAGCAATTGCGGCTGGGAAATGATGCGAACATTACTTTGCCACATTTGCTACACGAGCATACTGTCCTACAGTAAATACCTATAGTCAGGACTCTTATCCCCCATCTCCGTCTTCTCCCATTCCGTAAGCCCAACATCTGTCGCTTGACTATCTCTCTTTTTATTCTCCGCCCAACAGCCCAGACCATAGATGATGCATGCGATGATGCTCACAATGGTGAAGGCTATGCAGATGCTGTAGCCTGGAATGTACTTTGGAGCATCCTTCTTGAGAAAGGCAAACACAGCAATGATTCCTCCGATATTGCCAAACTATTCGACGTTGTCAGCATTGCAGCACAGTTTGTGGATTTACGAGGAGAACTTACGCCAACTTGCCATGCAGAACCAACGGATCGTCTGTGATGCCTGCGGAGTGTTAGCTGATGTTATCAAGCAGACTACCGAAATTCCGACATACCCTCCAAGATTCATATTGAACCAACATACGATAATCGGCATCGCGGTATACGTTCCCATGGTGACCATGAACAGCGCTCCATACTGCAAATTGCGGTTATCGTGTACCGCAATCAAGATCCCGAAACCAGCAATTGCCACACAAATGCTGAAGATAGCATATGCGAACCGATGCTTCGAGTAATCAGAAATGGTTGCCATCAACATGGCAAATCCGAAAGCCGCCGCCCATGGAGGAACACTGTGAAGCTGTGTCTCAATCCTGCCGTAGCCGTATCCTTGGATGATGCCAGGGCTGAAGTATGCGTAGCCATAAGCTGGCACGATAAGTCCAAAGTACATGAAGCCAGCAACGATGACTTTGTAGTCCTTGAAAACGTTGCCGACATCTTTGAGGGTGATCTTGCGCTCAACTGCGGATTTCCCCTGGTCGACCTGGAGTCTTGCGCTGACATAGTTCTTCTCTTCTGTAGACAGCCACTTGACCTGCTCGGGGAAACCTGGAAGCAAAAAGAAGAAGATGAAGGAGATGAGGACCGTGAGAGATCCCTCCAGGATGAAGATCCAACGCCAGCCTGCATACCCTTGGAGGCCGTCCATCTTTCCAATGGCCGCAGCGAGGAGACCACCAAAGGCGCCGGCCAAGGTCGTCGAGCTGAAGAAGAACGAATACCTCTTTTGCGCCTCGTGTCGACGGTACCACATGCCGATCAGGTAGAAGCATCCGGGAAACATGCCCGTCTCAAATAACCCAAGGAAGAACCTCGTCGCGAGCAGTCCACTGTAGTTCTGGACTAGCCCTTGCATGATAGTAACGAACCCGAACAAGAACATGTTCGCACTTAGCCATACATGCGGCTTGAAGCGCTTCAGCAGGATATTGCTCGGAATCTCGAACAACACATAGGGCACGAAGAAAATCACCAGCGCCGTGTTGTACTGATCGCCGACCAGGCCCAGCTCCTTGGTGAGTCCGAAGACGTTCGCGTTGGCGATGTTCACGCGGTCGAGGAAAGCTAGCGTTCTGCTTTAGCTGCGATATGTGTGGATATTCATGGGTTTGGTCTGATCTTACCCAACAGGTAGAGCACGCAAAGGAAAGGCACAACGTGCAGGTCGATGCGCGTCACGAGCCGTCGCTCCGTCGTGTGTGGTGGACACGGGACGGGCAGGTCGTCGTCGTAGGGGCCTGTAGTCGGGTAGCCGAGTCCAGCTTCTGCTGAGGACACGCCATTATTCGCGCCTGGATAGTTCTGCTCATAATGGACATTTTCCTTGCCATCGAGGGAGGTGGATGGCGAGACGCCGGTATCGTGCTTCTCGGAGGACAAGAAGGGAATCTTCATCTTGGCGGCTCACACACTGCAGGCGCGCAGAGTGGGAACTGTCGATGTCTGGTGTATTTTGATGGAAGAGAAAGAGAGAAGAGGCGAGTGAAGTCTCACCACTCATGTACCACCCTACCCTTTGCGCCTACTTGTAATCAGAACCCCTCGGCTGGTGCACGGCAACCGACCGCGTGATCTGCATTGCCCGGCCGGCCTTTGATTCGAAAGTGCAGAACGATTCGAGCAATTGTGTGGTATCCCCACACTCGCCTACCGCGAAGGATTCTGGGGCCGAAAGTCGGCCCTGGCTGCAAGGATCACTTGCATACAAGTTTATGCATCCAGTCTATCTGGATTAAACCTTTGTGCAAATCGCCGGTCTACATGTATGTCGTACGTCGCTTTAAGGAAAAGAGCCTTGATCAACTCTCATGGTAGAAGAGAGATATTGCGTTTCAACGCTAGATATAGTCATTGTCCATATTATCAGATGCCCATCATGCAGACTGTCCTCCTAGGGTTCTCGGTTATCTGCAGGGCAGCTTCGTCAGTAGTTACAGTCACTGTCCAACACATCTTGATAGCTGACAGAACCGTAGCGAGGACCATACACATACATACACGCCCTGTGCTGAAGGAGGTGCGCTGTCAAGATCTTCATCTGGACAAGGATGTTGACGACAGCTGACGATGCAGAAGCAACAAAGGAACCGAATCCTTGAGCTTATCCACGAGAAGATCAGGGCATACATCGACCCTTGAAAAGCATTTGGAAAAAGTCCAACAAGACATTAAAAGCTTCAAGCTCCTGCCTGCCCTCCCTGCCTCCCTCTATCAAGGCATTCTGTCTGTACAAAAAACGACAATCTTCGAATCACTACTCAACGTGTCAAAACGACGCCCTAGACCCTGTGAGCGTTGAAGGCGTTTCGGGCATGGGCGAGTGAGGATAGTTCTTCCTGGCCGATAATATCGCTTCCCAGGTCGTCCTTGTGACGGCGACGGCGTCATCGTCAGGAGCAGGAGTTCCATACTATGAGGGCTGCTGTTCCGTCGAAGGCGTGCCGACCTCCTCTTTGGCGTCGACAAAGCCGGGTTCGGGACTTTCGCGCTCGCTCTCTGGTTGCGAGGGAACGTCGAGGCCGTTCTCCTGCACTGCGGATTCCACAGAGGCAGCATCGCCTCCCGCTTCGTTCCCAGCTGCCTGCGCTGCTGCCGCCGCGGCCTCTTTCTCCGCCATTTCCTTTGCCCTCGCCTGCTGCCGTTCCCAGACTTCTCGCCTTGTCTTCTCCTCGCGTTGCTTCCTGACCCTTTCTACCTCTTCCACACCACCGGACTTCTTCAGCTTACCTTCCTCGACGAAGTTGCCAAGTTCGCGTTGAAATTCACCACCACGACGATTCTCCAGCTCCTTCTGTCGTGCCTTCTCCGCCCTTTCGATGGCTTCCAGTCGAGATTCGTGATTAGGCTGCAGAGCCCGGACTTCGCCAAGAACACTATTCTTGACTTCGTTGGTATCTGCGCCTTGAGTCACGGCTAGAGGACGGAAGGTCTTGGACGAAGACCTCGAGCCTGGCGCCGCACCGTTGGGATTCTGGAGATTCTGTGCTTTGGTGGCTTGTTCCACGAGGGCAAACGTTTGGGCAGCTTTGTCAAGGTCGTCTTCCAGATCCGCAGCGAGCTCTTCTTGCATTGTAAGCAAGTCCCTGTCATCGCACACAACCTGTAGCTCCTTCTCCCATATCTTTGTCCAAACGGGCTTCTCTCGTTTGAGGAACTCTTGCAACTTCTTGAGATCTGACGTTGCGATGCTGATGTTCTTGCTGACATCCTCGAGCTGTCTAGCAAGTGGGCGTACGCCACGAGTGACAACATCCTTGCGAAGATCTTCCACGACATCCTGCAGATCATCGACGCGATTGACGATCGCTTCACTGTCATCCGAGAGCGACTTTTTGCCCTTGTTGACATATGATCTACCGGTGTTTTCGTCCATGTCGGGGATGATGGTGTCTGCGGCCGCTTTCTTGACATTAGAGGCCTTCGTCCGGATCGTAGACATCGAAGCTTGCATGTCAGTGACGAAAGAGTTGTACGTTTGCCGTACCACGGCGAGGTCGCGCCGCAAGGACTGCACATCTTTGAGGGTAGTTGACGCAGGCTTGAGCGCAAGGCCAGACGACGGTGCAGTAGAGGCTGCTGCTGCCGGAGGAGCCACTGCCAAGCTTGCGAGCTCCTTTGCGGTATCCTGTTGTCTGTCTGAAACTCTTTGGATCGCTGAATGCTGGTCGTCGACACTAGTGCGAATGCCTTCAACAATGCGTCTCAAACTGCCAATACCATCATCAAAATGACGCTTGACTTCATCAAGTGCCTCGACGTTCAGGACAAGGACAGAGCGTTCTTTGATATCGCTCAGATCCTCTAGCTCGTGCCTGACACCTGAGATCGGGTCTTGAATATAAATCTCGGGTAGATCAACGCCGTTGTTGTGCGTGTTCCAGGCGAACTTCTCAATAAAGGCCAGCTGCAATCTCGCAAGGCTCAGATCTCCGCCGTCTGGCAGAACAAACTTCTTGATCTTGCTCTTGTATTGCAGGAAGAGGGTGAGTTCTTTGCCGGCCTGTGGTGGACTTTCCGGGACGTATTGTGACGCTGGAGGGGTGTACTCTCTAGCTTCACGCACCGTTCTTGTCCGCGAAGGTTTCACCGAGGGTGTCTCTTCAGGGGCTGCAAACGACCCACCAGGCGTGAAGGGCTCCTCGATGGGTCCGTTCAACGTAGCCCCGATGCTTTCCTCCACTTGGGACGAAAAGGGATTTCCAAGTTTATCTTCAGGCGTCTTGACGAGTGGGCTGTCCGCACCAGAGTCTGCAGCAAAAGGCCTCGCTGGTGGTTGCACATCTTCCTGGTGATTGCTGGTCTCTTCAGATATGCGTCGAACATCATGATCTCGATTTGGAGAAGCGTCATATGCAGTCCTGTTGGTGCGTGACCGCGCCCGACTGTGCAGCAAACTCCCTCGCGACCTCACCGCGTTCATAGACTCGCGCACATCCCGACCTCTATTCGGTATGGGCGAGTTTTGAGCAGGTGGTATCGCCGGTATCCCATTGATCGATGTGCCTAGGTGTTTTTGGATTTGATATGCTGAGAACCGTCTCGAAGCCCTTCGTTCAAGCTCCCCTCCTCTTTGCAGCGCAGTCAGCGCATCATTGGCCTTTGGAGGTGGTTTTGGTGGTTCTGGAGACGCTTCGTCTTTTTCAAAGCCTTGGTTCATTGGCATAGTGTCGCCTTCTGGATAAGGTGCGATTACCGGAATGTTCTGCATCGTGTTGCTCGACATGGAAGAGCTCGAATCGGCACTCAGGACGTCTTGGCGGTTGGGGTTTATGCTTATGCTGTTCTGGGGGCTCAGGCCGTGCCTTTTGGGAGAGTTCCTTCCCCCTACCACGCTCGTAGTCCTGGGTGGAAGCTCTGGGCCCGAGAGATCCCCACTGCCTTGTCTCTGCATAAACGACCTGCTGCTGCTGTTCCGCGACGGTATATCATCCAGCTGTTCCGTCAGATTCGTGGCAACGCTCATGTTGCTAGCCGTGGACGCCTGTCGAGGAGGTCGACTGGCTTCTCCCCCTCCCTCTTTACCACTTCTCTGCCGTAACCTCTGCTGTTTCTTCTTCAAGCCATGAAGCAAGTTTATGATGATGTCTCTTATCCTCGGCAGGTACTTCTCCAAGCTCTGTTGACTTGCGTCCTGGCTCAAAGTCTCTTCCAATATCGTCCGAAGCATATCAGGGACAGGACCCAAATCTGCGGTATCTACGCCGATGGCACTGAATGCCCGACACGCTATGTTGAACTCATAACCCAACCGAACGTAGACATCGGATACCTCGCCCTCGGTTGCGCGGCCAGTGGACCACATGGTGAGGGTCTCCAGCAGTTGTTTCGTAGCGACCAAAAGATGGGTGACGGACTTTTCGATGGTGGAGAGCTGCTGCTGCGGCTGGACGATGTCAGCCAAGTATGAGGTCTTACTGTCCTTTCTGATCAGATACCCACATTCTGGCGTGATCTGCTGGAGCCAGAGCGAGAGCCTCCGCTGCCTCGCTGCGACTGCGAACCAGCATCGTCTGGGGGTAGCGGCATGGCCACCGTGGGCTGCTGCGAACCGTTCATGATGCAGAGTATAATTGCTGAGCACGGCGACGCCAGAAGTGGGATGGGTGTAGTATCATGTGGCCACGACTCGTACTGCGGCGCGTGGCGATCAGTCGCGTGGGCTGGCCGTCAGTGCACCTGATGGACGGACGTCTTGCAGAGGATGGGAGATGGTGTGGTCAGGGTGGGCGATGCGGCTAAGCTTTGCGACAGCGGGAGGTGGAGAGGAAGCACATGTCAAAGAACCCAAAACATCGCAGCAGTCAAAGGAGAGCAGAGCATGGCAGCGCGCAGGAGGTCGCAGTATCCAAGGGCTACACACAAACCCATGCAGTTAGCGAGTCGGCCACAGTCAGCCAGGCGTGACGAGCGCCTAGTCTCAGCGCACAGACTACACTGCTGACGCAAAGTTTTTACTAGTCCGGATTAGGAACTTTGCTGCAGGTAGTCTAAGGGTCCTACTGCGGTTTCCTACAGATAATGTTTAGCTTTAGTAGTAAATTTCAAAAACTCGAAATAAAGCTTAAGTAGAGCACTTTTAAGTACTTTAGCTTAGTTAGTAGTTAGTTAGTATTATAGTCTTTACTAAATTGTAAAAAAAACGAGGGTTTTGTAGTAGGTAGTTAATTTTCTAAAAACTCTTACTAAGAACTAGCTACTACTATATACGTTATAGTAAATCTAAAAAAATAGAGTATTCCTAAAGTATACTAATCTTAAGTAGTATACTAAATACTTAGAACTCTCGTAGTACTAAATTAAAGACTATCTATTATTCTAAAGCTCGCCTAAAGAAAGTATAGGCTCGATCTAAATTAAACTAATCTACTAAACCTATCTAAGAAAAAGAAAAAAGAGTCGCTAATAGTAGTCTAAATATCGTAAGTTAAACGTAGGTAGTTTAATCGAAAACGTCGTCGTCGGCCTTAGATATCTCCTAGTCCCTATTGTTCTCGTTATCCTATAATAACTAAGAAGTTAAAGCTTCTTTAAATAAGAGATCGCGCTCTTTATAAGCTCTATTAATTATAACTATTAGTATATTAATAATATACGAGAACTATATAATATAGTCGGTATTAGGAACAAATAGATAGTTAATAGTTAGGTAGCCTCTCTAAGCGTTATTAGTCTCGACTAGGTTCTAAGGATCCTCGAATTAGAAGTAGAAGTCTCCTAGGTAATCTTCGTTTTTAGAGACCTTAGTTTTAGGCGTATAAGGATATAGCTTATTAGTATAGTAGCTATAGCGATAGTAGTTATTACTCTAAGCGTAGTTAGTATAGGCGCTACTAAATATTAACTCGCTATCTACTCCCTATATCTAAATATACTAACTAAAGTAGCTTTACTTATTATTATAGTAGGTATATTTATCGTCGTTAGGGAATACTCTATTATATAGAGAAACTATTAGAGCGCTTAGGTAGAACTCGCTATTACTACTATAGAAAGTAAAGCTATTAGGACGTCTTAGGATATTATTAATATCTCTAGTTATATTAAACTCGCTATTCTTATTAGTAAACTCTATTAGTAATCGATAAGGTTAGTAGCTAAGTACGTTATAGATCTAATCGAATCTACTAGTATATAGGAGTAACTAAACTTCCTTAAGGAGGCTATATAGCTAATTAGGGGTTATTATAATATTAGTACCTATTAAGTCTTACTTAACTATAGATTCGCTAATATAATAGGTATTAATAGTAATACGAACGCTTTTCTTAAAGGCGTAATAAACGTAGCGTAGTATACGCTCCTAAGAAACTATTATTATCTAATATAGTATATATATTATAGTTAATACTTATAATCTCCTTCTAACGCTTAGAAATATTACTAGATATATATTTCTTAGGAGCCTTTCCTAGGCGTCTCGGTTTATCGTTATTAGAGTTATTACGCTTACCTCTACTAGAGGTATTTAGGCTCGTATAGCTACTCTTATTACGCTATACGTTTAGGTAGCGAATTAGGTCCTTAGATAGTATAACGCCTAAGAAAGTTAGAGGTAAAGTAGCTAATATACTAAAAAGGTAGTAAAAGTAGGAGCTTAGTATTAAAGGTGTAGTAGGTTAGTATAGAGATTATTAAAGACTAATAGTATATAGGAAGCTAGAGAGAGGAAGAAGTAGTTATTAGTAGATATAGAGGTTTAGGTTAAGACTACGAGGTAGAAGTCCTTAAGTAGGCGCCTATATAGCGCTTTTTAGAAGTATTTAGAATATATAAATAGGTTTAGTAGTAAACTAGCTAGTTACGCGTACTTAGATTAGTTAGATTTACTTATAAAAGTAGCTTTATTCGTAAATATTCGTATATATACTTTAGATTTCTAGCTAAGGCTAGGTTTAAGCGGGATTTTATATAACTAACTTTTATACTAACTAAACTAAGATCTAGCTTATAAAGGAGCTCGAGTATATATCTCCTATAGGCTACGAGCTTCCTACTAGAT
>NHNX01000015.1:0-98469 GCA_002786045.1 Zasmidium angulare
TAGGCTCTAAACGAGTAGTATAGGCTTCGACGTAGCGCTACCTCTTTAATAACTATACGAGACTTATAGTATAAGAGGTATATACTAGCTATATCCTATACTAATTAGTATATCTCTAGATTATATAGGCTCTATTATAATATAGAACGAAGTCGACTAGCTTACTATAAGTATATACTAAACGTCTATCTAGCTATCTCTACCTCTATATATATAGACTCTATAGAATCGTACGAGTAAGGTCTTACTACTCCTAGACTACTCCGGATTATCTATAATAGTCCTAGACTCTAACTCTAAAGAGGTTATCGACCTCTTATAAGAAGACGATAACGCTATAGATATTATAGAGTAGGCTTTAGCTATAGACTAGTGCTCTACTCCCCTCTACCTATAATTCCGCCTCGAATTCCCTACTATACGCCTAGATATAGAAGTAGAGAGTAATAAAGATAAGGAGTAGTAGTAGACTAGCGTTAACTATTACAAGTTACTCCTAGTAGCCTACTATAATAAAGTAACTCTAAAAGCTATATACTACGCTTTCTATATTAACTATAATACCTATAATCCTAAGAGAGCCTATACTATACTAGGCTTCTATATTAAACCTAAAAGCTACTAGATTACTACTCTCTACTAAATACTCTCCTATAAAACGGACTATTAAGGTAATAGTAGCTTTAACGCCCTACGCTAGAGCTTTAGTAAAACTATTTTTACTATTACTACTTTTATCTATAACTACCTAATAGCTAATTATAAGTAGAGAGTTAACGTAGCCTAGGCGCTAGAGTATCTACTATTTTCCTATATAGACGAGATAGCTATATACCTATTAGACTAGTATACTATAGGTCTTAGTACCTAGAACCTACGCTATACTTATAAGCTATAGATATAACTACTCTACTAGTATATCTATAAGTACTTTACTATTATTCTAGCGCTATAGAGTATAATCGAGGACGCCTAGGTAATAAGTCTTATCTAGTATATCGACGTTATAGTAATTAAGTTCTATACTAGTAAAACTCTCGAGTTCGCTATAAGCTACTATCTATTAAGTCCTAAATATAATAACCTATTCTAGTATTTTACTAAATCCCTAATATACTCCGACGCTACCTATATAAGATAGTAGTACTAGGCTAATAAGAAAGAATATATACTCGATAGTATTAACTACTAAAACGCCTATATATAATAGCTAGGAATCCTCTACTCTCTAAAGAACGACTATATTCTTATTATTACTATACTATAATCGCTTAAGACCTAAGTTCTCGACTACTATAAAGCTATCTAGCGCTCTACTATATTAGGTAATATCTCGCTACTCTATAATAAAGCTACTCTATATAAGAATAGTAACTCTACTAAGTACGACGTATAGGAATACTACTAGACTATTATCGAGTAGCGCTATATAGCGTTACTAGTAGGTAAATTCGTCCTCGATAAATACTATCTCTACTAAAGCTAGAGTTATATACTCTATTATACGATTCTAAGATATAGCTAGGCCTATAATAACTAGAGTCTTACCTAGCGCCCTACTACTATCTAGTAGTCTACTAGTACTCCTTTACCTAATAGTAACCTCGATCTACTTATTATCTAAAGCCTATAAGCTAATACGATCTAGATATAGAATAGGAATAACGCCTATACTAGCCTAGTATTAGAGGAGATATAGTAGTACGAGTAGACCTATAAAACCTTCTATAATAAAAGCCTATTATTCTAGGCCTTTATAGACTTCTATAGCCTAGGTTAGAATAGTAGCCCTAAGACGCCTAAATCTCTAATTACCTATAATAGCCCTAAGCGCTACTAGTATATAAAAGACGTATTCGAGAAAAGAGTAGGCGAGCCTATATAGAAGTAGCTCTAAGCGTATATAATTCGTATTACTAAAGCTAATAAGCTAAATAGAGAAAAGTTAGTAGAACTACTAATACTCGAGTAGGAGAAAGCGTATATTACTCTTAATAGTAACGACTTTAATATAGTACTAGCTTAGATATCTATTATTACTTAATATAGCGAGGCTATAAAAGTAGTATTTACTAATACTAGCGCTATCCTAAACGCGAAGTAGTTTAACAAGATATAGAAAGCCTAGACTAAAGTTAAGAATAGCTACTAGTTTATACGCGTAATCCTCTATATTCTCTACTTAGCTATAGTCCTCTAGGGCTACTCTAACTAGCTTCTCTTTAAGACTATTAACGCTAAGAGCTAGTAGAATAATCCTAGAGAGTCGCCGCTATAGGAAAAAAGTTAGGCTATATTCGATAGTTTGCCTAAGCTATAGTATATTATAAAATAGGCCTAGGCGTAGAAGTAGAAAGAGTATAAGTATAAGTACTACGAAGAGAAAAGTAATATAGACTTATATACTACCTAGTAGAAGTATTTCGAGCTTTTACTTATTAGCTATAGTAAGGCTATTTTTACTTTTACTACCTATATTATACTTATATAGTAGCTCGAGTAGCGCTATACTAAGTAGGACGTAGCTCCTAGCGATACTATAGCTATACTATACTCGGCTTATAATAGCGTACTACTAGTCGATAGTTTCTAGTATAAGCTAGACTCTACGAAGCCTTCTAGCGTAGCGCTACTACTATATAGACTAGATATACTTATTCTACTTACTAGAGCGGCTTTATATAGTATTACTCTAACTAATATAGATATAATAATTATAATAGATATCGATAATAACTATATATATAACGATTAAATTATAAAGCGCTACTACTACCTTAGTTAGGTAAAGCCCTATTTCTTTATCTAGCTCTTTAATAAGACATTTAAGTATAAAAAAGAACTAGTAAAGAAGTAAGAGGAGGGATAGGAGATTAGTAACTTAATATTACTACTACTACTACTAGAGGAGAAGGCTATAGTAGGTAATAATAA
This sequence comes from Zasmidium angulare, assembly GCA_002786045.1. Lineage (NCBI taxonomy): Eukaryota > Fungi > Ascomycota > Dothideomycetes > Mycosphaerellales > Mycosphaerellaceae > Zasmidium > Zasmidium angulare. The sequence continues at coordinate 2,935 of NHNX01000015.1, forward strand.
AGCGATAGAGTAGTTACTAGCGCTATAAAGTATAGGTAGTCTATATAGGTTATAGTAGCGAATATAAACTCGTTATAGTTAAATAGCGTAAAATAGATAAACGAGATATAGTAACGTAGGTAAAGCGCGAAAGTAGTACTACTATTAGTAGATACTAGGATATACTAGCTCTAGTAGATAGCCTACTCTAAACGATATAAGTATACTAAGCGTAGTAGATATATCGTAACTTTTATATTAGCCTCGAGATCTCTATATTAATCCTATATAAAGTAGGACTATTAGATTTAATATATAATAGCTAACTCTTTTCTCTTTATTAACTTTTTCTAACTCTAAATAAATATAGATCGAAAGTACTACTATCTTAGTATACTAATATCTATAGTTTACTACTTTTATATATTAATCTACTACCTATTATAACGCCGCTAAAGCTTAGAAATTACTTATATTATCTAAAAGTACCTAGCTAGTTTATAACTCCTAAAAGAACCTATAACTTAAAACTACTAGAGGCTAGTTTTAAAGTAATAGGTACCGAATTACTCCTATAAGTAATATAATTAAAAAGAGTAGTATCTAGCCTACTTAACTACTAGTAACTAGATAAAATAAGAGAAGAAGCTTAGAGAGTAAGGAATATAATTACCTATATAAAAGCTAGTACTAAAGGAAAAGTAAAGGAGGCTAAAAAAAAATATTAACTACTAGATTAAAACTATAGCTACTAGGCCTCTAGGTTAGAGGAGGATAGACTATAATTTCTTCTCGAGATAGTCTAGAGTATATTATAGGATACTAAGAAGGAGCTTAAATAAGAGGTAGCCTAAAACTATAAGAAGTTAGAGGTAAAAAACAGTTAAAATCTTAAATAAGAATAGGTAAAAAAGGGTATAATATAGATATAAATACTATTCTAAGCCTATTAAATCGCTTTAGTAATATATTTACTAGATAGATAAGAGCTATTTTAGTAGAGTATAGTATATATATAAGTATATCTTTAGAGAGTAAAGTAACTATCGAGGAATATAGATAGAGGTACCCCTCCTAGAGCGCTTTATACTCTATATTATAGCCTCTATTTTATAGTATTACGAATTACCCCCGATCTTCTATAGCGATAAAAAGTAGATACCTCGGTATATTATCTAGGTCTAGAGATACGCTTAGCTAAAAAGGAATAAGAGTTTAAAGACTAAAGAGTAATACTAGTCTAAGCTTAAAGAATAGTAAGATTATAAGCCTTTAGAGGTATAAAAAAGAGGTACTAGTATATCGAATACCTATTATATAGCCTATATACTCCTTTAATACGTTAACTAGACTCGGAGATTTAAAGATACTAGCTAGCTAGCTATTCTTATAGAGAATAGAGACCTTTTATATAGATATAAACCCGAAGATAATATAGCTAATAATCTAAGAGTATAGAACCTAATATAACCTTACTATATAAGTACTCTATATAGTCTCTAGTCTTAAACTCTATAAAAGGAGTCTAGTTTATTCTAAAAGGAAAGCTCCTAAACCTAAACTATAACGTACCTCTTTTATACGCGCTATCTCTAACTATTATAGAGTATAGGTAGTAGCGAATATACTTTATAAGTATATACGCGCTAGTAGTATATTACTTATTTAGCCTAAGTACGTCTTATTTTTTAAGCTAATAGGCCTAGAGTCCTATATCGATAGTATAGCTAAAATCGGAAAATATCTAGTAACGACTTAAGATTTCCTTAATTACTAATTCTACGATATTATTAATAAGAGTAATAAAGACGTTAGTACTCGTTTCGAGCTAGTCTATCTAATAAGTACGTAGTAACTAATCGACTTAAGCCTAGATCGATAGCTCTAAGTATAATAGGTACTAGAGCTACTAAAGTCTATTACTCTATATATAGAGAAAAAGCTACCTAGCGTAGTTAAGATTATATATAGTATGTAAAGTAGTTACCTAAGTATCCGCGTTATTCGCTCTAAGGACGTTAGGCTAAGTTTAGTTACTTAACTAGTAGCTAAGATCTATAATAAAAGCGTCGATAGTTTTTATCTATCGAGGTACCTATAATAGCTCTATTAAGCTATTTACTAATATATTACTAAGGCTTTACTTCTAGCTAAAGAAACTAATACTATAGAGAGTAGCTTAGTATAGTTAGACGTTACTCGAGAACGTTATTCGATACTTCGTACTCTTTTTACTAAAAGCGTTCTAGGAATTACTTTAAGCTAGAAGTAGTAGCGAGTTAATAATAGACCGACTACTTATATACCTCTAATAGTACTTATAGTTCTATATAGAGCTAAAGATAGCCTATCTCCGAGAGGTAAATTCTTATATCCTAATATTATAATTACTTTTACTTCGTTTATATACCTATATAGAGGCTTTAGCGATAACGACTTAGTTATAGCGCTCGAGTATCTAGTAGACTTAGATAAAGTAGATAGCGAGTATTAGCGCTAGATCTAAAATACTTCTAATAGGCTAACTACGTCTACGCTACTATAGAGTATTAATCCGAAAAACTACTTATAGTATACTAAAGAGCTATTTCCTACGCTATAGTATAGTAAAAGCGTTATTAACTACTTCTTATCTTATCTAGTATTTCTAAAGTAGATAAAAGAGTTCCTATATAAGTTATTAGTTTTAGACTAGGATATAGGTAAGTAGAGATATAGTATAACTACTAGTTTCCTAGAGACTATTAACCTACGCTTACTACTCCTACCTAACGTCTATTATCTAGACCTCCCTAAGTAGATATATACTAACGCCTAGGTCTTAGAGTACCTCTTTATACTAAAGAATAGAGTTTACTTTATATTATCTAGAGATTAAGTAATAAGCGAGGCGATATAGCTACTCTTAGTAGTTATATAGCTCGACCTACCTATTAAGGTTATCTTAGATATTAGTATATAGATTTTCGAGCTTACTAACTTACTAATAGTAAAAGCCTAGTTTACCTTTTATAGCGCTAAAGATATAGCGGGGTTTATAGACGACAATAATAAGATCTATATTATAGGCTATAGTAGACGTATAGAGAGGTTACGTATATTATCTCGCTAGGCTCGCTAGGATTATTACCTTATATTCTTAGACTAATTATATATACGTAGTATTAATCTTTAACTACTAGGAATATATAGAGCTATAGTTATATTTAGACTAAAACTTACTAAAGATCGCCTACTATAAGTTTATATACGAATAAGGAAACTAGGTAAAAGCTAGCTAGTTATATTCTATATACTCTTAGAGATCTAGAATAAGATTTTAGTAGTAGGACCTCCTAAGAAAGCGTCTACGAATATAATTAAGGTCGTAGATATTCTAATATAGGTAATTAGAGAGACGTATAACGAGCTTTATAGATCTATACTACTATAGGCTATTTAAAGTAAACGCTTTATTAAGTAGAAAGACTTATAGAAATAGACCTAGAGATAGAGGTTCGTAGCCTCGATAACTATATACTACGCTAGACTACCTATAACTACTACTAACTCGCCTCTATATAAGAGATTCGTAGATCTATACTACTATAGGCTATTTAAAGTAAACGTTTCGTTAAGTAGGAGGACTTATAGAAATAGACCTAGAGACGGAGGTTCGTAGCCTCGATAACTATACGCTACGCTAGACTACCTATAACTACTATAGACTTACCTCTATATAAGAGATTCGTAGATCTATACTACTATAGGCTATTTAAAGTAAACGCTTTATTAAGTAGAAAGACTTATAGAAACGTAGCCTCGATAACTATATACTACGCTAGACTATTTATAACTACTATAGACTCGCCTCTATAACTAGTATATAGCGTCGTTATTAACTAGCTAGGTATAGAGTCGAATAGCGGCCTAGTTATACTCTACCTAATACTTTAAGATTATAAGAAGTATTATAGGTACTTACTTAGAGTCCTTATTATAAAGGGTTTAGGCTAGGGAGTAGGTTCCTTTAGTAAGATTACTTAGCTACTTATAAACGCTATCTATATATTATACCTTACTCTAGGCCTAGAGGTAATCTACTACTTATACTTCGGATTATTAGAGATTCGCTATAATATAATCGTTATATAGGCTTTTAGGTAATATTAGAAGATTCTTAGAGCTCGAGTATTTATATAACTCTAATAGCCTACTATAGAGACTATTAGTAGAGGAAGTTACTCTCTCGATCTTCGACTAGATAGAAAATAAAGACGTTACTATAGAAAATATAATAACTAGTAGTAGCGACGACCCTATAATTATAGGCTATCTACTTTAGGTAACTAAGGACTATAGGTAGTATAATTAGAGCTTCTTATATATTAGACCTCGTAGTAAGAAAAAGTTTAAAGCTTAGAAGAAGTATTTTATTAGTAACTTCGTTAGCGACTTAAATATAAAGTATTAGCTCTTTCGCGATATACTATAGTTCGCGAGGGAGGTACTAGAATAAGTATAGATAAAGTAGTAAAGTAGGGGTAAAGCCTAGTACTCTCGATAGCTATACGCTACTATAGGCTATCTATAGCTATTATAGATAGCTATATATAGATAGATACTACGACGTAGTACTTATAGCTTAGCGAGCCTACTATTTATATTCTTCGGCTTATAGGTATATAGAAGTAGACCTAGTATACTTTATAGTAGGCCGAAAATAGCTATATACTAAACTCGATAATAGATACTATAGTAGTAGTACCTACTATACTAAAGGCCTTAGTTAACGCTATAGTAGGTATAGTAGTCGAACTATAGCTACTCGATAGTTATATATCTATAGATAGTAGTAGAGACGACTAGATAGCGATATAAAAGTAAGAGGTAGAGCTTAAGACTTATCGAGCTAGCTATAATCTACTACTTCTAGGCGAGAACTAGGCTTTTATTAATAAAAAGGCGCTCTAGAACCTAATAGACTCTACTTATAGTTATACCTATAGTCTAAGAGGTAACTATATTACCTATACCTATAGCCTACTACTAGCCGAGCTATACGACTAAGGTCGAGGCTAAATATAGTAGCTCTACTATCTATAATTTACTAATAGGTTACTCTATTAGACGCGAAGCTATATATAGGCGTAAAAGTAAGCGGGAAAAGTAGGCGTAAATAGTAGGAGTAGTATAGGCGTAGAGAGGGGTATAGAAAATAGGTATAAAAGATAAGTATAAAAGATAAGCGTAAAAAACGGGTATAAAAGATAGATATAAAAGGTAGGTATAAAAAACGGGCGTAAAAAATAGGCGTAAAATAGTATATAGACGACCTATTATTCTTTTAATAGTACTTACCTTTTATAGCGGCTACCTAGGAGGTACTACTAGTCTATTATTAGTATATAGAGTATAGAGGAGGAGAACTCGATAGTACGAGCGTCTTAAAGTAAAGTCTAAGCCTCTATAGAATAAATCGCTATAGATAGTAGCGTATAGTCTACTATACTACTAGGTTATTAAACGTAGCTAGATATAGTTCGAACTATCTATAAGTCCGAAGAACTATCTATAATTTTACCTAGGGCCGCTAGCTATAATAAAGAGCTATGTAGAGTAAAAGAGGTATTAGAGACTACGTATTAGGTCTACTTTAATTACTACGCTATTTTTACTTTTTATAGTATATAGCTATAAAGTACTACTAGTCTAGCGTAGAGGTATAATATAAGATATACTAAGGGCGAATAATTCGTCTAAACGGCTATCTATAGCTATAGCTCTACTAATAGGATAAAAGTACGTTTAACGAAACTATAGAAAAAAAACTAGTAGAAGTTTAGTATCGGCTTATCTAAAATAAAGCTCTTCTTAATAGTAGAGAGTAGCTATAGTATAGTATATTAGTTTACTTTAGAACCTTTTTTATAGCTCTATACTCGACGTAGATAGCTATCTAATAGTTTTTTTATACCTAGCTAACGCGGCTAGTCTAGAATAATCGTAGATAATCTATAAACTCGCTTTATTTCCTATTCGACGTAGACGGCTCTAACGGATATTCTTATATACTTAGCTAGTATATAGCTAGTCTAGGACTATCGTAGGCGACTTATAAGTAGTCGGCTTTATCTATAAGTAGCTTATCTCTATAGACCTATATATATAACCTAGAGGAATATCGAGAGATATACCGAAACTTTAACTCGGCTATCTACGAACGTTTATATCTAGACGTATACTCGATTATATCCGTAACGAGCGAAAAGTAGAGAGTTTAAAGTAGAAAATAATACTAAACCTATTACTATATACAAGCGTAGACTAATCTATACTATAGGCGATATATAGATAGGATATCTAGTAATAGTATATATAATACGCTACGCTTTTACGCTAGAGAGACTTATATATAGGAGGTACTATACTATAGTATATATAACTAAGTAGAACGTAGGTAGCTATATACTATATAGAAGTACCTAGAGGAGTCTTAGATAATTATATATAGTATAAGTAGGATACTATAATATAGTATCTATAACTAAGCGGGTATTAGAGACGTAATTATAGGACTAGACTTTATCGAATAATACTAAATATAATATATAGTCCCTATAGGTAACTACTACTAATAGGATAAACGCGAACTTTACTATACTAAATAACTCGTAATAGCTATAGATAACTATACGCGACTAGATACTATAGCGTAGTATCTATAACTAAGTATATACTCGACGACTATACGTAGTCCTAGAGTTTCTATATCTACTAAATACTATCGACTATAACGAATTCTATAGTACCTACAACTAAAGAATATCGATATAACTATACTAATAATAAGCGAATATATCTAAGTATATGTTAATATAGTTATAGGATAGCTATACGCCTATAAAGTTATAGCTAGGATTAAGAGAGGAGAGAAGAAGTATATAGGTAAACTAATATTATTAGACGTAATCCGAGTAGAATATATAGCGAGGAGAGACGACTATATGTAGGATATAATATAATATAGTATTTATAACTAAGCTAGAACGCTATAAACTAAGTAGCGAGAGGAGGAAAAAGAGTTAGAGGAAAAAGAAGGAGATAGCGTAAGACCTAAAAAGTAAGCGCTCTACTTTTAAGTCTAGCGATACTAGTTATATATCGTTCTTATTATATACGTAAATATAGAGAGTACGCTTAGCGCGTAATATAAAAGTATAATAGATAGATACTAACGCTATATAAAGTAGACGTAGTCGGCTACTTTACTAAAGTACTAAGCGCTTACTATACTAGACTACCCCTAGTTACCTCGGACTACTCTCGGCTATATTAGATACTAACTTTAAGCCTAGGGCTTTATATAACTAACTATAGTATATATCCTAAGCTTTATCTACTACTTAGTATCTACTAAGAGTATATAACTATAGTATATAACCCGCTACGCTAGTACCTACTATACTACTATATTACTCTAACTATAATATAGTACTCGATATTAATATAGCCTACTATAGTAGTAGTTACTCTACTACCTAACCTAGGACTCTAACTCTCTCTAATACTAATAATAGTCCTCTATATAGCGCTAGTATAGTATATTAATCCCTAATACGTCTATAATTAGACCTAATAGGTACTCTAGTATTTACGCTCTTTAAGTACCTACTAGAAAGTAGTAGGACTATTTTAGCCGAATATCTATACTTCTACTATAGTATATATATTACCTACTATATATATAAAGTAGACTTAAATAGGAAACCTAGAGTTAGTTACTAGCGAGCTTTTAACTATAATATAGGCGGGAAAAAGTTAGATAAGGACTAGTAGCTATAACGCTAGTTTACCTACTAGAATACTACTATTAGGCGAAGTAAAAGCGAAAATAGTATAAGCTATCCTACTAAATCGTTATTAGGCTATATTAAGCGCGCTCTCGAAACTATTAGTATAAGTAAAGTCGAAGAAGCCTACTTAATAGTATAGGCCCTTATCTATAAAAAAAACCTCTTATAGAAAAAGAAGCTTAAAACTAATAGTATAGATAAACGATTCGCTATAGTCGCTAATATAGTTACTACTACGATTAAAAAGGAACCTAAGAAAGTAGATAAATTAGACTTAGATAATAGCGTATTCGAATAGAAGCCGAAAAGTCCCCCTATTTTACTACTATACTAAAACTAAGCGAAATAACTAGTAACGACTATAGATAACCTAGGATAACTATATAAAAGTACTAAAAGTAGGATACCTACTCTAAGTAGTCTATAGCGATAGGTAGTAGACTAGTAGTAAGTAGCGGACTAGCGAGTAACTACTACTATTAAAGCCTAAGTAGCTCTAAAGCGCCTAGACGTTAACTCTAAAGTAGTTAAGTTATAAAGAATCGTAATAGTACTATAGGCGCTAGTAGACTATATTAGTAGGTCCTACCCTAAGTAGTAGTAGCTCTAAGCGACTACTTCTCTCGATAGTAGTAAAACCTAGGTAGATTTCGATACCTACTTCTAGAGCCTATCGCCTCTATTAGGAGGCTTTTTTAGGTAGCTAGACCGAGCTTAATCTATAATACTACCTATTTATAGCGTCGCTAGAGCGAAAAAGTAATACTATATAAAATAGTAGACTACTAAACGTAGTCTAGAACGTATTTATATTATATATATAAATAGCTAGAGTCTAAAAAAGGCTAATTAGGAGCGGATTTTCTAGTTAATCGACTACTAAGAGGTAGATACTATTATTATTATAGAGACCTAGTATATAGGCTAAGGAGTATATTACTAATAGAGAAATATAATTATAGTATTATCTCGCCTATCTAGGCTAGAGAGCTTATAATAGAAAAATAGGATAGCGCTATTTAGTATACCTAAATTCTATATAATACTAGATAGTACTCCTACTACCTCGGAGGCTTATATATTTTTTCGAATTAGAGCGTAAAATATTAGTATACTCTATTTCCTACTTTTACTATCTACCTATAAAATTAAAGCGATTCTAAAGGAAACTAGTAGAGATAATATAATTATAGGTAATATAAACGTTTATCTAGGCCTAGGATAGGGATAAAGATACTTATAGGAATAGCGAGACTAGATATTCGGATAGATACGAACCTATAATATCTCGTATACCTACCTAGATAATAAGGACTATACTACGCTACTAGGGGCGAAACGAAGTACTAAGCTTATAATAGATTACTACTTCTACTACTATAACGCGAGTAGTCCTAGGCTATTCTTACTTACTATTAATAGCCTAGGACTATAGACGGACTACGTTTACGCTCTATACTTTATATTCGGTAGTAGCGGACGATATTAACTTAACCTAGACTAACTACTACGTTTCTATATTAGTAGGCTCGAGTTAGAGCGTATCTAAAATCGCTTTATAGCTATATAGGAGCGTAAGATATAGTAAGTAGACTATTAGATAATAGCGAGATATATACTAAGCGTCGATAATATAAATACTAAGCTAGTAGTAGTATACTAGAAAGTAGTATAGACTATACTAGGAGTATAATAAAGAGGTATAATAGCTCCTCTAGTATAGTTAGCTAGGCGTTTTATAGAACTCGTATAGTTCTCTAGCGCTAGCGCTATATACTAGCTAGTATAATTAGCGTAGCTAGGTAATAGGGAGAATATACTACTACTACTAAGCGCTATAGGAAAAGATCTAATCGAGGAGGTCGTAGAGGTTCTAGCTATATAATATAGCGACGAACGTAGTATAGCTATAGCTACAATAGATATAGTAGTTATAATCGACTCTCTAAGCGAGGTAATAGTAACTATCGACGAAGTAATAGTAGCGTAAATAATCTAGGAATAGAGCGGGTCGAAAGTATATAGTATAGATAGCGTATATATAAAAATACTAAAGGTTCTTATAGCCGAAAACTTATTACTAGTATAGCTAACGAGGCTATATAGAGCCTACCTCTAGAAAGGTCGAATACTATAAAAATAGAACTAGATAGAAATCTACCTCGTTATTAAAGATCGAGTAAAACTAAAAGTACTAGATAATATTAGGCTAATTATACTAATCTATATATTCTATAAGATCTTCGAGTATATTATACTTAAGTTTATAAATACTACTCGAGACAAATAGGTAAAAATATATCTATATTAGGTAGGTTTCTAAAGTAGATACTCTACTCTAACTAACGCTACTCTACTCTACGCTATACTAGAGTAGGAATAGGTATAATATATAGTTTTCCTAGACTTTAAAGCGGCGTTTAATAGAGTTAACTACGACGTTCTACGCTAAGCGCTATAGTAGTAACGCTACTCTATATAACTTTTATTAGTAATCGAAAGCCTTATTTTCTATAGTTATTTCTTAAAGGTAATAGTAAACGACGTAATATCTATATAGTTCCTTTATATATATAGCGTTCTCTAGGGCTTACCTATCTTACTAATCCTATTTAACTTCGTAATTAATAACGCTCTATAGATATTAGACTCTAAACTAGGCCCTATACTAAGACTACTATTCTACGCCGATAATAGTATAATACTAGGAACGCCTAAAATAGACTTATAAGTACTAGTAGTTTAGTTTAAGGAATAGTTAGATAGCTACCTACTTAAACTTAATATACGAAAATATAGGTACTTAACTAAAAAAAAAGGACGACCCTCTAGTATATCTTAGTAGAATACCTATTCTAATAATCGACGAGTACTACTACCTAGGCTTCCTAGTAAACGCGAAAGGAATCGACTTCTCTAAATACTTATATATAGCTATAATATATATAAAAGCGTAGATAGATACTCTTTATTACGGGCCTAGACTACGTATAACGCCTACGCCCGCGATTACGTAACTTAGCGCTAACCCCGCGTTACTAGCGCTTTAGCGCCTACTTCTTATAGTTCTTACGCCTCGCGCTCCTCTTAGATAGATAACCTAGTAATTTAGTACTTTTACGACGTTACTATATTACGTTCCTTATACCTTACTAGGTTCCCTTTTAACTACCGTTATTAAGGACGAAGCGCTAAGAAGTAGCGAAGAAGTACGAGTCGCTAGACTACACTATATATATCGCTAGACTATATACCTATTACCTCGATACCCGTTATACGAGCGATAGTTATACGAGCGACTACTTTTAAGGATAGTACTATACTTTAACTAACTAAGGGCGCTATAAGCGCGCTAACTCTACTAAATACAAGTTCTAATAAGCGACTCTCTATAGCTATATGCCGAGTCTCTATTAACCCTAATACTCTCTTCTTATAGATATAGACTTAAGGTTATAACTATAATACTAGAGAGAGCGCGATTATCGATAAGTTAGCCCTACTATACCTAGACCTATTAGACTAAGTAGTAGCTACCTAACTTAAAGTAGAATCCGCTCGAGTCCCTTAATATATTAATTTTAGCGACTACCTCTACGAAGATAAGTACTAGGACAATAGTACTATTATAGTCGACTACGAAGACGATAGCGCGACTAAAGAGACTAATAGCGAATTATAACTCGCTAAGACCTTTAAGTTTAATCGAGACCTCCTTAATAACCTCGATACTAAGGGCTTCTACTACCTCTTAAACGAGTACCTAGAAGCCGTTTATTTTATCCTCTACCGCGCCGAGCAAGATTACTATAACGTAATTTATATCTACGAGTCCGTCTAAGAGGCAAATACTATTAATAAGGCTAGACTCGAAGAACTCTAGAAGATAGACGCTAGCTATATAAAGTAGAAGGCCGAGTAGTTACTAGGTTTACTTAAGATAGCTAAAGCTAAGCGTAATACCTTCGCTATTAAGCTTAATAACTATAAGGTCGCTATATAAGAGTACGACTAAGAGGTAGCGATCTTAAAGGATACCTATATAATAGAAATCTAGTAGCTTACTACGTCTAATACTTAGTAAGGACGCGTAGACGTACCCGATAGTAACTAACGCTACTCGTCCCTCTTACGCTCTATCTTACGCTACTATAATAATCGCCTATCTATAGCTCTATACTACCTAAGTACTAATAGTATTACCGAGAAGCCTAAGAAGCGCTCTAAGCGCTATAATAACGACAATCTACCTAACTCCTCTTTATCCGACTCCTCTAATATATCTAACTTCTCTAATACCTCCGACTCCGATTATATTAAGGTACCTTCGAAGAAGAGGAAGTAGAAGAGTAAGGATAATAAGAGTAAGGATCGTAAGAGTAAGGACTATAAGAGTAAGAATAGAGCTAATAACTTTAGTTCGATTATTACGTATAACGATACCCTAATAGTTCTATATAAGGCCGATAGAGGCGTACTAATACCTAATAAGTTCTCTAGTAAAGGTAAAGGCCCTATACTTAAGTAGTAGCTATGTCGCCTCGAGACTAAGCTAAGTAGTACTATATTTAGAGATATTAAGGTATCCCTTTATTTTGTATACGACTTTACTAACGGTTCCGCCTAGGACCTCCTTAACGCTCGTATCCCTTCTACCTCCGGATATAACTCTACTAAGCTATATAAATCTCTTAATAAGCTAATTAGTAAACTACGTAAGCGATATAGTAAGACCGACTAGTATACTAAGGCCTACGACTAGCTTACCTATCTATTATAAAAGTAAAACGAGTCCTTCTCTAACTTCTATATTAAGTAGGATAAGTTAGCTACTCGACTCGGGCTACGTAACCTAGAAGCTACCCTTAATATATCTAGTAAGCTTAACGCTTAGTACGCTATAAAGATCTATAATAGCCTCGAGCTAGATAATATTAGCGACTTAGTTAAGCGCCTATATAAGATCGAGTCCTAGCTCGACCGCTATAACGCTAAGTATAGTAAGAAGGGAGGTAAGGACTCGAAGAAGAAGGATAGTAAGGATACTAAGGACAAGGACAGTTAAGATAGCGAGACTAGCACTAGTAGCTCCTATCGACGTAATAATACGCGTAAAGCGTAGGCTAATCGCCCTAGCGAGTATTAGAAGCTAGGCTCTCTTATCGCCGAGGAGTTTATATGCTATGCTAAGAACGACCTCTACTATAAGTGTTATAACCCTAGCTACTGTCTTATTAACTACGCCTACCTATTATTCGACTATACTATACTACTAAAGGACGGCACTACGCTAAAAGCTAACACTAGTAGTACTACTAATTCTAATAACTAGGGAAATAGCGAGACTACTATCTAAGCGTAATAGCTAGTAGTCCTTCTAAGTTAATAATAGAACTCCTAGATCCTCTAGACCTACTAACTCTAAGGATATTATTATATAGTCTAAAAAAACTATCTATAGTATAAGCTAGCTTACTAGTAATCTCTAGTTACTTAGTAATACCTAGTATAGTAGATAGTATAAAAGCACTTTCCTTCCTTAATAATAGAGCGAATTCTAATTATATTAATCTTACTTTTACGTAAACTAACTAACTACCTCTCTAGCTATTAGAGGTACCTATAAAACTTAGACTCGTAGATAGTACGTCCGCTATAACGTCTATCTATTATAAGACGGCATTTATACTCCGAATTAGTTACTATTTAGAGCTACTATTCGCCTAGGTTACGGATCTCGAATATTATGTAGTTCTTAGCTACCTGTAGTATAATACCTACTAACCCGCTCTATACTTTATAAGCGGTACTATAACCCTCTTCTCGGACTATTACCGAAACCTTTACCTCTAGCTAACGGACGTGCCTACGATCGTATAATCGATTTACGATAACTACTTACTAGTACCTCTAGAGGTTATTAAGCGCCTAGCCTAGATACCCCCGACTAAGACCCCTTCTTAAGCTACGCTAGTCCTATTACTACCTAATACGCTTCCTACGTTAACGCCTAACTCTCCTACGCTACTAACACCTATTAGTATAGTTAGTATAGAGTCCGAGCCCGATATTTAGGAAGTTAGCGCCGTAGCGGTAGTATAACTAGCTAAGCGCTAAGGAGCGAAGGCTTACCTTATATAGATCTTCCTAGAGGCCTCTAAACCTTAACGTAGTCTAGAATAAGAAGCCTATAACCCCCTATCCGCTTTTACTATACGTACTTATACTACTAAAGGCCGACTATAGGTCGTTCGAGGTTCTAACTTAGCTACGTCCTATTCGATAATTATTAATAAAGTAACGACCTATCGAATAGACCTCTACGAGGTAGCGTAGGTTCCGGCCTCTAAGCGTTCTACACCTACGCTTAAGGCCTATAAGATACTAGTAGAGGCTAACGTCCGTAAGTTTATATAGAGCTACGAGGACTATATTAACCCTACGGAAGTTAAGGAAAAGCTACTAGCCTACTATTATAAGTTTACTATAGTTTTTAACTATAAGGAATCTAATAAGCTCCCTCTATACCGACCTAGCGTTAATTACGAGATTAAGCTTAAAGATAGAAAGATACTACTTTTTAAGCGTCCGTACTCTATAAGTAACTAGGAAAACGCTATTATTAAGTACTAGGTCGATAAGCACCTAGATAAGGGTAACATCTAGAGCTCTAACTCGCTAACTACTATACTAGTACTAGTTATCTCTAAGCTAGGCGGAGGGCTAAGAGTCTATTAAGACTTCCGAGCTATAAACGCCCTTACTAAGAAGAGTCGCTATCTAATACCTCTTATATAGGACACTCTAAACCGCATTTCTAGTAAGAAGTAGTTTACGAAGCTTAACGTAATAGCTACCTTTAACTATATTCGTATAAAGGAAGGCTATAAATAGATAACTTCGTTTAGTACGAGGTACGGCTAGTTTAAATACGTCGTTATACTATTTAGCCTATATAATACCCCGGGAACTTTCTAGTCGTTTATTAACGACACCCTTTACGAGTTCTTAGATAATTTCTACTCGGCTTATATCGACAATATCCTTATCTTAAGCGACACTCTCGAGGAATATATATAGTATATTAGTAAGGTTCTTAAAAAGCTTTAAACTACTAGACTTTAACTCGATATTACGAAGTACGAGTTCTATATATATACTACGAAGTATCTTAGGCTTATTATATCCGAAGATAGTATTCGTATAGATCCTAAGAAAATCGCTACTATTAAGGAATAGCTACCTCTACGCTACGTTAAGGATATATAAGTATTCCTCGGATTCGCGAACTTCTATTAGCGTTTTATACGTAACTTTAGTAAGATAGCGATACCTCTAACTCGCCTAACGAAGAACAATATACTATAGGACTAGTCTCTAGCGTACTAAGAGGCCTTTAAATAGCTTAAGTCTGCTTTCTCTTTAGATATTATACTTACTTTATTCTAACTAGGGCTAGAAACCGTCGTTAAGATAGACGCCTCTAACTTCGTTATAGCCGCTATACTATTATAGCGCTATAAGGATAGGGTCCTTAGACTAGTAGCTTACCTTTCTAAGAAGATAACACCTACTAAGTATAATTACGATATCTACGATAAGGAACTAATAGTAATTATAAAGGTATTCGAGGAGTAGCGCCCTAAACTTATAGCTAGTAACTATAATATAGACGCTAGTACTAAGTTCGACGAAAGTAGCTAACCTATTCTTATCCTATTAGATTATAAGAACTTAGAGTACTTTATAACTACGAAGTAGCTTAACTGCCGCTAGGCGCGCTAGTCTAAATTCCTCTTTTAGTACTACTTTAAGATTATCTACTAGCTAGGCGTATAAGGTACTAAGCCCGACGCCTTTACTCGCCGCTTATAGGATCTATTTTCTAACCTACTAGACCTACGACTATAACACTAGTAGCGTATACTACTTCTAGCTAAACGTTTCCTAGCCTATACTATATATATTAAGGATCCGGAGATTACGCTCGTAGTTTACTAGGCCTATACTACCGACGTTACTAAGGAAGTAGTATAGTAGGCGCGTATAGGACTACTAGTCTTACTTTTACGTAAGTACTACCTTAATAACTAACGAGCGCGCGTCGACGACGACATAATCTACTTACCTAATCGATATAGCTCCTTTAGCCTATTTATACCCTAAGCCGACGATAATAAGGTCTAGACTTAGATTATACGCGCCTACTATAAAGTACCTACTACCGGCTATCTAGGAAAAGCGAAGACCTTTAACCTAATATTAAGACACTATATATAGCTAAAGATTACCTAGTACGTAAGGAGGTTCGTACGTAGCTATAGAATTTATAGGCATACTAAGTATATAATAGAAGCTCCTTATAGCCTACTCTACCTACTACTAATACTATTCGCTGTCTAGGAAGACATTACTATCGACTTCGTCGTTTAGCTACCTATAGGTAATAGTAAAGCGGATACGTACTAGTACTACGATATTATAATAGTTACTAACTAACTAAGTAAGTAAAGTTACTATATCCCTATCCTATCTATAGAAGCCGAGTATATTACTTACGTATTCTTAAAGTATATCTTCTACTATTATAGCCTACCGACTACTATTACCTCTAACTAAGGCCTATAATAGGTCTCTACTTTCTAGGGGCGGCTATATTAAGTACTTAGTATCTAGCGAAAGATCTTATCTAGCTATTACCCGTAGATAGATAGTTAGTCTAAGAACACTAATAAGGCTATAGAGTAATACCTCTACGCTTTCTATTCGTATATATAGGATAACTAGCTAGACTAGTTACCTCTAGCTAAATTTATACGGAATAATAGTACTAACGAATCTACTAGAGTTCCTCCCTTTATAGCCGCTACTAGCCGACTACTATAGTTCTCTAACGCCGATATTACTCTACCTACGCTACTACTCCCTTATAAGTAGCGTCTAGATACTTAAACCGCTAACTCCTTTACTACGCGTATAAATACCCTATACTAGTATCTACGAGATTAACTCGCTCTCGCCTAAGCTATATAAGCCGAGTACGCTAATACTAGATAAATAGTTCTACCTGCCTATATAGTCGGCGATATAGTGTTTATTAGTACTAAGAACTAGCGTACTACCCGACTCTCGAAGAAGCTCGATAATAGGTTTACTAGCCTATACGCTATTACTAAGGTATTACTAGGCAATACTTACTAACTCGACCTACTACCTATACTTTCTAACCTCTATAATAGCTTCTACTTCGACCTCCTTTAGCCTACTACTAACGACCCTATACTAGACTAAGAATAACCTCCTCCTCTACCTATTATTATCGATAAAGAGCTTAGATATAATAATACTAATAACCTCGTATAGACAGTCGAACGAGTATTAGATTTAAGAGCTATATTACTATATAGACGTACGCTACGGGGTAGGAAGGTAGTAAGAGTCGAATATTTAGTTTAATAGAAGGGATATAGTACCCGTAATACTACGTAGGAGCCTATCGACGAGTTAGAAAAAGCTACCGCCTCTATTATAGACTTTTACTATAACTACCTAGATAAGTTTATACCTAGAGGGTACTCGCCGCTATAGGATTAGGTACCTTATAAGATTAAATCTAAGCCCTAAGCTAGTACTCTAGCGACGGAAGTAACGATAACTATAGGTAGGTATATCTACTCTTATAGTAATATAGCGCCTATAGCTCTTTCGTATATAACTAATATACTATTACTACCTCTAGTAGGTATACTAATAGTCCCTATAAGCTCTAAGGTAACTTTCGGTCCGAAAGCGTTCTATACTAAGCGAGACGGACATTAATTATACATTAATAAACCGGGTAGTAGTATAAATAGCTCTACTAATACTAGCTATGTTATATACTAGCTAGTATAGCCTAATATAGCGCCGCTCGTAACGACGCCGCGTAGTATAGACGGAGATAATACTAACGTAATAGAGGAAGATAATTATAATAATAATAAAGTATTTACTACTACTCTTACTATAGCGTAAGGCCGCTCTCTAAGGATAGAGCGTTCTTTAAAAGGAGGAGTAGTATTACGGGCCTAGACTATATATAACGCCTACGCCTACGATTACGTAACTCGGCGCTAACCCCGCGTTACTAGCGCCTTAGCGCCTACTTCTTATAGTCCTCGCGCCTCGCGCTCCTCTTAGATAGATAACCTAGTAATTTAGTACTTTTACGACGTTACTATATTACGTTCCTTATACTCTTAATATATATAGTAAAAGCTAGAGTCTAATATACTAGCTACGAATATACTATATATATATAGCGCTAATACTAGAGTATAGAGCTCTATTAGTAATAGCCTAGTAGTAGAGCTAGGAAAAAGGACGAGATAAGTAGAAAGAAACGTATAAAGCGTATATAGACCTTATTAAATAGGTCCTTAGTAGGGATTAAGCCTAGTATATAGGTATAAATATCCTTAGCCTACCTATACTAGAAGAGCGTTTTACTATAATCTATATAATATACTAATTTCGTCTAGATAAAGCTAGAGCTCGAGATCTACTATAAAAGCTCTTTACTCGACGTACTACTCTAAAGATCTTTTCTATATAACTATAGAGGAGTAAGCTTTATAACTACTAGGCTTTAGGAAAAATAGCGGTAGAGTAGACTAGTACGAGTCTATAGTAGTATATATAATAGGAGTAAAACGAGTAGATTAAGAAAATAGTAGTAGGAAATATTCTAGTAAGACTATCGCCTATATATAGCTAGCTAGTAAAGCCGTTTAGAAACGTAGACTACCTATTTACTACCCTAGTAGACCTCTAAGAAAACTTCCTATAGTATCGATAAAGGACTTAGTACTTTAGGTTCTAGTACTTATATAAGTATAGAAATAGGACGTTCTATAAAGAGAGTAATAACTATCCCTATTTTCGACGCTATAGTCGACTATTAAAGATATAGCGACTAGATAAGAAAGAGGTATATAAGTAGTTATACTAAAGAGCGCTATTTATAGATATTAATTTCTTACTATATAGGAGGTATTTTAATTAGGCCGTAACTCGAATAGCGGGAATTAAGAGCTAATTAATAGAGACGCTAGTAGCGGGCGAGGTCGCTAATAAGGATATATAGTAAGTCGATAAAGATATAAGCCTAGGAGACTAGTAATAGGCTATAGGCTTCGCTATATTATTCGATTATTACTACTATAGAATAACTCGAGACTCGTACTCTTAACTATACTAGTACTTTATCTACGATAACGTTAAACTACTTATCTATAATAATATTAAAACTACTTATCTATAATAATATTAAAACTACTCGTCTGCGATAATATTAAACTACTCGTCTAAAATAGCGTTAAACTATAGGTTAAACGGTATAAAGCTAAACCTAATAGCTATCTAGTAGCTATATAAGACCTCTCTACTCTCTAATATAGTAAATAGGTAGAGAATATTATAAACTAGAAAACCTTTAGTACTAGCGCGCCTAGGCGTCGCTAATAGTATATAACTAGGCTATAAGCTCGAATAAGAGTTTTCGACTACTCGAAAAGATCGTTAGAAAGCGGCTATACTATAGCGAATCTACTTAAATATTACGCTAGATAGTTAAAAATAGTCTTTAGTAACTCTAAGTTAGTAGCTATTATAGTATAGCGAACCGACCTACTAAAGGAACGTATAGTAACTATATATAGCGAGTCGGTACTACTAATAACCTTTAGTAGTCCTAGCCTACCCCGAATAGCGATATACTCCTATACTAATATATACTTATATAATATACGTAACTCCTCTACCTACCTAAATAGTAAACGCTAGAGTATAATAATAGAATTATAAATTCCTCTTTTTTAGTATATAGAAACGAACTAAATAAGCTAGGAAAACTAGTAGGTCTATAGATAGATACTACTCTATACTACTCGAAAAAGCTCTAGATAGTTATAAAGTAAAACGTCGTAAAACTCTAAACTCTATACTACTTTACTTTATATAACTCCTTTACTCTATAAATTCCTATACCTACTCTAACTCCTCTACTACTAAAAGTAGTACTTTATAATATAGAGCTTAAGAGAGCTCGAACCTCTAGTATATTCTCTAGAGTAAAAAGGGAACTCCTAGGATACCTATTTAAGTTAGTAGTAGGTTTAAGCCTATAGGGCGTTTTACTACTAGTCGGATAGGTAGTAATACTTAGTCTCGAAAGCGATACCTATTAGGTAGTTATAAGTACCTAGGGATAGGTCGATAGCTAAATAACTCTTAGTAGTTATTATCTTTTAGTAACGCCTTCGAGTATTTACGCGCTATAAAATAGTCCTACCTATACTATTAGTATATCTTAGGAAGCTCTTAGCTATAGTCCTCTATAGAGGCTACGTATAGTATACTAGTCCTTAGTAGCTATATAGCTATAGGAGGTACTACTATATTAGCCTACTATATAGTTAGGAAGAGTATTCGATATATAATAGCGCTTAGACCCCTAACTCTAAATAGAGTAAGTAAATAGAGGTATTTAATAGGTCTATTAAACTAACTAGTAATATACTATAGAGCTAATATAGTATTTAACTCTAAGTAATTAACTACTTTTTATATATACTACTCTAAAGTATACTAGTATATAGTATAAGTATAGCGACTCTATAATAAAATAGATTAATATAAGTACTAGAGGTATATACGACTTAAATAAAGTAAAGTTAGAATAGAGTTTAGGTAATCCGCGCTTAGACTATATTAATAGAGCTAAGAACCCTAACCTCGTAGCTAAATAGGAATATAGCGATAATATCTATACCTATTCGAATACTAGAACCTACTTTTTACTACTCTATAGAGGTATACTTATTCCTAATCTATAATTTTAAAAGTACGATTTAACAAGTCTAATATACTCTCTAACTCGACTCTAATTTTCTAACTCTAGCTCTATTTATAAACTATTATATAGCCGAAACTAAGCTTTATATATTAAACTTTATATAAAGCGCTAGTAAAGTCTAGTAGCTAAGTAAATACTAATTTATCTACTACGAAAACTAATTTATACTTAGATCGGGTAATAGTAATACTAATATAGGAGTAATTGTAGTAGAGTATAGCTCCTAGATACGTTTTATACGTATAAAAGAGGTAGCTACTACTAATAGACGTTTTATATTTATATAACGAGAAAATATAAAACTATAGTATACCTAACCTATATTACTATTTATCTAGGCCTATAAAAGCTCTACTAACGAAAAAGCTAAGATATAAACTAGACTAAAAATATAGGTAGTACCTCCCTCTCGGCTCTAGCTTAACTTACTAGAGCCCTATAATAGTATATAGTAATCTAGAGGTAGTACCTATTAATCCGAGATAGGATATTAAGTATATAGAGCTACTACTAAGTAGGTTTAGAGCGTAATATATACCTATAGGAGGCTAATAGGTTAATAGAGGTATATCGCTAGTAGGAAATATAGAAATAAGTATAGGAAGTTTTTAGTTAGAATAGTAACTAAAAAACTATAGAACCCTACTAGTAGCTATTTATTATACTAACGATTAGCTAGGTATTATAAATATAAACTTACTCTATATAAACGTCGATAACTATATACTAGTATTAAACGAGAGTTTATCTAGTTATAGAAAACGTAACTAAAACTCTAAAACGATAATATAACTAGAACTACCTACGTTTACCTCTAGATTAGACTAAAATCCCTTTTTCTCTAACTAATAATAACGATAATAATAACTAACTACTATTATACCTATCCTCTATAAGAATATAAAGTCGGCGCCTACTCGAGCTAGTAGAAATATATTTTAACCTATAGTACTTTAAATAGTATATAGGCTATAGTAGTAAATAAAGATTTAAATAGCGCTAATATTTTATAGGCCTATAATTAATTGCGTAATTACGACTATATATAAACCTACTAGGTACCTAGCGAATTTTACCTCTATTTTTAGCTATATTTTCGAGGAATAAACTTACTAGTCTAGTAAAACCTTTCGAGTACTTCGACCTATTTTTCTAGTATAAAAGAACCTATTTTATCGTAGAGGCGCTTAGGTTCCTATAGAGCTCTTTTTATCTACTATATAAGAGTATAGTATAGTATAGTATAATAGTAGTAAATATACTTAAAAATACTATGTAAAAGGTCTATAGTATAATATATAAAGAACTTATATACTTTATTACTACTCTATTTAGGAAAAACCTAGATAGCGTTATAGGTCGTTATAATATTAAAGATAAGTATAGTATAGGAGGTAGGAAACTATTCCTATTAATTAGCGACTAGTAAATAGTAGATTTCTTTATATTATTTAGTCTACTAGGAACCTAATAGTAAAGTACTTAGGTCCTTTTAGAGAAATATTAAGATATAGTAGCTAATAAGCTATATAAAGCTACTATAACTACTCTCGACTATATAGAAAGCTAACTCGAGCTTTTCGATATCTTAGATAATAACGAGAGAGAATAGTTTAGGCGCTAGTATATAGAGATATATTTTTTTAATAAAGAGAAATATAAAACGTAGTTTAATAACCTAAGTAGTTATAGACTATTATAGCGATACTTTAATATCGAGGGTTATATATACTATAGAGTATAGTAGAATAGTAGTAGGATTAATAGATATAGTTAGTAGTATTAAAAATAGGACTAGAGAGTAAAAGTTAGTAATAACGAATTAAGGAGCGAGATAGGAGATATATAGGAAAGTAATATATATATCTTATATAAAGTTTATAAAGTAAAGTAGCTACTACTTCTATACTAATAACGCTATATAGATTTCCTACTATAAAAAGAAATACTAACTCTAGCTACTAGAGATATAGGGAGAATAGGCGAAATAACTAGGAATAGAGACTATTTAATAGATATAAAAGTTAATATATAGCTCCTATAAGGATAGCGCTCTAGCTACGTTAACTTTAAATACTAATATCTATATCTATTTAAACCTAATTTAGTAAGTAGTAAAAAAAACTACTTCTTAAAATATATCTAATATTAGCTATATACTAACTAATATAATATTATCGATCTAGGTTATCGAGGTAGTATAATAGTAGGCTATCTAATAGCTAGGCTATAGGAGTATTAAAGTATAACTCTAGTATAAAAGAATAGTAGAGAGTTCCTAACTAGTACTTTTAGGCTATATAGTCTAGTAACTACCTAAAGCGTAAACCTCGGTAATTTAGAGTCCTATATATTTAATATACTAGATATACGCTTTCTAGTAGTAGAGGTAGAGTAGTAGATAAACGAGTACTAATAATCTTATAAAAGTTCTCGAATATACGCTAATAAAGTAAAATAATATATAGAGTAGTAATATCGGTATATACGGGATATATTAGATAGTACCTACTAGTTATATAGTTTAAAACGATCGCTTTTTATAGGTAACTCTAGCCTCTATCCTACCTAACTAAATAAGTACTAGAGGAAATAATACTATCTAACTTTTATACTCTAACTAAGTTCGTAGGAAAGCTATAAAAAGAGGACTATTTCTATTAGCTACTCTCGACTATATTAGCTTATATTATACGCTCTTTAGATAGAGTCTAGAGTTAAGCGTTTTAAGAGTAGGTCCGCTAATCTCGTCTATATCGTTACTCTACTAGGTATTAGAGTAGATAAACTTTATTACTTTTATATCTAGTATAGTATTACTTTCGCCTAGTATATAGAGCCTAGTATAGTAGGAGCTAGATAAATACTTTAATTAGAGTATAGTCCTACTTATAAAAAAGGCTAATAAATAGTACTCTATAGTACTAAGCTTATTCTACTTATTATACTATTACGTATTCGCCTCGTTCTCGTTTAGCTATATTAAGTACTTTATAAAGCCGTTTTTCTAGCTATATTAACTAAAGTACTTAAAGAACTATAACTAGTTAGTTTTAGAGTCTAGCTAGTAGTAGATACTAATCTAGATAGTAGTATATTCTATATTAACTTTTTTATTAAAATTAGTAGCGTTATTAGGTACCTAGCTAAAAGTATAATAGAGGTTCTAATATATAAAGTCTACTTATATATCTAGTCTAATAACCTACTCTAGCCTCTTTTATTTTAAGTTCTAACGTTTATAGCTAACTTCGCCTATAAACTAGGCTTTAAAAATATAGTTATTAGCGAAAGCTAGACAATTCTCTATTATAGCTAACCTAAACTCTATATATTAGTCTCTAGAAATAAAGAGCTACTAGTATAAACGTACTATATAATTAGGATACTTACTATAGTCCTAAAACGTCGATAGTAGTAGTAGGCTAAGTAGTTACTTAAAAATAATATAGTAATATAAGTATAAAGTTATCGTTTTATAGATAAAGTAGCGAAGTATATAGAAGTAGTATAATAGTAGTATTACTAGTAACGTAGATAGTATAGACGTTATAGATATAATAGTAGGACGACTTCTAAAGTTATTATAGTAATAAAAAGCGATAACGACTAGACTTAGTCTATATAAAGAGTAATATCTAGTATAACGTCTATAGTACGTATTAA
The DNA here is from genome assembly GCA_002786045.1 of Zasmidium angulare. Taxonomy (NCBI): domain Eukaryota; kingdom Fungi; phylum Ascomycota; class Dothideomycetes; order Mycosphaerellales; family Mycosphaerellaceae; genus Zasmidium; species Zasmidium angulare. The sequence continues at coordinate 27,310 of NHNX01000015.1, forward strand.
GGAAAAAGCGACTAGATAGTATATAGTTAAGGAAAAAGCGATATAAACTAAGTATAATTAGGGAAAAAGCGATATAAACTAAGTATAATTAGAGTAAAAGTAGTATAAATAGAGTATAATTAAAGAAAAAGTAATAGAAATAAGTAGCTCGATAGTTTATATATATTAATAGTATAGTAAAGCCTAGTCTAATAGTAGAACGTACGGACCTAGCGCTAGGGAGCTATAGTTTCTTACGCGTATATAATTATATAAAGAAGTAATATAATATACCTAGGAAATAAGTTATATAGAAACTAGAGTCTATAGTATATATACCTACTTTAGAAAGTAGCGTAGCTTTTTAGTTCGTTAACGAACTTATATATAAATACCTACCTATAAACTCTCTAATAACGTCTATCTAGGTACTCTACGCCTAGCGCTCTACTAGACTATAAACCCTAAATAGAACTAAGCGCTTACTATATTAACTAGATAAAATAAGTATAAAATAGCCGAATATAAGTAACTCCTATTTACTTATATTCTACTAGTAGCTAAAATAAAAGACTTTTTATAACTTACTATTAATAATATAATATATACTACCTAATACTATAATATAAACGTAAACTACTACTAGAATAACGAAAAAGCGAAAAGTTAGAGAGAAAAGTACTTTATAACTATAGATAGATACTAGTAAGTAGTCGAAATAGCTAATATCTAGCTAAACGAGAGCGTACTTAATATCGTATATAGTTCTAGCTAGATTACTTTTCTTACTTATAAAGCGATAGGCGAGAAAAGCCTAGATATTATACTATATAACGCGAGTATATTTTTTATTCGAATAGCTAAATAGTAAGTAGCGATAGTAATAGCTTTTTCTATATAAAACTAATAGGATTTAGTAAAGCTTAGAGGCGCTTTCCCGAAATACTTAATAAGTATTTTATCTATAGCGACGTTTACAAGGCTACTTTTCCTAATAATATCCGAAAGAGCGTAAATAAACTAGATAGTTTCTAGATTATTTTCGTCTATTTTTTCCTCGAATACTTTACTACTAATAGCTAGTCTATTTTTATCTAGTATATTAGTAAGTTACTTACTCTAGGTAGTCGACTAGTTATATAGAGTAGTATTCTAAGTCCTAGCTATAGAATTAGGGACTATAGGAAATATACCGAGTTAACGCTTAGGTTATAATTAGTTAAAATAGAGCTAGGATAAAAATAACTAGAGGCCTAGAATATAAAGTACTACTACGAGATTAAATAGTTTATTATAATAGTAACGTAAAAGGACTATCGTTTTAGGGAAAGTAAATTTAAGGAGATTATTCGTAGAGGAGAATACGAACTAATTATATATAAAGAAACGTATAATTAATAACGTAGAACTAAGTATATTCCTTTTAGTTTAGCTATAGCGTAAAAGGCGGAGAAGAATAGATACTCCGCTAGTATAAGTATTATAGTATAGATAGACTACGAGTATTATAAACGGATTAATAGGCTAAAAGAGAAATATAGAAAAATTAAAAGTAAAGTAGGTTTCTACTATAACAGTTTTAGGATATTCTTAGTATATTTAAGCTTAATTATAGTAGCCGTTTAAAAAAAGGATATAAAGTAAAAGTAGCCTATTCTATATTAGGTATAGTAAAGTAGATAGCGAAAGTCTAGTAGGAAACCTCGAACCTAGAGAGATAAATAGAGCTAGTAAATAAAGTATTAGGTTTTCTAGAGTAATACTATAGAGTATAAACTATTATAAGTCTCTACTAACCGAACGAGGCTCGATAAACCTATTCTAATATCGATCGAGTAGTATTATATAGTAAAAGTATTATATAGCTAACTCGACTCTAGCGTTTACTTATAGAGTAGGTAGTATAGTTAAAAAAGCCGATTTAGAAGTACCTACTATATATATCGACGTACCTATCGAATATATCGATATATTTACCGAATATATTAATATACCTACTAAATATATTAATATATCTACTAAATATATCGATGTACCTACTAAATATATTAATATACCTACTAAAAATATCGATATACCTACTAAATATATCGACGTACCTAGCGAGTTTATAGATATACCTATAGTATTTTATAGACGTATATATTAAAAATATAAACGTTCCTATCTACTATTCGATATACTAATTAGTTAAAAGTAGATATATAAAATATAGGATATATACGACCTTTAGGAGTAGATAAGTAATAGTATTAGTAAACTCGACTAATAGATAGAGGAGTAAGCTCTAGCTATAGAGGTATTAGAGAATATATCTAGCGTAAAAAAACCGAAAAACGGTTTAGAGCTAGGACGCTTAGTATCTAGGCTATACGTAGTAGTAGTTTATCGACTAGAAAGAAGAAAATACTTAAAAAGGACGGATATATATATAAGATAATTTATAGGGATTATAGAGTACTTAGCTACTAGTTTTATTAGTAATATCGCTTAAAACTTAATAATTTATCGAAAAGATACTAGACTTAAAAATAAGAAGTCCCTCTATATATACCCTATATTAATAAGTTATAATCTCGTAACTAGTAAGAAGTAGGTAATAGTCTAAAAAGTATTAAGAATAAAAGAAATATTAGAGCGATCTATTAGAGAACGAGTACCTAAAAAAACCTCTAAAATTAAAACTATTATAACCTAACTCTACTACTTACTATAGGTATCTATAGTACTTTAACTATTAAACTCGCTCCTATTCTCGGGTTCTTAATAAGGAGTTTCCTCTTTTTCCGCTTTAGTACTAATATTTTTACTATTTTCTATATTATTAGGCTCTTAAAAGGAGCTAGTAAATACTAGCTCTCTATACTAATATATCTTACTAGGAAAATAACTATAATTAAAGGTCTAGCTATTAGTACTAGTATTCTAGGAGCCGTTACTTTAATAATTACTATTTAGAGGCTTAATTATAGCTTCGGAAAAGTTAATAAAGCGCTAGATAGGTCTAGAGTAGTCGGCTTATTTAACGCGAACGTTTTACTTAAAAAGCTAAGTACTTACTAGTTCTTTATCCTTAGACTTAAGAGCGCGAATAGCTTTATTATATTACTAGAGGAACTTACTAGTTAACTATAGAGCGCTACTAGTAAACTTCTCGCCTAGAATAATTACTCTATTCTCTATTTAATTATCCTAACTAATATACGTATCTACTATTTCTTTTATAAAATAGTTTATAACTATATAATAGATCTTAAGGTTACTATAACGAATCTAGTAAAGTTTACTCTATTTTACTATTTATTTTTTACTAAATAGGCGTTTAAGCTAGTATTAGACTTTAGAGCGCTTCTATATACTTAAGCTACTATATAGAAAAACGCGAGGAACTAGCTCTAAGTTAAAGTACTTAAAAAAGTTTCTCGAGGTAGGCTTATATACGCTATAAGAAAGTAGAGAGTAGATTACTATTTTACTAGTAATAGAGAATTTAGGTACTATATTAGTAGAAATAGCTTAACGGATTTTATTAGTAGAGACCTATTCGCTACTAAAAATAGTATTATTATTCGTAATTAGTAGTAGGTAGATAGTAAAACGAGTTAGCGCTAGTCTATAGAGTATAGTATAGTTACTATAGATTATATATAGGTTAAAGATCGAGATACCTCTATTATTACTAGTAATAATATTTATCTAACTATACGTAAGCTATCGAATAATAGGCGAGTTAAAGCTATAGTCTACGTATTTATTAAGTAGTTAAAAAAGCTTAGTAGACGACTAGTCGTTCTTATTAAAAGTAACTTACTATATATTTTTAAGAGTATTTTTAGTATTAACTCTATTAACGAAGTAGTTATAGACTAGGTTAGATTATATAGCTTATTAGCGCGTATTTATAGTAGGCGTAGGAGTAGGGGTAGGGGCTTACTTAGACTCTTTTTTTTTTTTTAGTAGTATTTATAGTAGTAGTTTATATTTAATTAAATACTTTAGTATTTTTCTTTAGTTTTACTTTAGCTACCTATATTTTTTACTTAAGCTTAACTTTAGATATTAGTATAGCTAGTAAACTATTAATTCCGCGCTCTTTAATAATAGTTATAACTACCTCTATAAATAAATTTTTACTAACTTTTATAATAGCTTTAGAGCTATAGTAGAAAGTTAAGAAGTTTTAAGTAGTAACTCCGTTTTATATATACTAAATAGGTATAGAGTAAGCTAGGCGCCTATAGTTCTTAATTTTACTATCTCTAAAATAGACTATTATCTAATAAATCTCTAGATTATAGCGTAAAAGCTAAGAAGTAGTAGAGTAGAAAGAGTTTATTAATAAGCTACGTCTTTTTATACCTAGTATATTATTAGTAGAGCGCTTATAGAATAAGATCTCTTAAAAGACCTATAGCTCTATTTTAGACTAAGTAGTATTAAGTAGCGTAGTAGTAACTATGCCTATATTTTTATACTCGTAGCTAATATTACGCTCGTAATTTTAGCTTAGAATCTAGGTAGTAATTTTATAGCTTACTTAAAATAGGCGAAGTAGCTTAGGCGTAATCCTCGAGAAAAAGGCTATATCGATAGTACTAGAGCTTAGTATAGTAATTTTTATAGTAGGCTAGTACTTATTCTACTTAGAAGCTATCTAATAAGTAGAATTAGTATAGGTAGTAACTATTTTAAGCTACTTTTAAAGCTCTAGTATAGTAAAGCGAGTATAGTTAAAGAAGAAACTATATACTTTAATAATATATTTAAAGTACTCTTTATAGACTATTATATAGTTATTATTAATAGCTTTTATAAGTACGGCTATTTTAGAGTAGTACTTTTTATAGTCTAGGGAAACTTTACTATTATCTTTATAAGTTTTTATTTTTTTAATTAAAGCCTTTAGATCTTTTCTAAAGAATAGAATAGTAGGTTTTTCTTTATTAGTACTTAGATTCTCGATATCTCTAAAAGGAAAATAGCTATATTTACCGACGATATAGTACTTTAAAGCGTTTAGTTAGAGCTTACTAGGTCCTCGATTAGTAACTTCGCTAGTAGTAGTAGAGGTAACTATAGTAGTAGTAGAGTTAGTAGTATCTAGTCGAGAATCTATTACTAGGCTATTTTTAGGTATATCTAGTATAGTCTCGTCCTACTTTTCGATACCTATAGGTCCTAATTCTCTACTTATTACTATAGAATTAACCTATTTATCCTCTCTAGTTAATACTCCTCTATTCTATTCTCTAATACTATCTATTCCTCCTATACTATTTTTTTCCTAACTCTTAGGCGCTTAATAACTAACTTTAGTTTTCTTAGTTTAAAACTTTTCCTTTTTATCGAACTCCTCGTTTTCTTTATTAGACTCTATAATATTTTTCTCTAAAATCGGTTTATATTTCCCTCCTCTAAGCTTAAATAGCGAATTTAGGTTAGGAACTTAACTTATTCTTAGCTCTCGACCTAGAGTCTTAAGTATCTCCTCCTAGTTTAAAGCCTAAAAATTAAAAAGCGTAGTAGGTACTTTTAGTCGCTAGGTATTTAATTAGATAGAGTAAAGCTAATCTTAGGTAAGTACTATACGTTTCTCTAGGGACGAGGTATTACTAGATCGATTCCGGTTTATTTAACGCTAGTTTCTAGAGGTAGCTTTATTTTAAGAATTCTTAATTTCTCCTAAAACGTAACTAGGACTATTAGTAAAGAATAGGCGGAAGTTATAGAATACTAGAATCCTATCTACTACTTTAGTAGCTAGAAAGTTTTTTTTTTTTAGATACTAGAGAGCGCTAAAGTTATCGATATAGACGTAGTAAATATTTTTATTCTTTAAGTAGTTTTATATTATACGCGTATTACTAAACTCTTTAAAAAGCGTCGAGATCCTCTCGATTCTACTTTTAGTTAGCTTAATATATAATTCCTCGAGCTAAGAATTCGAGTAGCTAATAAGGAATAAAGTAGTAACTTAGAGATTATTAGTAATAAAGTAGTACTTTATAGTAGCTAGAATAGGGCTAGTAGTAGCTTAGACCTCCGCCTCGATAGTATTTTTCTTACTTTTTTTTAGCTTTTTTACTTAGATACTAAGAAAGTATATATAAATTATATAGCTAATAAGATAGATAATCTAGCTCTAGTTTTTATTTTAGGCTAATATATAAAATAGGATTAATAATATACTCTCGGTATTATCTATACCTAGAGCGTCGCTCCTAATATTACTTATAATCTTAGCTATATAAAAGTATCCGAGAAGTAGTATATAGTAAACCTAGGTAAAATAGCTCTAAATATTACCTATATTATTAGTACGCCTATCTATATAAGTTTTAATCTTAGCTAAGTCTTTTACTCTAGTAAGCTAGTAGTTTTTTCCTAGGCTAGCTAAAGTTATATTAGGTAAAAAGGTCTTTATTATACTTTAGAGAAACGCGAAAAAGCTATTTTCCTTAATAGTATTTTTTTAAGTAATAACTCTATAAAAGTACCTAAATAATTTTACTATAGTAGTAGTATTAGTCTTTTTTTATTTCTTTTTATAATTTAAGGCTTAGAGAGATCTTTCTAGAGTAGTTAGGTTAAACTTCTTTTTATATAAGTAGGCTTTCGGAACGTCTAACGTTTTATAGACCGAGGTAAGTTAAACGAGATTATTAACTATAATAGGTTAGAGGTAGACAAGTATAGTAAAGTTCTTAGCTATAATAGTACTATTAAACGTATTAGATAGCGCGACTTCTCGCTATACTATTTATATAGTATTTTTAGTAGATACTTTAGTATTTTATTAATTAGCTAAGTAGTCTAGTTCTTTATTCTTTTTCTACTACTCTACTATAACGTCGTTTTTAATCTACTTTTTTATACTATTTATTTAGTATATAAGTATATTTATAGCCTACTCCTAGGTTTTAGGCTAGAGTAGGTAATCTATTATCTTTTTACGCTTTTTCTTATATTAGTTATAGAGGTACTCTAGAACTTTATCCGGAATATTAAAGTCCTAAATAGAGCTTAATTTAGTACTAGATATTTTAAATTCGAATATAGAATAAAATATCGATTATATAAAAAAGTAGATAGATTCGTAAGTATAGCGAAAAGTTAAAAATCGGGTAATAGATCGAAGCGATAGTATATCGGGTATATAGAGCTAAAAAATATAGGTATTTATAGTACTTATAGTATTTTTAGGTCTTATATATACGTATTTTTAGTAAAAAGGGAGAAAAAGGTAAACGTAGCTATATACCGCTTTATTATAGTAGGTAGCGTTTATTTATTACCTATCTAACTAGATAAAGTAATTCCTCGTAATAATAGGTAGGAGTATAAAACGAAATATAGTATTACCTAGTAAAAATAGCTATAGCTCGAGGCTATATATATAGGCTAAAGTACTTAGAAGTTTAAAGTAGATAGAGAGGTTCCGAGATTAAGAGAGACGTCTCTAACTAAACGGCTATACTAGCGTATATAACCTAGGTAAATATAGTTTATTTAACTAATAGGTAAAAAGTAGTTTTATCGGCTTATAATTAAATTTAATATAGGAGTAAGTAAAGTACGCTCGTTTTTAGTATAGAGGATATCTTTTACTCCTAGTAGCCGCTCCTTCCTAATTAGGAAATTTTCTAACCTTTAGTATAGCTAAAGTCTATAAGTTATAAAAATCGTAAGTAAGTAGAATAAGTTTTTACTTTATATAGGTTCTAACTAGTAAAAATAGAGTTAGCGATAATAGTAACGCTCTAAGCTAATACTTAGTATATAAAAGAGGATTTATATATATACTATCTACTAGCTAGATAAAAGCCTAGTTTAGACTATTCCTATATTTTATAGTCGTAGAATACTTAAAGTATAACGGATATAAAAAGATAATCTAATAGAGGTTATAAAGTATTAGGTATTATAATATATATAGAAACCTACTAGTAGGTTTCTAGTATATTACGTATAGCGAGTTTAGAATATTTTAGCGTAGTTCGATTAATAATAGTATAGTAATATAAGATAAAAAGAATATATAAGAGATACTAGAGACGTTCCTAAAGTACTAAATATATATTATAAAGTATAGATTATACTCTATCTATATATATAAGTAGTAATATAACGCTAAAATAATAGCGTTACCTATTTTTCTAGCTTTTATCCTAATCTACTTAAAATCGGGCTTTTTCCTAAGTCTATACTATATTACTAAAACTACGACGGACTTTTACTAGAAGCTACTAGAACTACTAACTCTACTATAAAAACTAATAATTTTAGTAAGCTCGTTATACTAAGCGATAGAGTAGCGCTAGAACTACTTAAATAGACTACTTTATAGTTACTAATTAAATAGGTAGATATTATAGCTAACGTATAACTAGAACTTATATAATATCGAGACGTCTAAGCTACTCTACTAGTTAAACTTCTTAGTAACGTAAAATAGGACTTTAATAGTAGTACGCTTATTTCGATAGTCCTAGTACTAAATCTTACTATATTTAAACTACTATAGGTTAGGGAGAGGTTTATAAAAAGAGGAAAACTTTAATATACTTAGCGCTCTATAGTAGTTAGGTCGATTAGTAGTAGCTATCTAGCGCTAACTTTAGGTATACTATCTCCTCTATAGCTACTACTACTATTCGGACTACTAGCGCTCTTATTACTACTACTACTACTTTAGCTCTAGTTAGTTATAGTAGCTCGAGAGGGAGAGACTATAGGGATCTATATAGCGTAGTACTAGGTAGGTAGTATAGTATTAATAGGCTTACTATAGTATATTAGATAGATAGACTAGTAGCTAACGTCTATTTATAGTATATATTTAGTAAGTAGGTTTCTTAGAGCTAGAGAATACTTATAGTAATAGGTAGCTAGCTTAATTTATAAGTAGGTAATAGTAACTAGTTATAACGGCTTTTAATAGGTATTAACGGAGTAAAGATATAGAGGTATTAAAAAAAGGCGGCGTATAAGTATATATAATAGTATAATAGTAGTAAACTTATACTATATATAAACTACTACCTCTACGAGCTATATATATAAACGCGCGCTAGTTTAACGACTAAAATAGGTAGGTACGAAAAGTATTATACTTTCCGTCGAAGTACTCTATATAACCCCTTATTAGGATATTCTATAGGGAATAAACGAAAGTCGACTACTACCTCTAGAAGTACCTTTTTTTTTATACTAATATTCTAACTTCTAAAATAACTTAACTACTTATTCTATATTTATATTACTATCTAACTAGAGCTTTTATTATTATAGGTATTATATCCCTAAGTAAGCGTTAGTAAATACCTACTATAGTTCTTTAATATTTTCGGAGCTTATAAAGTAAGTAGTAGCTACTTACTCTATCGGTTTAATATACTAATAATCTTTAGTTATAGCTTTATCTAATAGAATCGTACCTATATAGAAGTACTTTACTAGTAAAGACTATACCGATAAATACTATATTAATTAGGTATACTCGAATAAAATCCTAGGTTAGACCTATAAAAGTAAAAATAGCGACTTTTTTACCTATAACTCGTTTATAGAGGCCTATAATATAGGCTACTTATACTATAATAAACTAGAGGTAGATTAGTTTAAAATTAGCTTTCTAGATAATATAAAACGAATTATTATTACGTAGTTCGCCGAAAACGATAAGTTAGTAATAGATAATAATAAAAAGAAGTCTATAGTAGAGCTATACCTAATAGTATTTACTAGTAAGTAATAGGATAGACGAAGTATAGACTATATACTAATAACTATATAGACGACTCTAATTACCCTATTATTAGAGAAAACTACTATAAAAATAAAACTAGGAAAAAGAGTTTCTATACTAGTAGATAACTAAAGAACTAGTACTTAGTCTAATTCTACTTAGGTTTTAGTATATACCTAATAAAAAAAAACGAGTCTATAGCTAAGTACTAGTTCCTATAGCGTATATACTACTAAGTCGAAAAGTACCTCTAAGAGTAAGTAAGCGAAAACGTATTATTACGAACTTCGGGCGAGTATAAAAATAAGCGAGAGCTCTATAGCGAGTATAAGAAATATTTTAGTAATAATAGTAACGATAGTAAGCCTCTAATAACTATTAAAAAAGAACTAAAAAACTAAATAGGCGGATAGACTCTATAGCGATAGTAGCTTAGGTTTACTAAATATAGCTATATATTACGAGTTAGGAGGTAGATAGTTAGCTTTTTACTCGATAGTATTAAAAAAACTATATTTTAGCTTTATACGTATATAATAGTTTAAGTAAAACCTAAAGTTCTAAGTATAGAGTAGATTATAGACGTAATCTACGCTCGGACTCTACTTATTATAGATACTAGCTATATATATAGAGGTTTAGCTCGCCTCTATACTAGCGAGGGGCTATATAATAATTACCTATACTAGTAAGGCTTAACTAGGCTATTTCTACCTAGACGTAGGTTAGTCCGCTATATAGCCTAAGTAGCGCTTAGAACGCCTATAGTATAGACTACGCTTATTAAATAAAATAGTATTTTAGAGTTACTAAAACTCTATAGCTTCTATAATAAATACTTAATATATATAAATAAAATAATTTTACTAGGCCTATTTTACTTTTAGCGTAGCGTAGGTATTATAACGCTACGTATAGATATAGCTAGAGAGAAATATAGGTATAGACGTTTATAGAGCCTAGAGTCGATATAGCTAGTAAAAGTTACCTCGCTTTTCCTATAGCTATATAACGTTATTAGATAGTATATATATATATATAATATTATAACTATATACGAGGTAATATAATAACTCTACTCTCCTAGATAACTACCTATATTTAGAGATAGGTATAGTATATTAAACGTAGCTATAGTTTAATTACGCCTAGAGGCTAGTAACCTCTACTATTATAATAGTTTAATTACGAAACTACTACTCTATAACGCTATACTTAGCTATAGATAATTATATAGGTTTTATAGTAAATAGGTTATAAGTCTTACTAGAAACGAGTAGATCTTATTAACGTTACTTAAAGTAAAGTAGTAGTTACCTATAGAATAACGTAACTACGACTTTATACTTAGAAGTATAGTTCGAATTCCGAAAGTAATTAATTCGCGATATCTATAGCGATAGTATATTAAGTAACTATAGGAACTACTCGAGGCGTATACTAGACTATCCCTAGGCCTATTTATATTATCTAAGTATTATTTAGAATATTAATACGAGTATATAAGAAAAAGTATAGGAGTTATAGCTATTTATACCTAGAAGAGTAATTCGAATTTATATAGTAATTAAATCGTAATATATATAGCGATAAATTAGGCGACTATATAAAGTACTTAACGTATAGACTAGGTACTCTCTATAGAGTATTTTTATAGTATCTAGGTTATATTTAGAATATTAACGTAGGTATATATAAAAGTATATAGTAGTAGCGGGTATTTACGCCTATATATAAAAAGCGTACCTCGAGCGAGTATTAAACTATAATTATAGCGCTTTATAGCGCGAAAGTAAGAGTACTTTTAAAATAAAAATTATTTAGAGAAAAAGAGTATATAAATTACTCGAATATAGGATATTTCTACGATTATTATAGTTAATATACTAAAGCTAGGTATAAATATACTAGGTTTTAAAGTAGTAAAGATAGTAGACTAAAAATACGCGTAGCTATAACTAGAACTACGCGTAGTTTTAAATCTACGCTAGGCTTACTACGCTAGGCTTTTTAAGTTCGAGCTTCTATATCTTTAATACCTCTAGATATACTATTAGATACGTCTATAGGCTAGTATAAGTAATACTATATTCTCTAGCGAAGAAATCGACGTTTATATTTATAAGTAGTAATACCTATTATTATAGAGAAAAGAATAGACTATTAAAGTATTTACTACTACTAAGAACTATACGTATACCTGTTAATCGGATATATAGTACTTATCTAGGAGAGTTTATATTAAAGTTTTACTATAAAAATAGCGCTACTACGCTATTCTATAAAATAAGCGAAAGTATTACCTATAACTATACCGAAGCTAAGTAGACTCTAAGTAAAATATAAACGTTCGACGCTAATAGTAATATATTCGTTATAATTACCTATAATAGAACGCTCCTTAATATAGGAATAAATACTTTTCTAAGTAATATTAACTTATAGAAGTAAAAATATTATAACGAACGTAGATAGTAGCTTTTTCTAGGGGATTTTAGCTCTATAACTTCTTAATATATACTAGTATAGGTAGTTAATATCGATAATTAATTACCTCTCCTATTTTTTTCTATAATCGTTTTTTAATCGCTTCTTTTATTATTAGAAGCTAATTACTTTATATATAGTAGAATAATAGCGTAGATATATTCTCTATACTTTTATTAGTTCTAGTATATAACTAGTACTTCTATCTATAATTCCTTTATTAGGTATATATATAGGTAAAAACTAATCTTACCTCGAGCCGGCTCTAGTAAAGCCGAAACTAGTTAATTTTAGCTAACTAATATATAAAGAATATTTTAGGAGGTAAAGTAAATAACTCTAGTATAAATAGTAGGTATATTATAGTCGTTAAGTAGTACTTAGAGTAAATATACTTTAATATACTACGCTCTATATAGTCTATAGACGATAGCGAATCTACTATTAATATACGTCTAGTATTAGGGAGAATAGGTAAATAATAAGAGAGCGAACGTAATAAAGATATTATATCTTTATACTAACTACGGATTATTCTAGCGTTAACGTTATTCTAGTACTACCCCTAAGCGTCACCGAACGCATATTTGCTCTATAACCTGATCTTTCTGCCGTATATGTAGAAGATAATCGGAGCTGGAAGGAATGCGATGCAAAGAAATCCCAACAGCGAGGCGGCCTTTATCCCAAGCAGAATCAGTGAACAGCCATAAGCCGAACCAGCGCACAGCAGCACGTACCCATTGAACACCAAGAGTCGCAAACATCTGGGTAGAGAAGAGCGGGAATGCTGCCGCCACTGCGCTTCGTACAATCGTGTTGGCAGCAAGAGCGCTTGTAGCATTGCTAAGATAGCACTCGATGAGATATGTCAAGCATGGAATGAAGACGAGTAGGTTTCCGCAGCCGATGAAGGCGCCGGAGATGACCTGCGGGACCCATGTAATGCCAGGATAAGAAGTCTGCAATGATCAGCTTGCGACCTTCCCCAAGAGCAGAGTGAGCCGTACCCAGGCAAACCAGAAGAGGCCTAGGATAATGTCAGTATTGTACATGGCAAGAACTCGCTCAGCATATATGTACCTATAGTCATGAGCACGCTCCCTATGATCATAATGATCAACTGATCTTCCGGTTGCGATGTTCCTGAGAGATGCGTGATCAGCGAAGCACACGCGGTCGTGGTTATTGAGTCGATGCGTACCTCGCGAACGCCGTTTCTCCACCACCTTGAGGTGCACGGAAACCGCTATGACGAAACACATGATGTCGCCAACGAACATGCCCAAGAAGGGAAGCGATGATACCCCGTCCTGCCAGCCTCTCACTGTCCCGAATGCGTATGGGAACGCCTGCAAGTAGTCAGTCTGCAGCTCAGGTCTGACGTGGCAGCGACTACTTTCCTCGAAGGTCAGATAGGTGATCCCGTACACAAAGGACGTGTACATCGTTATGGTGAGCAGAATTGGCTCGTAGATCAGCATCAATATCGGTTTCAGACAGTACTTTTGTATCAGTATAGTGACCTGCACCTGCTCCTCGTCCTTCTTGGCGTGCAATGCCCAGTTTCGGGTCTCGACTCGCAGTTTTTTCGCTTTCTTTTGTAGGATGACTTCCGACCAGGTCTCGCGGAAAGTCAATAGGAGACCGATGTAGAAGACCGCAGATATGATCAGCGTGATCCTGTACAACCGTGTCAACACATTGCGCAACATAAAGCATGGCGGGCTGGAGACATCGAAACACGACTGACCACATTGTCCATCGCCAACCCAGACTCTCGTTCTTCACGGTAAAGCTACCCACGATTGGCCCAAATACAGGCCCAATGACCAGAGTCATGGACCACGCAAATGTGATTATCGGGCGCGCGAACGCGCTCCACAGGTCGACGATCAGGCCAGGCACCACAGTGGCTGTTCCGACTCCGGAAGCACCCTGCAGGAATCGGCAAATCATGATAGTCTGCAGGTTCTGCGCACACGCGACGCCCACAGTGAAGCACAAGAACATGGTGTAGCATATCATGAACGGCAAATATCGTCCTGTGCACCTTCGTCCAACGTCAGCCGCACTCTTCGTCAGCGATTCAACCCGAAGACATACTCTGACAAGGGGCTCCAGATCAAGGGTCCTGCTGCGAATCCGAGCACGTAGAGTGTGACTGTGAGCTTTATGACCTCCACGCCCACTCCGAACTTCTCGGCGAGTACCTCCGTGGCGGCCGAAATGGTGGAGCTACCGAAGGCTACAGAAAAGGTCGCCATGGACGTAAGGACTGTGGTGGAGAACTTTCTGGTAAACGACCAGTTCTGAGGGTGCTGCGGATCTGCTGGCCCATCCCAATCAACAAGGCTGCCATGGGTCATGGTCCTGTGATGGCCCTCATCTCCTGTTTCTTGGTCGCTCGGGTGTCGAATGCGGGTATCATCGTCCGGTTGAGATTCTTTCGCAACGTCTGCGGACTCCCACGAGGGGTCATTGTGAGAGAGGGCTGTCATGGTAGGAGTAAGCGCAAGAACGAGTTCGCGTGGTACAGATTGGAATAGATGGGTATGAGCCACGCCACTGGAGCAAAGGCTCTTAAGTCTTTTAAACATTGGTGACCATGCAGCCCCACGTCTCATTCATGCAGCGCAAGGCGGAGATAAATCTATGCCGCAGCCGGTCTCTAATCATGTGCGCGTTGCGACGGTGCAACACGGACAGCGGCAGCCTGGGTGTGCTAGCGGGCAGGTTTCTCAACCTTGTCGCGCCACTAATGGCATCGCAGTCCGGTGTGGCAAATTCTCACCACATATAGTATGCAGGATGCAATGCACGGAAAACTCCACGGCGTGAGCAGTCATTTCGCGATGGCAAAGCGGTGCCGCTCAGCCTTGCGCATCGACACGTACGGTGTCCAGGTGCAATTCATACGTCAGATGCCCACTTCAATTCTTGTCATGCAGCTATTCAGCAGCCCGATCTACATGATGGGCAGAAAGTCTCTACGCACAGTGTCCTGGCTGCTTCGACTAATGCCTTGCCCAACACTGACACCTTTCCAGTCTGCACTATCGGAACTTGGAACAATCCTCTCTGTCAAGATTCCACTACTGAGTCCCCTTCATGTGGTGCACATGGAAAACGGAGTAGTATCCCAGCTGCAATCAGACCTGTACCGCCACCGCTCCGACGAAGTCTCGCCTACGTTGGTCTCATCAAGCGTCGCCCTTCGCCGAGTCGCTGACAGGGGCGTCGGGTTTGTGCATCGAGTACGGTGAGCCCACCTTCTGCAGAAATCGGACCCGTTTGGGCCTTACCGCCAAAGCCTCAGTGTAGGTAAAGTAGACCTTCATAAAGTCACGCGTCATGAAATCCTGTGTGCTCGTCAGTCGGCGACATTCCAAATGAAAACCGGCGTTACGGGAAAAACTCGATGGACCTTTTCGAACCATGCCGTAGTCGCACTCCAATTCTCCACCCACGAGATCTCGCCGGGACGCATGGGATCCTCATACACCTCGAAAAAGGTGCACTGTGGCTGTGCCGATACATGGGCAAATGTTTCCGCAAAGGCTTCGAAGAACTGGGCCACGTCTTGGGGTCGAAAGTAATGCGTGAGGTGTAAGCTAAAGTCTGACAATTTCGGAATTGTATTCTTCCTCGGTTCCATGTCCGAATTGTTGGGAATGGCACTGGCAATATCAGAGACCACGACCACCAGCGCTGTCGAGCTACGAGTCGCTACCTGTTCCATGGAAACTTCACGTAGCCTTCTCCCTTGACGAACGTTGACCACCACGGGGATTTTAAAGGCCCTTTCACGAGTTGGTAGAAGTAGTCGGCGTGCGCTTGCCCGTCGATCTCGCTAACCACAGGTCTTCCGTCCGAGAAACGTTCGTCCACGTAGTAGAATCTGCAGAATCAATCAGCCCGTCCCGATGTCAGGGTAGGCTGCACCGCTACCGACCTGTAGCCACTCTTTTGGTAGGCATTGTCAGCATCGGCAATCAAGTAGGATGCTGCCGATTTGCCGGTCCCCAATGTCGTGTACCCTGGCAAAGGCTGCAACTCGTTGAGATTATTGCCTGTAAAGAAGAAAGCCTTCTTGTCCGCGTCTGGGAGCGACTTGAAGCCGGCGACAGCCTCCTTGATGGCCTGGAAGACCCCGGTGACGTTGGCCTTGAGCGTGGATTCGAAATCTGACGTACTGAGCGAGCCAAAGGGGTCCTTGGGATCGCTCTTTTGAAGGCCATACGCTGTCCGGATCAGTCTCAGCCCGCCTGTAATGCTCATGCGACGAACCGTTATACACAATGACGCTTGGGTAGCCCCATGCGTGACGAACCGCATTGAATGTTCTTGTAATGGACGCGACGTCTCCTACGTCGCATTGCAAAACCATGTGCACGTCGAGATCTGCACCGTCTTGTGCCGTTGCCGAGCGCGAGGTCTGTGCCACACGGTATCCATTCTCTAGAAAGGTGCGGACTGTAGCTTGTCCAACGTTGGGCCCCGATCCAAAGACCAGCGCGATCGGTCTCGACATTGTGTCTTGCAAGCGTTCTTACTGATTCAACCAGGATGGACTTGGAGATGCGACTGGAGTGGTAGCCCGCTCGTTTCTGACATTGCTATTTGAAGCCTTGGAAGCGAATGGAACGTGGAGACACGTGACGTAAAGTCGCGATTGCTGAGCAATCCATGGATCGTGTTCAGATATCATACTTCCTGGATGATCAATCGTGTGTCGTGCGAGGTTAAGCTTAATTTAGTAAATGTGTAGGCTGAAGACACCACATTCCAAAACTGTACATTCCAACGCCGATCGCCAGATTTGGTTGATCAGCTACGTGCGCCCTTTCACATGGCTAGAAAGTTAGACATTTGATGGACCGATCACGTTTGCATGTCCCTACGTAGGCTTTTTTAAAGATGCCGTGAGACCGAGATTCTTCGATAAAGCGACGACTCCCTCCCCCGACCTGACGCGCTGCTTCTCGGGTCGCAAGAAGTTATGCCGGGCATTGGATTTTGTGCACTTTCAGGTGCAAGCGTGCTGTCGTCTTATAAAGAGTGTCTTCCTAGGGAAGGATGCGCCACTATCGTTCAGTCTACTCTGGCAGGGCTTTGACAAGATCATCCTACATTGTTGAAAGTGAAAGTGAAACATGGTACGGAACAAAGCTCTCATCTATGCGCAACATCCGTCCGGGAAGCCCATCGCGGGCATCCACCTGCGCATCGAGAGTCGCGAGTTCGACGTAGAACAACCGCCGCCGTCCGGAGGCATCACCGTCAAGGTACACTATGTCTCGTTCGATCCTCACCAACGCGGACGCATGCGGCCTCCGAGTCCCAGCCACACGCCTCCCTTCGACCTCGGCAGGCCCGTCACCAATTCTGCGATCCTCAGCGTCTTGAAGAGCGACAACAACAAGTTCGAACCAGGCCAGACCCTTTACTCATTCCGCACATCGACGGAGGAGTACACGGCGATGAGCAAGGAAGAGGCAGACGCTTGCGAGGTCTTGGACAACCGCTTCGGCCTACCTGCTAGCTACTTCCTTGGGGCCTTGGGGATGCCTGGGCTGACCGCGTACTCTTCGCTGTATGCAATCGGAAAGCCGCAGTCCGGCGAGACCATCTTTATTTCTGCTGCTTCAGGGGCTGTTGGTCAACTAGTAGGCCAGCTTGCAAAGCGCGAAGGCCTCAAAGTCTTTGGCTCCGTCGGCAGTGACGACAAGGTCAGAATGCTAACCACTCAACTGGGGTTTGACGGAGGTTTCAACTACAAGACGGAAAACCCGAAAGATGCTGTTGGACGTTTGATGCCCAGCGGGGTGGATATTTATTACGACAATGTCGGTGAGCCGCCTTCTTCGATCTACCTGTCGAAACTCATGCTAGTCATAGGTTGGAGGGGAGCAGCTTGAGGCGGCAATCGCACATATCAACGACTTTGGTCGAATCGTGGGGTGTGGCGCCATCTCGCAATACAACTTGCCGCCCGAGAAACAGTACGGTGTCAAGAATCTGTGGCAGATCGTGCAGAAGAGCGTGACATTCCAGGGGTTCATTGTGAGTCAAAATTGGTGACGTTGATGTTGCGGAACGATGTAGCTGACAGGACTACCCAGTTCTTCAACCCTGGGTTTGCCGACGTATACCACGAAAAGCACCAGCGAGACGTGCAGATGTGGCTGAACGACGGCTCGCTAAAAGCAGTCGAGCACATCACGCTTGGTACTGATAATGCCGCAGAAGGTCTCTTGGGAATGTTGGAAGGTAAAAATGTTGGCAAAGCGGTGCTGCAAGTCAGCGAGCTTCGTTGAGTCGCATAGTTCGAGCTGTCTCCAATCCGCCTCGTTTTCTTTCACCTACAATAGACTCTCACGTGAAGACTTCCGGTCTCTCGGGAAAGCTCCTGGGTTACGTTTGACTTCTTCTTTCGCTCCGTGTCCTACGCATGTACCGGCCTTACACGGACATCACACCCAAGGGACAGTGAGCTGCTTAGAAAGAAACTGCGTGCTGTGACCCTTTTACTGGCGCAGTGGGCCCCCTGAACTTCCCGTCGTTAGACTGTCCGTCCACGCTTAGCTGATAAATCAAAAGTATGATGTGAAGATATATTCGGTCGCCTCGTGTGTACGCTTGCTGTCAGGCTTTGCATCGCTTTCAACGCAACAAGACTGAGCTTGAACGCCACTTGCAGCATCTTATCCTGATGCAGAACCGTCATTCAATGGACCCAGGAAACAGCAGCAGATTGTTCCAGCCGATCCGGCTCGGGAACAATACACTTCGTCATCGAATCGCAATGGCACCGCTCACACGGTGGCGTGCGCAGGACGACCACACCCCAACAGTAACGCTTGCTGGAGAGTACTACGCGCAGCGAGGCTGTATCCCTGGCACCCTAATTATTTCCGAAGGCTCCTTTGTGTCCCTCCGGGCCGGCGGGTATCTCAACATCCCAGGGATCTTCACATCCGCGCAGATCGACGCTTGGAAGCAGATCGTCCAGCGCGTGCATGATGCTGGCAGTGTCATATTCCTCCAAATTGCTGCTCTTGGGCGCACCGCTGACCCGAAAGTCCGGGATCTGGAAGGCACGGGACCAGTGACTTCGTCTTCGAATCTCTCCATGGACGATACGTCGCCACCACCACTGCCGCTGTCGGACGACGAAATCGAGACGTTTATTCAAGACTTCGCAGAGGCCGCGAAGAGCGCCGTCATGGGAGCAGGGTTCGACGGAGTCGAGATCCACGGCGCGAATGGGTAGATATCACTGCAGCCTGCATACCCGCAACCCAACGACTAACGGCGCTGATTTAGCTACCTGATCGACCAGTTCACCCAAGACGTCTCCAACATCCGCACCGACAAATGGGGCGGCAGCATGGAGAATCGTTCGCGGTTCGCCATCGAAATCGTCAAGGCCGTGGCAAACGCGGTAGGGCCAGAGCGAACCGCGATCCGCCTCAGCCCGTTCAACGAATTCCAAGGGATGAAGATGCAAGATCCGGTCCCGCAGTTCTCGCATCTCTGCGCGGAATTGAAAAAGCTCAGGCCGGCGTACCTGCATTTGATCGAAGCCCGCGTTGCCGGCAGCGAAGATCACGAATCCACGGAATCCCTCGTTCCATTCATCCAGCTGTGGGATAACGTTTCGCCCATTGTGCTCGCAGGAGGCTACTTGCCCAACTCGGCGATGAACACCGTCGCTGAGCTGAAGGCATTCGACATCGTGATCGCATTTGGTCGATATTTCATCTCGACGCCGGACCTGGTGTATCGCATTTACAAGGGCATCGAACTGAGTCCCTACGATCGGGCAACCTTTTACACGCTGAAAAGCCCCAAAGGATACGTCGACTACAAGTTCTCGGAAGAGTGGAAGCAGGAGATCCATAAGGACCTCATGACCAGTTAGTCGCAATGAAATCGGTAGCAGATATTAAATCCTTTACATATCCTGTTAACGCTTTCAAGTATTGGTTCGATGCTACGCTAGTAGTCACGCTGCTCCATTGTGCAATCGGTGTATTGGTGTCAATAGAGGCAACGCCAAAGCAGGTAGTGCAGTTGTTCGTCATCTTTGTCGTCGCTGGTGACAGGTCGTAGTAAACATATCTTCAACGTACGAAACGGCGACCGCAAGACCCACGTCACATGTGCGCGCAGTCGTCAGGCTGTACTATCGCATCTCGTCTAATAAAGCCGAGGTGGGTTAGCCGCCAAGGACGTCAAGGATCTTCAGCCAGCTCTTTTCCTTCTCTCTCTCTTTCAGCACAACGACTTCATCGCCATCCTTCGCCATATCATTAAGACAGCTACAACAATCTTCCCAGGCGTTGTCAAAGCCCAATCGAAGGCTTGTACAATGGCCCTGGCGTCGGCACATCGCAGTGGACATCTCTGCAATGGAAGAGCTGGTCCTAGCAAGCCCTGCAATTCAGAGTCGTAATCGAGAACGAGGTCTGAGGGTCGAAGACGCCGAAACATGTTATGTTTGCCACAACTTCTCGGTGCGCTCGAACTACACTCGATATGCTCAGAGTGGGACTGACTACGACACAGGGAACGCATAACCGAAACTGTCCAGCGGCTCTCCATCAGCGCCAGTCAGTAGGATCTCGTCTCACTGCTGGGAGGCCTCGCAGCCTTAGGTCACTTCCCGTGACGAGACAGCATTTGCTGGGCATTCACTTAGTCCAACACATCGGACATTTACACCCGCACTCGGCATGGATACAGCTGCTTCCTATGAGGCTGGGCTACGATGCACACACCGATCTCGCCGCTCTTGCGTTAGCAGAATCACTAGATTACCATTTCGGCAACAGAATCGATGAGTCCCACTTCAACGCTGCCGCTATCTGCTACGACAAAGCCGTCAAGCACTTGCGAACTGCCATAGAGTCCATGAACCAGGACACCTTCGAAGATGCGACTCTAATAACAGTAGCTCTGCTGGCAATCTGCGAGGTCATGATGAGCAACCAGTCCACGGCTCGGCAACGCAACGTCTTCATCCACTGGTCGGGCTTGAAGTCGGTCTTTCTAGCCAAATATCATCCCTCTCGGATCAGCGACATGGGCAGAGCGATCCTGTATAATCTGTGGGATTGCAGTTTTGGTGTCGCATGTGCGACTGGCACTAGCTCGCCATTTGAGCATGGTACCTGGACACAGTTGGATCCTGTCGTCTCGCCTAGTATGACCATCGACGCATTGATGCTTCGCAAGATCACCAGCGTCTTCTTCATGCGCGGCCCTGCTCTGGTCGCACATATCAGATCTTTGCGACAGAACGAAGGCTCCATGGACTCAAATATGGCACGGAGCGCGGCAGCACTTGCTTCTGAGCTATGTTCGTACCGCAACGATGCGGCAGAATCAGCGATACTCCATCGTGTGCGAATCGCAAAGACCAAGGACGAATCCTCATGCCACATCGTGCCGTACTCGTACACGTTCTTCGACATCGACGACTTCAATGCGGTTGTGCTTTACTGGTCCATGCGGCAATTCGTTAACAACCTCTGTATCGCTCTCTTCGGCCTCACCGCTGATCTCCAGCCACCTTCCAGCCGCCGCATGATCCAGGCGATAAAAGACGAAAACTCACGGCATATCACCAACCTCATGATGTCTTGGGAGTTCGCCGAGTCCATCGGTCCATTCGAGACACTATGGGTCGCGAAAGGCCTTCTGCAGGGCTGGCTGGAGCTCAGAAGGACCGAGAGATTCAAGAATGTGCCCGCAGCTGCTGTCAGAGCCTGGATGCTTCCGAAGATGAACCATCAGTTCAATGAATGGCTGTCAGAGGATGTGCAAGAGAGCGACATGGACGTTGCGGCTGACTTGCTCGTCGGTGGGCCGCTGGTAGGATTCATCGCTCAAACCGGGTCCCAACGTCAATGATGACAGTACGATCAAGCTGACAATACAGATCTCTCCGTTCAAATCTCGCAGTTGTGCATGTGAGCTACAGAAGGCGGCACCGGGAACGAGTAAACACTACCCGTTGGCCGAGAAGGATTCGCAATGGGGCATAAGGTCTTGCTCAAGCTGCAGCTGACTTGGCCTATCGCTGCCAGCTCGCAATATTGACGACCGAAGTCCGCTTTGGTCTTGAGGTACTGCAGGTGGTCAGGACGGTTGGGCGTGGGATTTAACTGCTTGTCTCTTCTTGCCTTATACCATATGTGCCCACTTCCCTCTAAGCACTGTCAGGCAAACTTGATTTATCTCGACAACCGATATCGTAACGGCGATAGCGACAATGAGCACTTCCACGGCTGCCGAGCCTGGCATGTGGCATACTCGCGCCACCTGGGAAGAGCTTGTAGCTCAGAAGAAAGAAAGCCTGGATAAAGATATCCCTCAAGATTGGCGCTTGCCTCCAGACATCATACAGAAGTACCGACCTTCCTCGCTAGACCACTCATCGTCGATGTGTGAGAGTGCTGTCTTGCGTGAGGTTACCTTCATCTCGGATCACGAGGTGGCTATCACAGAAAACAATTCGGCAACAGAGCTAGTCACAAAGTTGGCCAAAGGTGCACTCACGGCACTTGAGGTCACCACGGCGTTTTGTAAGCGAGCGACTATTGCCGGGCAGCTTGTGCGCTTCATCTTGCAGTATGCTGCTCTGAACTGATGCTGATTGAGAACAGCTGTCCTGCCTCACGGAGACCTTCTACTCGAAGGCGTTGGAACGGGCCAACTCTCTCGACGAGCACTTCCAAAGGACAGGCAAACCTGTAGGGCCTCTTCACGGACTCCCGATCAGCATCAAAGACAGCTTCGATGTCGAAGGCATTACTACGACATGTGGCTTCGTAGCTCTTCTCGAAGTCGAACGTCCGAAAAAGAATGCTCCCTTAGTCGACATGCTGCTGGACCTGGGAGCTGTGCTATATGTAAAGACCAACGTGCCGCAGACCATGATGGTAAGCAATATCTCTTGCTGAACGTGACATCAAAGGGCTTATGAATGCATAGACTGCCGACTCAGAGAACCACATCTTCGGCCGCGCCCTGAATCCACTCAACACGGCCCTGACCGCAGGCGGAAGTAGTGGCGGCGAGAGTTCCCTGATCGCGTTCAAGGGGGCACCTCTTGGAGTGGGCACGGATATCGCTGGCTCAGTCCGAGTCCCAGCACTTTGCTGTGGCCTGTATGGATTCAGGCCAACCGCAGACCGTCTCCCGTTGTTCGGACAAGAATCAGTCCGCACGGAGTTCGTCTACCGTGGCATCCCCAAGATCCAAGCCTGCGCTGGTCCTTTGGCACACACGCTGGATGACATCGAATTATTTATGAGTGCCGTGATCGGCCAGCAGCCTTGGAACTACGATTCGCTCTCATTCGCTGTACCTTGGCATACAGGCTTCCAGCAGCGAAGTGATGCAGAGACCAAGCTCAGAATAGGAGTATTGCCCGAACATCCTGACGCATCGCTTCACCCTCCAGTACGTAGAGCCTACCAAGGTGCAGCCGCACGCCTCGAGCAAGCTGGACATACAATGATTCACCTCGATCAAGATCCAGCAACAGACATCACTCTTGCGAGCCGCATCGCCTATCAATACTACTTCTACGGACCCAAGAAGCTCGATCTTCTTGCTGCTAGCGGTGAGCCCATGGTGAAGTCCGTCGCTGGCCACATCAATCCCCTCTTTACAGGCGATTTGCCCGTGAACATGAAGTCAGACTTAACGAGCCAGATGGAAGGTTTGTGGACTGCTCGTGCCAAATACACGGATGCTTGGAAGCAGGTCTGGGTAGACAATAAGCTGGATGTTATTCTCTGCCCGGGGGCCCATTGTACAGCTGTCGCTCATGATACATGGGGTTGGCCATTCTACACAGCAGTTTGGAACTTGACTGACGTAAGTTGAGTCCTTGTTCGAGCGCTCGTCGGAGCAAGCTGACGACCCTGACTAGTTTCCTGCTCTTGTGATACCGTTCGGCAAGGTCTCGAAAGAGCTCGATGCAGAGGGCTTCCCTGCCAAGAGCCATTCCCAACCAGGTTGTAAGTTAAGCATGTTCTATGTCTATTTCGGCACCGAAGGACTAATGGGCATTGGTAGACGATCCTGAGCTCACTGATGGTGCTCCATGCGGCGTGCAAGTTGTGGCTCCGAAGTTTCAGGACGAGAGGTGCCTGTGGGCTGGCAAAATCATAGATCAAGTCCTCCACGACTAGTACCCGCATCAATCCAAGGTCCCAAAGAAGGTCTTCTTTGTAAAGGAGATCCCCAAAACACCAGTGGGAAAAATGCAACGAGGCTTGGTAGCGAAGACTGTGCGAGGTGATAAGGAAGTATGATTATAGTACCGCAAACTCTCCTCATACTGTGCCAATCGAGGCAAGAGCCGCTGACAAGGACTATCTTCCCTCACAACGTAGCCTCTACGCGCATTTAAGAGTAAGGCAATACATGTTGTCAAAACATACATCAAACACATTCAGCTACACGCATTTGAATACATACGATGACGTCGCTCGTCAGCGCTGTATATCGAGGGCTGATTCGCTCGGGGATACGCTCTCTTGCGAAGCTCTGCCTTTATTGATCGAATTACGACGTTGTGTAACATGTCTAACCCTCCTTTCCATGAATTGCGAGGAAAAACATGATTCTGACGCTTGGACTTTTCCTTTCTTCATAGGGCATACAATATGACATGGTCTTGGAATTCATATAGGTAGTGAGGTTTGTCGTAGACTTGTCTTCTACTATTACAGCAAAGCCTATTGCGGACTCAACAATCTCTTACACATTGCACTCCGGCCGACTACCATTAGTACGTTCTTGCTCGTCGTATGCATGTCAGAAAGGCTAAAAGGGAATACATAGAGACCCAAGCAACATGTTCTGGCGCAAGACACTCGTGGCCCTCCTCGTAACTTGCGGTGTTGCGAGCGCATTCAAGTTATATTGCGGCAGTCGGACGTTCACCAGCAATTGTGCAATCAACTGCGCTTGCGAATGCGATGCTTCTAATGGTGACATTGCTTGCGGTGGAAGTGGATCTTGTGCATCTTTGATGGCTTGCTTGGACAAATGTGTCTGCGACATCGATTAAAACTTACTGACTAGAGATGTCGAGTGGCTTCTTGCTGGAGATTGAGTCTTGCCACGCAGAGGGGTCGAGCCCAAAGCCACAGAGCACTATGAAGATCAGTCTTGTGCGTCAATGACAGGAGGGCTTTGCGGCGCTCGTCACTTAAAGAGGTCGATCTGTGATGTTGGAAAAGTCATTCAAGACTTTGAGGCTTTGACCCAGGTCATCTAGATAATCATATCACTTGGCAACGCTGCAGGCTCTCAGGCTCATCGCTAGGGAATTCGCATCCTTTTAGTATCTTGATTGAGACCGCTCCGAAATGCATTCGAAATAGGCGGTACTCGAAAGTATCGACCCGAATTTTAAAGTTCGGCGCTAAAACGTCAAGTGAATGAATATGGAAATAGCCGAGCATAGACTTTTCCACCAAAAATCATACTTTAGCCGAAGGATCTTGCAGGAAGCTCTTCTCTCGCCGAAGACGTGTTTTGACATAGCTGTTCTGCAAAGCCGCCGGAGCGCGCAGAATCCTTAACGCTTGAGAACGTTTTCCAGAAATGGAAACCATGCCGAAGATCAGGGAATCACAAACTGTCAGGGAGCATGACCCGAGGACTCTGCAACGCGAAGGTAAATGGCAGCAGCGATCTGCAACCACGCCAGTCACCGGCTGCTGTGCCACCTTGAATGCAGCGGGCCAGCCTTGCCGGCCAAGTCACATTCGGGACCTCCACCTCCTTCGTGGTTCTGGCCCCGTCCAGCTCCTGCACAAAGCAAGCCACCGCAAACGGTGGCCTATGAGCGTTACTGTAACCTCGGAAGCTCCACATACCTAATGGACATTGAGTGGCTGCGCGTGCGTTGATAGCACACGAGCTCTACGAGTCATACGGGTCCATGTCCCGCCACTGCAGCTCTCTGATACTTGGCGATTATCTCGCATCTGCAATGGCGTCTGTAGCGATCGCACTTCAAGAGCTGGCGGCTCACATCTTTCTCTGGGAGTTCGAAACATCTGCTTGGACGTTGACTCCTGTTCTCGCGCTACATTTTGTCTCCAGTCTTGAGGGAATTGATCATGCCCGTGAAAGTCGTAGTCCGGCACATAAACCGTCTTTGGAAGAGACAATCCCAAACTCAACAATCTGCCGAATCTGGTGATTTCATATTGCCTGCTACAATCACCTTTAACCCGCTGCCATCTTTTTCGCAGCCTTTCTTATGTACAGATCCGACTTATACTTTATCACCATTGGGGCACGACTATTACGACGCAGCCTCATCGTTGATATCGCGCGGGCCACAGAGTGCGTGCTTCCCAGAAGAAGCTGTGAATATCTCGAGCGGTGCTATATTTTCACCGGGGACGTGTCCAGATAACTATTCGACTGTCAAGGTCGGAATCACGACGACACTGCAATCCGACTCTTCATCGGATCCGAATTTGATAAGCTACGCATACTGCTGTGCGACGTACGTATTGGTACATCCTGAGCACTATCTTGATGAAGACTTACGAAATGAACCAGATTACTGGCGCTCTCCACACGGACCGTGAACAACAGCATAGTTGCTGTATGCGACGAAGTACTAGGGGGCCCAGGGGTCATCACCTTATTGAATGGCTCATCGACCATAACCACAGACGCATATACTTTTCGGGAGGACCCCATAACCGTTTTCTGGAGGTCGACGGACTCGAGCTATCTTGCCAGAGTTACAGAAGATTCAAGCTCGAGCAGCGCTGGTGCGGAGATCACGACTAGGGCGAGCTCGAGTCCAGAGTCGCGAATATCAGCGCGAACATCAGTGGCCGTACTGAGCTCAGGTGCTCCAGTGCCCAGCCCGACATCGACACCTCATGGGCTCTCGAGTGGAGCTAAAGCCGGCATTGGCATCGGAGTAGCCGCAGCAGCGGTGCTACTGATCACTATGGCATTGTTATGGTGGCGGCGGCATAGGGAACCCAAGGGCAGAAGAGATCTCGATAGAAACGAACCCTATGGCAAGCCTGAGTTGCCAGGTGAGGGGATTCACCGCGAACTTCCAGAGACAGGCGCATTGCACGAGGCGGATCCAAGCAGTATGCCGGCGGAGATGGAGGCTGTACACCGGACAGAGCTTGCGACTGATTGGACTGGGTGGGAAGCGCCTGCGATGATAGAGACCGACCTCTCAAGACCGCTAAAGTGAGCTTGAGGACGTTGCCTGTTGCATCATCCCCAAGAAGTGAGTAGGCAAGGAGCAGCTTTCAACGCCCAGCTATCCAGACCATCAAACTTCTCGACCGGGTGCGGTGCGGTGTCTGAGAAGGTCAATGCAGACTGAAGATGTTATGAGAGTACGTGAACGCCAGCAAGAATTGAAGCTATCTGATGAACTTCACTGCAGGCCCCTCAAATCTTCTCGTCCCCGACCCGAACGACGACCTTCCCAAAGAAGTTTTGCTCCTTCAGATACATGAAAGCATCCTTTGCCTGCTGAAATTCAAAGACTTTCGCGTCTACCACAGGTCTGATCTCATGACGAGTAATGAACTCATTCATCGCCAGGAACTGCTCCCTAGACCCAATTTCGATGGCCCGCACAATAGCCACATGACTCCAGATCTTTGCGAATAGGTCCAGGTTTTCCGATTGTCCTGTATCGCCTAGGAAACCGACGAGAGAAATTACACCCTCTTCCCTGACTGCCTCAAACGACTGCCCGATCGTCTCTAGGCCGCCAACGTCGACTACATGGGCAACGCCTTCGCCACCGGTGAGCTGCTTAGCGGTCTTTCCCCACCCCTGGTCGGTTCTGTAATTAATAACATGTTGGATGCCAAGAGCTTTCAGACGTTCTGCCTTCTCGGAGGAAGATGTCGTTTGGATGACATTTGCACCCGCCGCGAGTGCGAATTGAGCTGCAAAAAGACTCACGCCTCCGGTACCCTGTGTCAGGACCCAGTCTCCCGGACCGACTGTTCGTCCTTCAAGACCGAAGAGGGCGTTCCATGCGGTCAGAGCCGCGCAAGGCAATGTTGACGCCTCAATCATACTCATCGAATTTGGCGCTGGAACCAGGCCCGTCTCGGGATAGGTTGCGTACTGTCGCAGCGGTCCGTCAAGGTTGCTACCAAGGAACCCCTTCTTCATGTGCGTCTTGAACAGCCCGTTCTGATGTCCTTGCGTGAACAAAGTGCAGACCTTGTCTCCGATGCGATGCAGCGTAACTTGATTCCCCACAGCTACAACGATGCCGGCGCTATCGGATCCTGGGACGTAGCTGCTGCGGGCTGGGCTTGGAAACTTGCCAAGTGGTATGGCGATGTCGCGGTAGTTGAGAGACGCGGCAACGACTTTGATCAGACAGTCGAACGGCCCAAGTGGAGGGATCGATATCCCCTCAACGAGCTTCAGATTGTCGAACGTGGATGCGGTAAAGGTCGATCTGTGAGGCTGTGGTGTGTTCGATTGTACGCCTCCTTTCTCGTTGCCACATTCGACGATCCATTGTTCAGTGGTAATGGGTACCATATTGTCACAAGATCTGTAGGAATGCCTGTATTGGTGTGTTGTAGGAGTGACTTGATCGACAACGAAGTTTGATGTCCTGTTCTTGTATTTCTTGACATCGCTAGCATTCGAAGTTTCAAACTTTGAGACTGGGCATCGTCACCGCCAAATGTGCGTGAATTTGCGGATTCCAGCCAGAGATTGATAATCCGAAGGTGTTGAGATCTGGTCCTGTAGAATGTAACATCGCGGTCAGCCGGGCTGCTCGTACAAGCGTCCTCGCACAGCTCGCTAGCTATACCTAGTCAGGCTGTGTTATGTCGAGCTGCAGTCTAGTAACGTAAGCCATCGGCTCTATGCGACACTATAGACATCGTAGAGTTAACGCTGGAGCAGATTGTGATTTGAAATGCTTCGTAGGGCGTAAGTCCTCTATCTCCTTATTAGACCTAGGGGCTTAAGATGGAGTTCGAGGAGGTAGGAGGTAAAGGATAAAAGCGGGGAATTGTTCCTCCTTCTCCGAGGGTATCCACTTTTATTAGCTAATTAACGGGGCGCAAACCTTTCTTAAGCCTACGGGTCTAAGAATAAAAGTCACCGAATAACTAGATTCCTCTTAGCTAAACTACGATATTAATACTACGCTATTATATTATATATACGATAACGGGTTATTACACTCTAAGATATAGCGAATCTAATAGTGTAATTTTTACGTAAATACGACGCGTAGTTATTAAGAAATTAGCCGTATAATATAGCTAGTTATATATAGTAGTTTATAGCCTACGATACTTTATAGTAAATATCTAAATACTTAATACTTAATACCTATAGCTAGGGATTCTAATACTTAGAGGTTATTATCTATATAGTCTTAAGTTATATTTATATAGGTAAAAATCCTAAACCTTATAATCTAACTATAATATATACTACTAAGGCTAATAATAGCGATATCGAGTATTCGAAATCTAGCCTACTTATACTTTAAGGCCTATCTCTAACCTTAATCTAAGAGGATTATATAGTATTAAGAAATAAGTCTACTTCTTTACTATATAGTATTTTATCGACTTTAGTAGTAGTAACTACTAATATTAGGTTTATTAAAATCCGGACTTTTAATAACGCTAAACTAATCCTCGACTATTAAAAGTATCGTTTATATAGTTTTAAAACTCGAGGCTATTAGATTATAGTATTATATTATAAAATCTAGAATCCGATATTTAAATCTAGTATTTAAATCTAGTATTAATATAAGCTATCTAAATTAGGAAAGCGATATATTTTCTTTACCTCTAGTTATATACCTAGAGACGACTACGTCTAACGTCGTAAATAATCCGCTATCGAGTACTAAGCTAGTAGCTTAGGCGACCTAGATACTACTACCTCTAAGACTATAGGTACCTCTACTTACGCCTAGTCCTACGCCTAGTTAGACTATAGAGCGTACGAACCTATATATAAGAACTACTATATAGTTAGTAGCGCTACTAGAGTCCTCTAATACCGAGTCCGACTTAGGAGATAATAATAAAAGAGGTAATAATAATAAAAATAATAATAAAAGAGAAAATAATAACGAAGCTATAGCTAGTAACGAGTTTATAGATATCGATAATAACCTACTAGAGGAAAAGTAAAAGTAAGAGTAAAAGTAATAGCCTAATAACGATAAAGAACTACTATCCGAGTAAGACCTCTAGTAGGAAAAGGACTTTAGTACTAGTAGTATCGATAATAACGACCTCTCTAGCGAGGATCGTATATATAGCGAGAGGTATACTAATAAAAAGAAACTAGTATATATCCTTAAAGTTATAAAAAGATATAAGATCTCGTATAAGGGATTTATTAAGCTATTTATTACTAAGCTAGGTACTAAGAAGTATAACTACTATATCGCTTAAACTATTACTACTCTTAAGGAGTATAATAAGAATATATATTTTATTTACTAAGAGACTATCTAGTTCGAATTAAGATTACTCGTTAGCTAAGGTCCCTTTAGCGAGTTCTAGCTAGTTTAGTATAGTATAGAGCCTATAGATCTAAATATAGTCGACGACCTTATCTAAAAAAGAGTACTAACCTAGTAGAAACTACTCTAGGAGTTATTACCTAACCTACGTACTAGCTAGAAGTAGTACTAGGCGTAGACTAATAAGCGTTAGATAATTCGTAAGCGTATAATAATAATTATATTTATAGCGGTCTATTCTATTACTGTTAAGAAGTCTAGCTTCCTATATAAGGTACTTAGCCTATATCTTATCTATAGTAGTAGCGCTAAGTAGAGAGTAATCGAGGTAATAAGTAACCTCGGACTATATTCGTCTTATTATAATATATAGCGTATAGTTAAGGAGAACGCTAAGATCTAGATAAAAGCTATTATCGAGCTAGCGAAGAATAACCTATAGACGTATATTACGTATAATAACTTTAATTACTAGTAGGCTCGCTAGTCGTAGGTTATTAGTAATATTAATTAGTAGATTAATATAACGACGTCTTTTATTACGACTAACTCTAGTATTCTATAGACTAGTCTAAAGAAGACGATATTATATCTCGAGTAGCTACTAAATCTAGTTATAGTCGTAAAGAGTATTACTTTAGTAAGTAATAGAGAGACTACTTACTTCTATATATACGAGGGATTAATAGAGGTATTCGGAGATACGATTAAGAAAATATTTAAGAAGTAGACTATCTAGGATAATTAGGAAGTAGTTAAGCCTCTATAATAGCCTATAATACGCGAGCTCCGACTAGTACCTCTAGAGAAGCTATATTCGTTACTAGTATCGATATATAACGAGGTATCTATTACTAGTACCTACGCTATTTAAGATAATATCTTTCTAAACTTCTTTAAGCTAGATCGCGAGTATAACTTCGAGTAAGACTAGCTTCGTATTATTATTAGTAACTAGCTAATAATTAAACGTATACGAAGTATCTAGGTAGAGAGCGTAAAGAGTAGTAAAGCCTATAACTATAAAAACTATATCTTACTAAATCTAGTATTATTTTATACTATTATAAATCGATATATAACTCTAACCTATACCTATTAGAATCGTAATAATAGTAGTAAAAGCGAGGTACTCGAGTACTCGCTATAGGGGGATATTCGCTTCTAGTAGTATAAGAGCCTTACTAAAGATAAGCTAAAGTACTACCTCTTTTAGTAGGTCGTATTCTATAGTTTCTAGTCTCGTGTTATAATACTCTTTATCGAAGAGCTTTAAAGTAATAGTTTATTAGATTTTAGCTAGGCCGAAGGTAGCGAGAACTATATAGAGACTATAAGTAAAACTATCGAAGAGAAGCTTAATTCTAACTCGTATAACGAGATTATAGCCTATATCTACGAGAAGGCTTTTACCTATAATACGTAGATAAGTAAGGTAGTAATAGTAGGTAGTCTAGTACTAGATACTATATATATAATAATATACTATATATTAATCGAGGTAGAGGAGTAGATAACTCTACGTAAGGCTATTCGTAATATAGACGTCGATTATATTCGCGAGAGTATAGATCCTCTTATTATTACTTTCTTCGGAGCTAGATAGACTAACTACGGCTATAATATACTCTAGTAACGCTACCTACTTATAGACAGTATTACAGATAAGGAGCTCTAAGAGGTAGTCCTTATAATAGGCGTTATAAACTAGTCTAGCGAGAGAGGTAAAGTAGTTATATCCGATAAACTACTCGAGCTTTATAATAGTAAGTACTATAGTAGGCTCTAGCTTTAATCGACTAGAAGAATTACTCTACGTAGTAATACTAACTAGTAGCTTAGAGCTAGAAATCTCGGTAAATAGCCGTATAAATCGACTACTTAATAGCTAGAAAATAAGAGAAACGCTAGATATAGACTAAAGAATATAAATAAGAGAACGTATATATATTATAAGTATCTAGCTAGGAATCTCGTTAGAAATTAAGCTTAAAAGCTCGATTACGTACCTAAAAAGGTACCTAACTAGAAACTATAACCTTCCGCTATATACTTCCTCTACCTTAATAAGTCGCGACCTCGCGACTATTAAGTAAGTAGTATATAGCTAAAGAAATATTAAGAATAAAGGAAATATTAAGCTAATCTATTAAAGCTAGTACCTAAAGAAACCTCTAAAAAGTTAAAACTATTATATAATATTATAAAAACCCGCTACGGGCTTCTATTATACTTTAAACTCGAAAATCGCTTCTATTATCTATTCCCTTATTATTAGCTTTAGTACTAGTTCTAGTATCTTCCTTAGCTTCCTCTATACAATTAGCCTCTTTAGACTAGCTAGTAAGTATTAGCGTTCTACGCTAGTAAGTATCGCTAGAGAAATAACTATAGTTAAAGGTCTAGCTATTAGTACTAGTGTTCTAGGAGCTATTACCTTAATAATTACTATTTAGAGCTATAATTCTAGTATTCGAGGGGTTAATAAGGCGTCGAATAGGCCTAGAGTTATTAGCTAGATTAATACGAACGCCTTACTTAAAAGGCTAAGTACCTATAGGCTCCTTATCTAACTTAAGAGCGCGAATAGCCTTATTATATTACTAGAGGTACTTACTAGTTAACTATAGGGCTCTACTAGTAAACTTCTCGCCTAGAATAATTACTCTATTGTCTATTATATTATCCTAACTAATATACGCTCCTACTACTTTACTTATAAAATAGTTTATAACTTAGCGATAGATCTTAAGGTTACTACGACGAATCTAGTAGAGCTTATCCTATCTTACTATCTACCTCTTACTAAATAGGCGCTTAAGCTACTCTTAGATATTAGGGCGCTCCTACGTACTTAAGCTACTATATAGAAGAGCGCGAGAAACTAGCTCTAAGTTAGAGTACTTAAGAAAGCTCCTCGAGGTAGGCTTATATATACTATAAGAAAGTAGAGAGTAGATTACTATTTTACTAGTAATAGAGAACTTAGGTACTACGTTAGTAGAAATAGCTTAACGGATTTTATTAGTAGAGACCTATTCGCTACTAAAGATAGTATTATTATTCGTAATTAGTAGTAGGTAGATAGTAAAACGAGTAAACGCTAGTCTATAGAGTATAGTATAGTTACTACGGATTAGGTATAGGTTAAAAATCGAGATACCTCTATTATTACTAGTAATAATATTTATCTAACTATATATAATCTATCGAATAATAGGCGAGTTAAAGCCGTAGTCTACGTATTTATTAGGTAGTCGAGGAGGCTTAGTAGACGACTAGTTATTCTCGTTAACTATAACTTACTACGTATCCTTAAGAGTATCCTTAGTATTAACTCTATTAACGAAGGCGTCTTAGATAGTATTAGATTATATAGCTTATCGGCGCGTATTTATAGTAGGCGTAGGAGTAGGAGTAGAGGCTTAATTAGACTCTCTTTTTCGCTTCTTAGTAGTATTCGTAGTAGTAGTTTATATTTACCTAAATACCTTAGTACCCTTTTTTAGCTTCGCTTTAGCTACTTTTATCTCTTACTTAGGCTTAGCTTTAGGTATCGGTATAGCTTATAAATCGTCGACGTCGATTCCTCGCTCCTTAATAATAGTTATAACTACCTCTATAAGCGAATCCTTACTAACCTTTATAATAGCTTTAGGGCTATAGCGGAAAGTTAAGAAGTCTTAAGTAGTAACTCCGTTTTATACGTACTAAATAGGTATAGAGTAAGCTAGGCGCCTATAGTTCTTAATCTTACTATCTCTAAAGTAGACTATTATCTAATAAATCTCTAGATTATAGCGTAAAAGCTAAGAAGTAATAGAGTAGAAGGAGTTTATTAATAAGCCGCTTCCCTTTATACCTAGCGTATCGTTAGTAGAGCGCTCGTAGAATAAGATCTCTTAGGAGACCTATAGCTCTATTTTAGACTAGGTAGTATTAAGTAGCGTAGTAGTAACTACGCCTATATCCTTATACTCGCGGCTAATATTACGCTTATAATCTTAGCTTAGAATCTTTATAGTAACCTTCTAGCTTACTTAAAATAGGCGAAGTAGCTTAGGCGTAATCCTCGAGAAAAAGGCTATATTAATAGTACTAGGGCTTAGTATAGCTATTTTTATAGTAGGCTAGTACTTATTCTACCTAGAAGCTATCTAGTAAGTAGAATCGGAATAGGTAGTAACTATCTTAAGCTACTTTTAAAGCTCTAGTATAGTAAAGTAAGTATAGTTAAAGAAGAAGCTATATACTTTAATAATACGCTTAAAGTAATCTTTATAGACCTTTATATAGTTATTATTAATAGCTTTTATAAGCGCGAATATCCTAGAGTAGTACTTCTTATAGTCTAGAGGAACTTTATCGTTATTCTCGTAGGTACTTATCTTCTTAATTAAAGCCTTAAGATCCTTTCTAAGGAATATAATAGTAGGCTTTTCCTTATTAGTACTTAACTTCTCGATACCTTAGTAAGGAAAGTAGCTATAGTTACTAATAATATAGTACTTCGAGGCTCTTAGTCGAAACTCGCTAGGTCCTCGATTAGTAACTTAGCTAGGAGTAGTAGAGGTAGCTATAGTAGTAGTAGCGGTAGTAGTATCTAGTCTAGAATTAGTTACTAAGCTATCTTTAGGTATATCTAGTATAGTCTCGTCCTACTCTTTAGCGCCTATAGGTCCTAATCCTCCGCTTATTACTATATTAACCTACTTATCTTCTCTAGCTAATATTCTTCTAGCCTACTCTCTAATACTATCTACTCCTCCTATACTATTATTTTCCTAACTCTTAGGCTCTTAATAGCTAACCTTAGTCTTCTTAGCTTAAGGCTCTTCCTCCTTATTAGACTCCTTATTTTCCTTATTAGACTCCTTAATAAACTTCTCTAAAATCGGCTTACGTTTCCCTCTAAGCTTAAGCGGCGAATTTAGGTTAGGAACTTAACTTATTTTCGGCTCTCGACCTAGAGTCTTAAGTATCTTCTCCTAGTTTAAGGCCTAAGAACTAAAAAGCGTAGTAAGTACCTTTAGTCGCTAGATATTCGATTAGACGGACTAAAGCTAATCTTAGGTAAGTACTATACGTTTCTCTAGGGACGAGGTATTACTAGATCGATTCTAGCTTATCTAACGCTCGTTTCTAGAGCTAGTTTCGTCTTAAGAGTTCTTAACTTCCCCTAAGATATAACTAGAACTATTAGTAGAGAATAGGCGGAAGTTATAGAATACCGGAATACTATCTACTACTTTAGTAGCTAGAAAGGCCTTCTTTTTTAAGTACTAGATAGCGCTAAGTTTATCGATATAGACGTAGTAAACGTCCCTATTCTTTAAGTAGTCTTAGATTATACGCTTATTACTAAACTCCCTAAAAAGCCTCGAGATCCTCTCGATTCCGCTTTTAGTTAGCTTAATATATAATTCCTTAAGCCGAGAATTCGAGTAGTTAGTAAGGAATAAAGTAGTAGCTTAGAGATCTTTAGTAATAAGGCTGTATTTCGTAGTAGTCTAAATAGGGCTAGTAGTAGCTTAGACCTCTGTCTCGGTAGTATTCTTCTTACCTTTCTTTAGCTTCTTTACTATAATACCGAGAATACGCTAGTAAATTATACGATTAATAAGACAGATAATCTAGCTCTAGTCTTTACCTTAGGCTAATATACGAGATAAGATTAACGATATACTCTTAGTATTATCTATACCTAGAGTATTACTTTTAATATTACTTATAATCTTAGCTATATAGGGGTATCCGAGGAGTAGTATATAGTAAGCCTAGGTAAAATAGCTCTAAATATTACCTATATTATTAGTACGCCTATCTACGTAGATTTTAATCTTAGCTAAGTCTTTTACTCTAGCGAGCTAGTAGTCCTTTCCTAGGCTAGCTAAAATTATATTAGGTAGGAGAGTCTTTATTATACTTTAGAGAAACGCGAAAGAGCTGTCTTCCTTAGTAGCGTTACTTTAAGTAATAACTCCGTAAAGGTGCCTAAATAATTTTACTATAATAGTAGCGTTAGTCTCTCCTTACTTCTTCTTATAAGCTAAGGCTTAGAGAGATCCTTCTAGAGTAGTTAGGTTAAACTTCTTCTTATATAGGTAGGCCTCTAGAACGTCTAATACCTTATAGACTAAGGTAAGCTAAACGAGATTATTAACTATAGTAGGTTAGAGGCGGATAAGCGTAGTAAGGTTCTTAGCTATAATAGTACTATTAAACGTATTAGATAGCGCGGCTTCTCGCTATACCTTTTATATAGTATCTTTAGCAGATTCCTTAGCGTCTTACTAGTTAGCTATATAGTCTAGCTCCTTATTCTCTTTTTACTACTTCTTAGCCTCTACTATAGCTTCGTCCTTAGTCTACTTAATTAAACCCCTAATCCGATATATAATCGCGTTTATAGTAGCCTTTTAAGTCTTAGGCTAGAGTTCGTAATCTATTATTTCCTCGCGCTCCTTCTTATACTAATTATAGAGATACTCTAGAACTTTATCTAGAATATTAAAGTCCTAGATAGAGCTAGATCTAGTATTAGATATCTTAAATTCGAGTATAGAGTAAGGTATCGATCGAGTAAAGAGGTAGGTAGATTCGTAGGCGTAGCGAAAGGTCGAAAATTAGGTAGTAGATCGAAGCGATAGTATATTAGGTATATAGAGCTAAAGAAAACGTATATTTATAGTACTTATAGTGTTCTTAGGTCTCGTATATACGTATTTTCGGTAAAGAGGGAGAGGAGGAGGTAGGCGTAGCTATATATAGCTTTATTATTATAGTAGGTAGCGTTTATTAGTTACCCCTTATAACGAGAATTAGAAACTTCTTATAGTAATAGGTAAGAGTATAACGCTAAGAGCTATATCTCTTAGCGAAGCCTACTTTTATTTAAAGGAGTATATACCTACGCTAAAAGTCTAGAAAGTTAATAAAAAAGAAGAGGTTTAGAGAGCGAGGGAGGTATACCTATATAGATAGCTATACTAGCGTATATAACCCCTAGGATTATAGGTTTAAGCTAAATAAGGAGATAAGTAGCTACATTATCGCCTTATAATCGATTTTAGAGCTTAATTAAGTAATCTAAGGCGTAGGTACGCTCTTAGGACCTTATATCGCTCTAGTAGCTACTCTTTCCTAATTAGGAAGTAATCTAAAGTTCTAGTAAAGCTCGAGTTCTTAGGTCTATAGAAAGGGATCTCTAAAAGAGTAATCCTATTCTTTATACGGATTTAAATACTAAGCTCGGGATCTAGAAGGATTATATTACCTAGAGGTACTATACTTTTATAGCTAAAATTTCGAAAATTCTAGGATATATAGGTATATTACCCCCTACTTAAAGAAGTTCGACTCCGAACTTCTCCTAGTCTTAGTAGGGTTAATAGGATACTAGTAGGATACTAAGAGGATACTAGTAGGATATTAAAGTATTTAAAAAGCCTAGAAGTCTCCTAGGTAGTTAGGATTTTTCGATATAACGAAAACTCGCTTATAGGATTCTATTATATTATATAACTTAGGGGTAAAATTACTTAGTAAAATTTTATCGGCTAGAAAAAATCGAGTCGTTTAGAAATATTATTTCTTCTTACTTTCGTTAGTTAAAAAATTATTCCTATTATACTAGTTAGGCTCCCTAGAGCTTCTAGTTATCTAAAAAATACTTATCTAGTATTTTAGCTTTACTACTAGTATCTTAAAGAGTCTAAAAGTACGAGAAAACTTAAAATATAAGCTTTAGTATAAGAGCTTTCTTTTACTAGACTAGTTAGTATTCTTAGTAATAGAGGTAGTAGTTTATTACCTCTACTTAGTAAAAAAGGAACGAATTAACTTATCTAGTAAAAAAAGGAATAACTAGAGGGGTTCGAATAACTAGAATTCGAGATTTAAAAAGGGTAAAAGATTAAAAGTCGATAGTATAGCTAGCCTAGTAGAACGTCCTCGACTAATATAATCGGTAGCTAGTCCCTATAGGGTATACCTAGCGTCTTAGCTATACTATTCTAGCTTTAAAGAAAAGCTTTATTAGGAGGATTACCGAGAATTCGGTTATTATTATATAGGTAAAAAGAGGGTCCGTACCTTATAAAATATCGTTTCTAGTAATAAATAATTCGAATAGCTAGATTTTAGAGTTTAAAATAGTAAAAATTCTAATAGAAGCTAAATAGCTAGCCTAGTAAGAGTCTTCGATAGTGTCTTAACTATATTAGTCTAACTATTTAGCTTCTATTAGTTAGTTACCGATAATTAAGTTAGTATAATATAGTTAAAAAAAGAATAGTTTATAACTTCGGAGTTTCTTATATCTAGTAATAAAAAGAGAATTTAATTATTATATTAATTACTTATACTTATATTTTATCGTTTTCTAAGCTTAGATTTACGAATAAGATTATTATTTAATTAAAAAAATCGTTCGAGATTCGAACTCTAGCTAGTAAAAAGATTCCCTAGCGGAGCCTATTCTAATAATATACCTATACTTAGAGGCTAGTCTATATATCCGCCGCTAGTACCTCTAGGTATAGGTCTATCGCTAGTACTCTATTAGAGGATAGTTATAGATTCTAGTAAAACAATATAGCTATAAACTACTCGTAATTAGCTAAGACTTCGTACGTTCTAGTAAACTAGGTAATTTAGGGTAAATATAGAGAGTCTAAGTTCGAATCTAGTAATAGAGCTTATTATTCTTCCGTTATATATTTATTAAGTTTAGGTACTCGCTCGAATTTATTAAAGTCGAGTTTAGTAAAATTACGAATAATCTAAGGTTTAGCGTCTAGTAAATTAGAATTATACTAAATAACGCTATAGGTATCTTAAAATTAAGCTTAGTTTTAGGAACGAGTTCGAGTCGATAGACCTATAGCGTCTCCTTTATAGGCGTTACTTAGCCCTTCTTTAGGATTATCCGGATTAGAGGTAGTATCTATAGACCCGTTATTATTCTTAATAGACTCGTTTTCGGATTCTTTACTATTACTATAGCTAGTAAAAAGATCTTCCTTATCTTTATTAATAAGATCGAAGATAGTAGTTAGAGGAACTTTAGGAATCTATTAAAGTTAGTTATAGTAAAAGTACTTAACTATACTATCTCTCCGCTAGCGAACTATACTATTAAGCTTAGCGATCGAGAAAGTTTAAGTTTCTTCTTTTACGCCCGTAATCTAGTATAGTCTAACTTAGTAGAAAATAAGCTTATTACTATAATCTATATTAAGATAGAATTAGCGTAGGAGAACGTAGTCTCTAACCTTCTAAGTAATATCCTTAGCGTACTTAATTTTATTCTAGTAGGCTAAGTTTATTTCGCGAAGGCGCTATACGTAGCTCCTTACTTTATCTATAGTCTACTAATAGTACTAGAGTTACTTAGCCTAGAGGTATAGGAGTCTCCTAGTATCGAACTACTTAATCTTATAGTATACCTAGAAAATAATAGTAGGGCTAACGAGCTCGATAGGTAGGATTATATTACGCCTAAGGAACACTTTAGTAGGAGTTCGGCTAGTTAAATATTTCTACATAGTACGCTTAGCCTAAAGCGAGGGAGTAACCTACTTCTTCTACTTCTTATAGACTACTATAGTCCTATCCCTAGATATCTTAGATAGAGCGTTAAGTAGGCTCTAGTAACCTTTTTCTATAGCGCTATTCGCCTATAGGTAGTAAGGTATAATCTTAATTTACTTTACTCCGAGCTAATATAGGCGCTACTTAACTTCCCGGTTCTTTATCTTAGAACCGCTATTAAGAATAATCTTAAAGAGGTAGC
Source organism: Zasmidium angulare (assembly GCA_002786045.1). Classification (NCBI taxonomy): domain Eukaryota; kingdom Fungi; phylum Ascomycota; class Dothideomycetes; order Mycosphaerellales; family Mycosphaerellaceae; genus Zasmidium; species Zasmidium angulare. The sequence continues at coordinate 67,885 of NHNX01000015.1, forward strand.
TATATCTATAAATAATATCGGAGTAGATAAAGTCCCTAATTATCGGTCTAGTAATCTCCTTAGAAGTCTTATCTTTCGTTTTAGCTTTAGGCTAGCTACTTAGATATTCGTAGCTAATAATAAGATAACCTATATTATCGATATAAAGAATATCTATACTCTAGCGAAATCCTACTATAATCTACCTAGAGATCCTAAGCGTAGAGTAGTATTAGCGTTTATACTATAGGTTATATACTATATACTTACGAACGCGCTTAGTAATATCTCTAGTTATACCTAGCTAGTAGAAACGGTTTTAAATTACCTATAAGGTTAACTCGCGCTTTTTATAACCCCGGTTATTATAAAGCGCTTTAAAGATCGTATTACGTACTTTTAGGCGGTCTATAACTAGCTATTAAGGCGCGTTATAGGTAGCCTAATAGTATAAGTCCTTATTAATAATAAAGTAATAGTTAGCTATCTTCTTCTATTTAGGCTAAGCTTTATTAGACACCCTAAGTAGCTTACGGCTAGTAGTCTTATAGAACGTAATATCCTAGGAGGAATCGTTATATACGCTCTTTAGAACTTTAGTACTAAGTTCTATATTAATAGGATAAGCTAGAATCCTAGCGGAAGTAGCTTTACCTAAGTAGAGCTTAAAGCGGGTATAGAAGAATATTATATTAATTATTTCCTTAACCTCTTTATCCGAAATAATCTCGTTATAGTCCTAATTAGTAGGTAGATAGCGGGATAGTCTATCGGCGGTAGTATACTTCTTACCTAGTATATAGACGATCTTAAAGTCGAATAGCCTAATCTAGGCGATCTAGCGGGTTAGCGCTATATTAGGGAGATCGGAGTAAGCTATATTTAGTTAGTAGATTAAAGTCTAAGCGTTAAGTTCTAGTATAAAGTAAACTTCCTAGAGGAGATAGTAGAGCTTCTTAAGCGTATTAAGAACTCTATAGTACTTACGCCTACCTAAGTCGAGCCTTATTTAGGACTAGCTCTAGACTCTACTCTTATACCTAATTAGGTGTTTCTTCTTATAGTCGGTTTCGTTATAGTATATTTATAATAGAACTATACTCTACTCTATACTACTAGTATTAATAGTAAGGTATATCTTCCCTATACCTTTATTATAATTAAGGGAAATAAGGATAGGCGTAGTAGTAAAGTAGCGCTTAAACGCTTTAAATACGGCCTACTATTCCTTATACTAAGTCTAGAAGTTCTTATCCTTAGTAAGCTAATATAACGGGCTTATAATAATAGTAAAGTAGGGAATCTAGACTCTATAGTAGACGTAAACTCCTAGGAAGGCCCGAACTTCTATAACTCTATAGGGGACTAGCTATATATTAATCTTCTCGACTCGGACTAGATCTAGGAAACGCCCTCGGCTAGAGTATATATATCCTATAACCTTAGTAGTATCGTAGAGGAACTTTAACTTAGTAGGTAAGATTATAAAACTAGCTCTTTTAAGGTTATATAGGACGTTATCGAGGCCTTTAATAGCTTCTACTACCTAATTACGTAGGCCTAGTTTAACTTCGAACTCCTTAATATCTACCCTTAGTCCTTTAACTCTAATATCGTCGATAAAAACCTTAATAAGGATACTAAGCTATATAGCTAGTATAATATTAATTATACGTTAGAACTACGCGATAGAATTAGTAGCGCCTTAAGGGAGGGTTATTATCCTAAGAAGTCTAATCGGAGTAATAAAAGCCGTTATATCTCTATACTACGTTATAAGCTATATCTTATTATATCCGCTAAAGAGGTTAACGAGGCTAAGATATTTTAGGTACGCGAACTCTTTAGAGAAGTCGTTAGAGGCTAGAGGGATATAGGTATCCTAGTAAGTAACTATATTTAACTTCTAAGTATCGTTAATAAAGCGGTATTTACCCGGTTTAGACTTAGTAACTATAAACTAGTTATTAGAGTAAGCGCTCTTATAGTACTTAAGAACGCCTTAATTAACGCGCGTCTTAAGGATTTCTATTACTTTCTTCTTAAGTAATCTTATAATATAGTAATTAGTGCTCTACTAGGCCTCGTAATCTCTAGTCCTAATAACTATAGGTAGAAGAACTTCCTTTTTATATTTTCCGATCTCTAAGAAGTCCTAGGTAAGCGTAGCCTTACGGTTATATAGTATGTTTTCGAAAAGAGCGCGCTCCTAGTTAGATAATATAATACCTATTTAGATTATATCTAAGCGCTCCTATATAAGGCGTAAACCTTTAGGGATAATAGAGAACTTCTTAGTAATATAACCTTTCTTACTATTAAATAGTCTAGGTCCTAGAGGTAAGAGAGCTTCTCTTTTAAGGTAATTATCCCTCTAGTACTTATTACCTATAGTAGGAGTTACTCTAGTAATATTAATATTAGGGGTAAGAGGCTTAACCTTCTTATTTTTCCTCTTATATATAGTATATAACTAGGAGATAGTAGTAGGGGGCTTAGAGGCGGGCTTAGAGTTAATAAAAGGCTTACGTAGTATAGATAGCTTTATCTTCCTAAAGTTAGGGTTATTTACTCTTATCTAGGGTAATTTACCCTCTTTAGGTTTAATACTAGTAGAAATATTTTCTTATTTAAAAGTAGTATAAGTATAGATAGGATCTCTAACCTTATATAGTTCCTATAAATACTTAAGGATACTTAGATTATTAGTAATAACTTATCTAAACGCGGAGAAGGGTATTATTAATAGTAGTACTATATCGGTACTAGTATCGTCGATATAGGTAATACCTCTTCTATCTAGTTATTTAGAAAGTAAATATAAAGTAAAGTTTATAAGTACGTAATATATACTAGAATCCTGTATAGCGGGAATCTATTATAATAACGTTACTTCTAGGACCGATTCTAAAGTTATATAACGCGTCTAAGTAGTTACCTAACGCGTCGGAATCGATTAAAAGCCTGCGCTTCTCGTCTTCTTAATTATATTATCTTTCGTAAAGTAGCGTATAACTTTAAAGGATTAGCTATCTAGGTAGCGCTCGACTAAGAGGAGAAAGCGTATATTATATACCTTAGAGTTCTTAAATAAAGTTACTTAGTAGAGTTCTACCTATCTACGTATTAGGTATAGAATAATAGGTAGACTAAGATTAAAGGAAATAGAGCTAATAGGTAAAAGCGAATACTCCCTATATATGTCGAGGTACTCGTCTATAAAGGTATTAATATTATCGGCTATATACGAGTAACTACGAAAGACTAGGGGCGAACTTAGGTAATTTTTAGGACACCCCTCGGGATTTTAGCTATTAAAGTCGGGAATTAGCTAGGAAAATTCTAGGATATATAGGGTTATAGGTAGGGAGGTAGTAGGGCTACCTATAGACTAGCTTAGGTTAGAGCTAGGCTAAGTCGGGGTAGGCTTAGGAGCTAGTTAGGAGATATAAAAACGGGTAGGTAGGTAGATTCGGGATATTTAGGTTATCTATTAGGCTAGTAAGTAAAGTAGTTAACTTATAAGTACTAGGCTAGTACTAGGCTTACCTAGGCTTTTCCTAATCCGGTATATCTATCTACTATATAGAAGCGCGCGCCGTCCGCTAGTACTACTTAAAAGTAGATAAAGCTTTTACTTATATCTAGGGGTAAAATAGTTATCTCCTATATACTATTATTATAATTAGTACTTTATAAGCGTACCTTTCGCGCCTAGGGTCGGCTAAGTAGTATAGGTATATTATTTTTAGGCTATACTATAAAAGGAGTTTAGATTATTACCCTATAGACTATAATAGAGGCGGACTTATATATATATATAAGCGTATAGTAACTAGTTACGCTCTATATTATAATCTTAATACTCTTATTAATTAGTATACCCGCATAAAGCGCGTACTTTATACTAATTATATTCGCTTCGGATCCCTTATTAATAATAGCTATAAGCTATAGATAATATAGGCTAATCGTAATTATTATAGTAGGGCTAGGAATACTAAAGAAGTTCTTAGTAAGAGCGTTAGCCGAGATATAGGATAGTACTACCTTAGGCGGAGGTAGGTTATTAGGGTTTACGCCTAGAATAGTCTTTAGATCTACGTTTCTAATCTTTATATAGCCTTAGTTAGGGATATAGTAGGCCTAAGTAGTAGTACTAAAGACGTAAGCTTATTTACTATCTTCTAAAGTAAGCTCTTCTTTAGTAATATCTACGTAATCTCTTTCTAGTCTAGTAGCTATTTAGACTCCTTTAGCGTAATAACCGTTATTAAGCGCTTTAATCGTATTCTCTATACTATATAGGTACTCGCTACTCTCCGAGGAGAAGCGAAGCCCTTTTATATATACTATAAGCGTATTCGAGGTAACTAGTCTATTTTTAACTAAAGATTTCTTATCGGCGTCCTTAAGTTCTTTCTACTTAGTAGTAGCCTTATTAATATAGTTACTAACGTTCTTAGCCTAGCCTTTAGTCTCTATAGTAGATCTTTCTAGTAGGTCTTCTAAGCGCTTATATTTAACCGCGCTACCTATTAGAATCTTCTTAGTAATAAATTCCTTAAATATTAGTATTAGAGTAAAAGTATCGAGTAAGGTAAGCTCTATTTTACGCTCCTTAAGTATAGTATCGAAGCGCTTTAAAGTATTAGTAATCTTCTTAAGAACGTTACTTTACTATATTATCTTAGGTTACCTCCGGACTACTAGAGAGTTTACTCTATAGGTAATATTAGTAACTTCTTTACTTTTATTTAAGTTAATAAGGTCGTTATTAGGTAAGTCGTCTATCTCTACTTCTTAAGTACGCCTAGTAGTACCTTAGGTATCGTTATCTTATTCCCCTATAGTATTACTTAGGCCTACTTTAGCGCTTAGCTTACGCTCTTTTTCTAGGTTTAGCTCTAGGGGGTTATTCTTATTATATCTAGTAATAGAGATAGGTAGTCGGCGATTACCTAGAGCTATAGTAGTAGACTTAAGTTTCTCTTTCTTAGTAGAAGTAAGTTTAGTTCCTTTACCTTTCTTTAGCTTTAGTAAGACTTTAGTAGGCTTAATAACTCCTATAGTATCCTTTACCTTAGCTTCTTTAGAAGCTCTAATTACTTATATTCGCGTCTAAGTTACTCTAACTTTAGTAACGTCTTCCTTAGTTCCCTAGTCCTTTTCTAAGCTATAGGACTTAAAGGAGATAGGCTAGTAGAAATTTACTTTAATCGCCGGCGCTTTACCCTTATTTTAGTAAGCTTTAATAACTTTACTAAGGACTTTCCCTATAGCCTAATTAGATAAGCTAGCTATAATACTAGCTTTATTCTATTTATACTACGCCTTAACTTTATTAGTAATCTAATAGATACTCGTCTTAGGGTTACTAGTAGAGGCGGGCTTATATTATAGGTTAGCTCGATTACTATTATTATCTAGCTTATATAGAGTACTTACTATATTAGAGTAATCGCGCTTTATATTAAACTTAGGTAAAATAGTCCTTATAAACTTATTATCGCTAGTAGGGAGTTCTATAAGGTTATATTCGCGCTTAATTATATTCTAGATAGTAATAGCCTTAGGTTTATTAGTAAGGTCCTACTTAGGGTTCGCTAGCCTACTTATATTACCTTAAATACCGTAGTAGTAATACTTATTACTAGGGTTAACCTAAAGGAATCCTTATTTAATAAATACTTTAAGTATAGGGTAGTAATCTTAGATATAACCTATAATACTATAGAAGTAGTAGGTATTATTACTATTATTACTATTATTATTATTACGAGGCTTTTAGTAGTTATTCCTACTACCTTTACTATAATTACTATAGGCGAAGGAGTAGATAGGTTTATTATTAGCTATATTATCGGTACGGGGTTAGTACTTCTAGTTATAAGCTAGAGCTACGAAATTAAGGTTTATATTCTAAAGTAAGCTAGTAATACTATCTACTTTAGTAGCTAAATCCCTACTTTCCTCGGTTATCGTAGTAGGCTTAGTATTAGAGCTACTATCCGAGGTAGTAGGCTAAGTAGGCTAAGGCTTTATAGTAGTATTAGTTATAATAGTTATTATAACTTTACTTTACTCTATAATTTCCTTAGGAGATATTAATATCTAGTTAATAACCTATATATTCGAAGTATCCTCCTTACTTTATAACTATATAATACTTCTTAGAGTAGTACGCTTACTTATAGCTAAGTTAAAATATTCGTTAAAGCTTTAGAAGGTCTCTATATTATATATATTAATTCCTTTACGCTTAATAACGTAGAGTTAAATATCCTCTAGTAGTATCTTAAGTATAAGGGTAATCTTAGAGTATTCGTCGTAGTTCTTAACTCGCTAAAAACCGATCTTAAAAGTCGTTAAGCCTTATTCGAGCTTTTTATAAAAAAGGTTCCTATTACTATTAAAGTAGTTAACTTCGCTAAGACCTTTAAGGAAGCGACGATCTTATATATAATAGTTATTATTAAAGTCTAAGTATTATATAAGGAAGTAAGTCTTAAAGCGACTATAGTTACTATTCTCGTAGCTAGGTATAACTAAAAGTTAGTATTAGAGACCTTTATCCGTAAACCGTTCGATTAATTCGATCTTACGTACGTTATTAGGCTAAGAGTAAAGGTCTCTAAAGACGTCTTTTTCTATTTTCTTAATAAAGTTAGAGGCGTCTTTACTTTTAAAGAGGGAGGAGTTACTATTCTTCCTAGGGGTTAGCGTAAAATAGAAGCGCGGAGTACTATTAAAACTACTAGGAATAGTAGGTAGAGTAGGAATCTTTAGATAGCTATTAATAAATATTATTAACTACTCTATAGTTAACTAAGGAGCTATAGTATTAGGGTTATTAAAAATGTTAGGGTTAGAAAACCTATTAGTATTAGTAGTAGGCGGAGTCGGCTCTTAGTTAGTAGCGCTATTATTAGTCGACGAGGTAGAGTTTTAATTATTAGTATTACTATTACTATCGTCGTTAGCGTCGTTATTAGGAATTAGAGGGACTAGGTTACGAGGAATAAAAAGGTTAGAGCGTTAGGTACTACCTATAGTAATAGTTTCCTCCTTTTTTTTTACTTAACGCTAAACTTCGGTTTCTTCTAAACTATTATTACTAGCGGGTCTAGATATATTATTATTTTATTAATTTAGTTAGTTATTTTAATAAAGTAATAATAAGAAGTGTCGAAGAGAGAAATAATCGAATACTAGTATACTTATTTAAGTACATAGTTAGCTAAAATTTTAGAAATAGTTTAGTAGCCTAAGAATAAAAAAAGTAGGCGGTACTTAGTATATCGAGAAACTAAGCTCTATTCCCCTTAGATAGTACTATTAGGCTCGAAGGTTTCTAGATTAGTCTAGAGTTAAGGTTAAAAGTAGCCTATACCTACTAGCGTTACCTAATTAGGTATTCTAAAGCCTAGTAGATAAGTAGGTGTTTATATCGATAAAGCTTAAGTATAGATATTAGTTAATATTTAACCCTAGGCTCTAATATAGCTCTCTTAGACTAGTTCGATTATACCTATATTAGTATAGAGGTAGATATCTATCGATCTAGACTAGGGGTCGAATACCTAAAGTATTCTTCTTAGTAGGTTTCGGGGTTAGATATATACCTACTACAGGTAGTCTAATTAATAGGGGTATAAATCTCTCGTCGAAAAGAGCTAGTTTAGAAAGATCTAAATCTATAGTATATCGATAGCGTAAAAGTTATAGAATCCTATAAGTAGGATTCTATAATACCTAGTATTTAGCTAAGCGTCGCTAGATATCTATATTAAAGAGTTTCTAGCTCTTTTACGACTCGAGAGAGAGTCTAGTAGGTATATTAGAGGTATACCGATACTAAAGAAGCTAACTTCTCTAAAATAGGCGCTAGGAATCTATACCTAGTAAATACTTAAATAGCTTAAAGTATATAGCTATAGGTAGTAATCCTTAGGCGTCCCCTTAGAAAGCCGAATATACGTCGACTATAGTCTTTTAATAGGAGTTAGGAACCTACGCCTAACGAATACTTAAGTAGCTCTTTAAAGGCTAGCTAGGCCTCGTACTTATAGGATTCTTAGGTATCTTATATTCGGAGGATAGATTTAAGGTTCCTATAGGTTAGTATTAGGCTCTATCTTACTAGTTCTTAATACTAAGTAGCGTCTAGCGCTCCTTAATAGACTAAACTAGGTAAAATAATAGTACTAGTAACGCTAGTTACCTAAGCTATACTAGTAGTACTACTAACGTCCGAGAGACGTAAAACGACTCTTATATTAACTACTAAAATATAGTAGGCTCTAGCCTTAATCGACTAGAAGAATTACTCTACGTAGTAATACTAACTAGTAGCTTAGGGCTAGAAATCTCGGTAAATAGCCGTATAAATCGACTACTTAATAGCTAGAAAATAAGAGAAACGCTAGATATAGACTAAAGAATATAAATAAGAGAACGTATATATATTATAAGTATCTAGCTAGGAATCTCGTTAGAAATTAAGCTTAAAGGCTCGATTACATACCTAAAAAGGTACCTAACTAGAAACTATAACCTCCTACTATAGTACTCTAAGGATATAACTATATATAGTAATTCTACGTATAATCTAATCGCTATATTTAGAGTAAAAGCGTTAAACTACGAGTATACCTATATTATCCTTAAGACTCTCGAAAACGCTACTAGTATTAAAGGTAGTAATAGATATAGCTATAAGAGCGCTACTATTAACGTCTTTAGTCTAGCCTATAAACTTATCTAAAATAGGCTATTAAAGATCCGCTCTAGCGAAGAGGGTACTTTATCCGATAATATCTATAAGACTAGTATTAAGTAGCTTAGAAGCTATATTAATAAGATTAACGCCTCTAACTAGCGACTTATAAGTAGGCGAGCGATAGTCCTAAATATTAGTAATAGCGATAATAGTAATCTAGTAGAGTAGTATAGTAATAGCGCTAAAAGAGGTCCTATTTTAGAGGCTACATAGATAGAAGGCTATAGCTTCTATTATAACGCTACTACTAGTAGTTTCGACTTTTAGATCGAGATACTTAATATAATAGGCGATAGTAATAGTATTAGTAATAGTAATAGCGAGGGTAATAGTAAAAGTGCGATAATAAGTAGTATACTCGGAGGTCTTAGTAGTTTAGGTATACTTATATCGGACGTAGAGATAAGTAGTATTTAAGGCGCGTAGATAGGTAGGATCGAGGCTATTAGGTTAACTAAGTTTCTATTCGCTATATATAGTAGTACTTAGTTTCTATTCGCTATATATACTAGTACTAAGTTTCTATTCGCTATATATACTAGTACTAAGTTTCCGTTCGCTATATATAATTAGTAGCGAATAGAAACTAAGTAAAGGATAGCCTAATAATAGTAGTAGTTATAATAGTAGGCTAGCTCTAAAAGCTTTTAATTTCGTAATTACTTCCTTTTACTAATAATAATAATAGTATAATAACTATCTCCCTCTTTACTACTCTCCTCGCTATCGTTATTATTACCGCTTTCGCTTTTTATACTTACGCTAGTCGTAGTTCTATTAAAGCCGCCGTTATAGTAGAAAACGACTCCTAGGCCGATAAGATACTCGATATAGTCGAAGATATAGCTTTATAAGTAAAATAGCTTATTATTACTTATAGTTTACTAATATAAACATAGTCTACTATTACTACTATTACTATAGTAGTAGTAATAGTAGGCCGATATTCGCGCTATTTTCTCGCTTTCGCTCTCGCTACTAGTATTAGTATTAGTATTAGTATTAGTACTAAGCTCTACTCCTTATAGTACTTTTACTACTTTACGTACTCGTCGTAGTAGTAGTATAGCCTTAGGCCGACTAACCTCCGCTACTCTAGCTAAGGACGTATATAACGTCCTAGATAGCGATAATAAAGATAAGCTACTAGTAGTACTAGTACTAGTATTAGTACTATAGTAGTAGTAGTAACTCTCGCGTAGTAGCTAGCCTATAAGTAGTACTCGTTTCGAGTACTATTATCTAACTATCTAAGGGTAGTATTATTTAGTCTTAAGCTAAGCTTAGTTTAATACTCTTAAGCCTACTAATAAGCGTTAGTACTCGTACGTTAGAAGAATAGAGGAGATAGCTAGAGTATCTATTATACGTACTATACTCTATTATCGCTACTATAGCTAGTATTAATATATTAAGTACACTCTTACTACCTCGTAGTAGTATAATAGTAAGACGTAGAGTAGAGGTATAGGTAAGTATACTTATTACTACTAGCGTAAAAAGCTTTATAAGTAGTAGATAGTCGTTAAAAATTACTAGTATAGCCTACTTTAATTCGATCTAGCCCTCTTACGTCTAACGCTTTAATAGCTAACGCTCTAGTTAATCGACGAGATCTATCGATTAAGTACTTTTCTAGCGTCTAGCTAATTAGAGGTCTAGAAACTCCGTTATTTATATCGTTTACGTAATCGTACTATCCTATTCTATTCTATCCTATTACCTAAAGAGCTCGGTCTTCGTCGCTATCGCTACTAGCTTTATTACTCGCTATTACCTATTTCTAAGCTCCGAGCGAAAGCTACTAACCTTACTTATAATATCGTAATTAGCTATTATAGGTATATATATAATTAAAACCTTACCTCGCTTATAGATTAGATATTAAGTTAATCGGCTAGGTAGCTTAATATAAAAGTAGTTAATAGTTCGTTATAGCCTTCGTTCGAACTCCGCTAGCTCTATTCCTCTTACTAGGGAATATAGAACTATAAAGTATAATTTAGACTATAGGATTTATTTAATTATAGCCGATTATACGTCGTTATCTAACGTCTAGAGGAGCCTTCGAGTAGCGAAACTAATATATAGATTATATACCTACTAAAAAGCTAAGTAATAGAGTATAACCTCTCCTCTATAGATAATATATATATATATAGGTATAGGTTTAATATACTTAGGAACCTAATATTACTATAATTACTACCTATTAAAAACCGATCTATTTAGTTTCCTATACCTCTTTAGAGGGAAGGTTTTACTTAGTCGCTATCTCTTTTTAACTATATTAGATACTATCTACTCCCTCTTTTACTTCTTTCTCTTTTAATAGCTATATAAGCTTAAAGTACGATCGCTACGTAGGCTTTAAGCGACTAGACTTAGCTTAGCGTAGTAGTAATAAAGTAGTAGAGTAGCGTAGTAGAGAGCTATAGAGTAAATAGAAACGTACGTATATATATATAATAGTATTATATTAATATTATTACTATTATTAACGTTATAACTTACTAGAGGACGTAACGTTAAAGAAGCGGAGCTAGTACTAAGCTAATTATAGCGTTACTTTAGAATAGTACTCTAACGCTCTACTACCTCTACTTAGCTATATCTTTTTAACTACGCTTTATACGTATTATATTTTAGTATAGTAGAATATTACTATAATAAGGAGATTAAGCTCGTCTTAGAATTACTAAGCGTTATATAGCTACTAAAGTAGTTAAAGCTATAAATCCGAAATCTAGCTTAACTATCTATTACTTAATCGTCTATTACCTACGAACCTTCGAGATCTCTCGATTAAGTACTATTATAGCGTCTAACTAATTAGAGATCGAGAAACTCTAGTATTTCTATCGCTTACGTAATACCCGCTACTTTACTCTACTATTTTTACTATTATCTAGCTTTTTAATAGTAACTTTACCTACGAACTTTACCTACTTAACTTTACTATTACTACTATTACCTAGAGGGTATAACCTTCGACTCCTCGCTCTTAAACTTCTTCTTTCCTTTATCTACCTCCTTATAATACCTTTTTATTATAATACCCTCCGAGTTATACTTAATACCTACGCTACTTTTCTATACCTCTACTACCTCGATAAATATATATAGGTTTACCTAGGAAGTCGTATATTATACTAGTATATATATAGTAGGTATAGTAAGAGTTAATATATATATCTTAGACGTTATATCTTAGACGTTATAGTAGTATCTTTATTATAATAATCCCTCGACGAACTCTAGCTAAAGTAAATACCCTTATATACTCCTACTATACTTTATATTAGTAACTCTTACCTAGTAATACTTTAAAGCTCGTCGTCCTCTTTTAGCTAGTTACTAACTAAGTAATAATAGGTAGATAGGTATATTAGATAGGTTTTCGAAGTAGCTAGAGGTATTAGTAGGTAAGTATATCCTATCTAGCCTAAGCTATTACTCGTAGCTAGGAATCGATAAGATTCTAACTACTAGCGACTATAATAGCTTTTACGATAGCTTCTATTATTTATTTAGTCTATAGCCTAGCTATTCGAGTAGGCGGGTACTATACGTAGGGCCCTCTATTCGACGATCTTAGTAGGTACTCCTTATATAACTAGTAGGTAATTCTCTAGTTTATAGTATAAAGTTAACTAGTTCGCTAGCTAGCCTCTAAAAATATTCGTCTTATCTACTTACTAGTTAACTTAGGGCGTACTCTAAGCTCTATCTAAAGTCTATTAACGACTCGAAACTTTTACCTATATTAGTATAAGATATAAATAGTAAATACTATTATCTTAAAGCCTCCTCTAGGCGACTCCTACTCTAATATCCTTTACCCCTAGCTTTTACGTCTATAATAGTAACGTCTACTAAGGCGATAAGTCGATCTTAGGCGGCGACGTACTAATAACTTCGGTTATAGGATACTAAGCTACTTAAGACCTTCTTACGATTCTTCTTTATAAGTCTTAGTCTATAGCTATTACTTAGTACTTTAGTTTCGAGGGGTTATTTAACTTTAGGGGTTAGTTATAAGTTAACCTTCTCTATTCGATTACGACTAGCCTTTAATATAACTCTAAGTATAAATATAGCTAGTACTGCTTTCTAATACGAGGTACTAAAGAGCTCTACTCTAGTAGAGGAGAGGGGTTTATATTATTACTTTACTTAGTATTTAAGACCTCTACTTACTTTATATACTATATATATTAATAGAGCGATAGGCGCTTTAGTAATAAGTATAATTCGAGATAGTAGTAGTTCGAGATAGTAGTAGTTCGTAGTTCGTAATAGGTAATAGGTAATAGTAACTCGTAAAGTCGAAGTCTATAGTAGGTACTTATAGGTAGGTAGGTAGGTAGGAAAGCGTTCGTAGATAGGTTCTTATATACGTTCGGAGGTATCGCTAGAGAAGGAGTAATAGATTCGATAGGTTCGGTAATAGCGTTAATAGCGTAGTAATAAAGTTAATAAAGTTAAAGCTAGTAGTTAGGAAAGAATAAGAAAAAGCTATAAAATTTAGTAATAAATCCGAGCTTTCTCCTAATACTTCCTAATACTAATAATAACGTTAAGTTATTAGTAGCGCGCCGGCGCTATCGAATTTAGATAAGGAACTATATAAGGATATATATAAGAACCGATCTATACTACTATCTACTATTTAGAGCGCTAGATTAAGAACCTAGTATATAGCGAATAGAAACTTAATACTATCTTATCTTATAGCGAATAGAAACTTAGCTATTATATTATAGCGAATAGAAACTCGTTAGAACTTCGAACTTAATTAATAGCTATAGTAGCTTAGACTACTTTCTACTAGTCCTACCTCCTATTAGAGAACTTTTATACTTTTCTTACGCTTATAATAACTATAGCCTTTAGAGGTGTCTAATTCGATACTACTAGTATCGTTATTAGACTAGCTACTTAGAGTCGTATTACGTATAGCTTACTTACTTTTACTAAAGTCTTTACGAGCCTCTTTTTTATTATCTACGCTTAGTAATAATATACTCTCCTAGTAGTCTCGAGCTACTAGAGTTAGCGTACGGTTATAGCTAAAACGAGAGGTATTCTATAGGCTTAATATACTTTTAGCGTCGTCTACTTTACGTAAGATCTTAGCTAGGTTATTATTATCGATATCGAAGTTACTATAGTTACTAGACGGATCCTTATCGTTCTTACTATAGTCGGTATAAGGACGCTTCGTTAGTAGACTAGATAGACTAGCTTATATCGATCTACTAGCCTAGGTTTACTATAGGCGGCGGTTCTATATCGCTTTCTTTATTAACTAGCTTTATCGACGGCCTACCTCCTTCTTAGCTATATTACGATAGCTATTACGAGTATAGATCGATTACTAGGCTTATATCTTAACTAGTTATAGTAACTAAGCGTATAACCTACTTTTAGCCTCGTTATTATTACCTCTAGCTTACTTAGCCTACTAGCCTATAGCGGCTTACTTATAGGTATCCTAAGTAGCTTTCCTCGCTTTCTTCTTATCCTCTCGAACTTTAGTATACTCGTTATATATACTTTCTATAATCTAGTTAATATATAGGATAATATTATAGCCTAGGTCTTAGTTCGCGTCTAAGAGCGCCTATATAAGGAATACTAGACTCGTACCCTAGAGATAGTCTATTATTAAGATAGTATACTACTCTAGGAACTTATTATACGTCTTAGGTTCGAAGATAGTATATAAATCCTATAGTAGGCTAACCTTAATTAGAAAGTCTACTAGTAGATCGAAGAAGCGGTTATTTTTACTATCTCTATATAGCTCCTCTACCTTACCTATAAACTACTACTTAATTATAGATAGAGCGATATCCTACCTACTACTAGCTCGTAGTGTAGTTAACTTAGTAGTAACTAGAGGTTTAGTAGTTATCTAGATCTCTTTAAGTAGTACTTTATTATATACGCTATAGTACTCTAGCGTACCTATAACCTCGCTACCCTCTAGATCGTACTAGCGTAATTACTCTCTAAAGTAGTCGATAACTATACTACGTAGGTAGTAGCTACTACCTTACTTATAGTACTTATTATATATTAGTAGCTAGATTAGATCGACCTTTATATAAGACTCCTCTTCTTAGCTAGTCTATATAGTAGTCGGTCTACTATTCTCGTCGTTATTATTTTCTTCGATATTATTAGCTACTTCCTCGACCTCGTCGTTAATACTAATAACCTAGCTTATACCTATTAGCTAGCGGATAGCGTACTACTAGGTTTCTTTTTTCTTCTTTTAAAAGTAAGCTCGAATCGATAGAAAGTTAGATCCTAGCTATATCTTCTTAAGACTATTATCGAGGTAATATAGCGCGAACTAGATACTAAGAGCCTTTAAGAGTATCTTATAACTAGCTCGGCTAAGACGCTAGTACTAGTTCTCGATATCTTTAGTAATAGGTAGGTCTTCGTAGATTACTTAATCGATATTAGGGATATTATTACTAATACTTAGTAAAGTCGTTAAGTCTATAATATAGAGCTACGAGTCTACTTTTATAAACTCTTTATACTATAGGTTCTAATTATACTTAGCTACGTTACTATAGTAGTATAAGACGACTTTATAAACGTTAATACTACTATTACGGCTATCTATAGTATACTTCTTCTTTAGATCTAGCTACTTTTTAGTCGTATAAACTAGCTACTAGCGAACGATATCTATAAATTCCTAGATACCTCTATAGCTATTAATAAATATAAGAGACTTCTTTATTTTCGCTAGCGTTATAACTAGATATATAACTTCGATATTACCTATTAGATTAGTTTTTATCTTAACGCTATTCTTAGTTACGAAATATAAGTAGTCCTACCTACCTCCTATACGCTACTATAGGTTCGGCTTCGTTTTAAAAATATACTTTATATCCGGCCTATTAATACTACTACGAATAATCTTAGTCTAGTATATATTATCGCCTAGTAGTCGTAGGCTAGAGTATTTAATTAGATACTCCTCTATATCCTTCGAGATCGTTACTAAAGCTAGTAGAAAAATAGTATCTCGCTATAGATAATTATAGAGCTAGTAAACCTACGTATATTCTAGCCTAAATAACGCTCCTTATTTCTTAATAAGATACGCCTCGTCGATAATAACTAAACTAACCTATATAGTAATATCTAGTAGGCGAAGAACTTTTCGAAATTCTAGTAATATAGCCTACTTAGGTCCGAGTAATATATAATAGACGTTACTACTCTCGATAACTTTATAGATATTATAGTTAAGCTTTTTCGTATCTACGTTAATATATAGAGCCTTAATTAACTCGTCGGTCTCTAGGTTTATATATCGAATATCTATAGCTTACTCCTCTCCGAGGTAGTTAAGTAGAATAATTTAAATAACTATTAGACTAGTTAGTATTACGAATCCTTAGAATATCTATAGATAGAGTTAGTATAATAGACTTCGATAACGACGATAATAATAATAGGACTTACTAAACTCTTACTTTCGCTAGTACGAGCTATAACTAGTATATTAGATAGCTCGAAGATTAATATATATAGAGTATTAATCTATAGCTATTTAGGCTTATATCCTTTCCTAGAGTATAGTCTATCTAAGACCTTTTCTAATCTAGCCTAGGTAATATTCTCCTAGCTCTTATATACCTCTAGCTAGTCGCTAGTATTCTAGACTAACTACTAAAGCTACTTTATAGATAGGTTAGGTATATCTATATATCTATCTTTAAAGTACTACTTATACTTACTAGTTATTAACGGAATCTCGATAGACTCGATACCTATAAAGCTTAGCTACTTACGAGATATTACCTACTAGCTCGAAGGAAATATAGTCGCTACCTACTACTAGGCTAACTATTTCTTACTTTTATTCTTCTTACTCTTAGATCCGCTTACTTTACGCTTCTTCGCTATATAGGCTCGCTACTTCGCTAATAAAGTAGATATAATAGTACTACGTCGACTATATCGACTCGAGTTAAAGCGGGTTACTCGTTACCTATTACCTATTACTAGATACTAGATACTAGATACTAGATACTAGATACTATCGATCGAGGTAGGTAGGTTATAGGAGACGCTATTATATCTAGTTAGTAATAAGACGATATATACGAGAGATATATAAACTAGAATAGCCGACTCGACTAAGCTATTACTACTAGACTACTAGACTACTACTAACTACTATTACTAGTCTAAACTTATTATTACTCGAGTAATCGAAGTAGGCTATATAAACGACTATTACGTAATCTATAGTAACTATAATAGTCTAATAATAGTTAAAGAAGATAGGTACTGTATTTATATAGTATTTAACTATTATCGGCTTAGTTAGTAATAGTTTACTAGCTTAGGCCTAGGAGGAGCGGGTTTATATAGAGAGTAATAGAATTTCTCGTACGTACTTAGAGCTTATAGTAGGGACTATATAGACGGAGCGTATACTTATTAGCTATCGTATATATAACGTAGTAGTATTAGTAAATAGTAGTTAAGGAAAGTTCTTAAAGTTAGTATAAAAATAACCTTTAATAGACTAAAAATTACGAACGTATTTCTTATTTAATTCGCTTTAAATAAACTAGTAAATTTATCTAACTCGCTACTCTATAACTAAGGATAGGTTCTAAGATTACTCGATACTATAGTAGAATATAGTCGTAGAAAGATAGTTAATCTAATAGGAGTACTTAGCGTAGAATCGACGATTAGGTAACATTTGTCCTTAGGCGCTTCGTAAGAGACTCTAGTAAGTATAATAACTAGAAGTAGATATAGACGTATAATAAGAAGGTAAGAACGTCATAGGTATTCAAGATAGAAGGAAGTATTCAAAGAAGGAAGGAAGTTCAAAGTTGGAGTCACGTGCGAAGCGCTCTGAAATGGAGGTAGTAAGTCCTGACATGCTTGGCATTTTAGAGACGATGCACAAACAGAACGACCTTGGATCTCGCTCTTTCGTACCAGAGATCTTCATTGTCGTCTTGACCACGCCTCGCTGCTACTCAGATTCTCAACATGGCATTGTCAGGCGTGAAGATCTTCATCAAAGGTATCACCGGCCCTCAGGCACGCCGCAAACAACGCCTTCTGTGAGCTCAAGAACTTCTACCAGTACACGTCAGGCTCAAGTCGCAGCAGAGAGACATGTCGATTTTATGACCTACAGCCTGGATGGGAGTAGCTCTGCGCAGGGAAGCTCCACGAGTGCGCCACTGTCGAACCCACCCAGCCAGAGCCTTGCTCTAGATGTTGTTGCGCACTCGCAGCCCATTCACTCACCGTGCTAGCTCGAACTCTAAAACGCAGTGCCTCACTCTGGATATCTCGACGTCTCGAGCTCACGTTGGTCTGATCATCGACCGCAAAGAGGACTTCTTCCACCTCACCACTCAACTCAAATCAAAGTAAATTCTCTCCACGACTCTCCTTCCTCCCGCCACTCAGCGACCGCTTCGCCATGCATCACACCATAGACATAAGCCTGCCCAACCACCTCATACTCACTGCCACAAGGCCTCAGCACATAAGGATGCGAAGCACCAGACAAGACGGCCAGAACATCGCCCGGCTCTGTGATTCTCGGCACCAAGCACGGGAGTCTACCCTTCGTCGTGCCGACATTGCGTTCATGACAGCCGCTGAAGAAGGCTCTTTTGCAGCGAGCAAGGTCCCTCTCCTCTGTGGTCGCGCCATCTGGCAACCGGTGTACGCTTGGTGGCATATTGCCGCCCGTTTCGAGTACGGATAGAAGATGCTTGCCAAACTCGATGTCGCTGCTGCTGATTAAGGCTTCTGCGCTTAAAATGCGGACCTCGATGGCTCGGGGATCTTCCACGTCGGTCAGCAAGGCTCGCAAAGGCAACATGTAGTCCCTTCGGAAACCTTCCCACTTGTAGTTCCAGCGGGTCGATGACAGATGGACATGTTCGACAACATCCAAGGTAAAGCCTTCTACTTTCAGCTTGTGGTAATCATGCTCACTTGAGGTTGACTCTGTGAATGAACAAGAGAAAGTCGTCCCACGCGAAGCGCCAAACAGAAGCGACAAAGCCGATGAGTCCAGGTCAAAATCCCACTGCCGATGCCAATGCGGAACCCAGGAGGGCAACAGCTTCCCGTGAACATCATTCTTCGACCTGTGTGATATATTCTGAAACATGTCCAGAGACCCATCCTCCATAATTGCACAATACGTCGCTCGTGCAAGCACAAGCGTCGTCGGAGCCGTATAATCCGGCATCATCGCTTTCGGAATACCTCCTCGCGTCGACCAGTCGATGAGTCCCAGAAGTCCATATACTCTATCCCTATCATCGAAGCACTCGAGGCTCCGAGCGGAGTTAAGCAATATCGTTAAGCGCGGTGTAAACTTTCCGCAACCGTACATAGAGTGCTCAGAGTCCATGAAGCGAAAGGTTCGGTGGGCACATTCCAGGCCTTTGGTGGCGACTAGGCTGGAGTTCAGGTGGCAGAGTTTGTGCTGTAGCTAAGAAGCTACTATGAGGACGTCGAAAAGTTCGAACTCGTATTTTCCGCAGTGGCAGAGACTATGGGGCGAACATTTGGCTTCTTGGACAACCCAGAGTCGTCTAAAGTATCCGGTCAGCACAAGCACCCTTTCAAGACGGACGAGAAAGGCCACTTACTTGAACCACGATCTCGAGAACAGCCACGCCAATGCATCCTGGTCAATTTCAATCGTAAACGGACCGCCGTTGTTGAGCCATCCACCCTGGTCGTTATATACCGTGTCCACCAGCGACTTACCAGGACCGCTCACTTTGGCGATCTCTTCATGCAGCAGTAGCCTGATGCTTTGCAGCGCAGACTCAACGAACTCGCCGTCCTCTCCTAGGTAAACCAGGTTCCGTTTCCCACGTGTGTAAATTTCGCTCATCAAAGCGACCTGCTGAGATTTTTCAACCGGATCATTGTCTTGATTGATGCAGATTGCATCGATCCAGAGGATGCGAACCTCATGAGGGAGCCTCATGCGGCGTAAGACTTTCTCTGAGCTTTCTGGGATGTTGACGAGCTGGCCGTTCAGACAAATTGTTGAGCGATGGACCGATGTTCCCCAAACGTAGGATATCGTCTCGTACTCAATGGGCGACGAAGAATCGCCATCGTCCTTGCCCAGTGCTGTTGATTCTACAAGAGAGGTGTGATGCAGGGTGCATCCCAATATGTCGTCTCCATCACGAGGTCCGGGGCTGAGAAAGAGCACTCGAATCTCCTTTCTTGCAGCATCCAAGGGCGTGTAGATGGACACATCACTCATGTTAGCTATGAGAGGTAATGAAGTTCCCAAAATATTTCAGCAAAGGTCAAAGAGACATTTTAAAGAACCACGCACCCGCTAAGGGCAGAGGCCTGTTGGTAGTAGGGTTGCGTTCAGCCGCAATGCGCTAGCCCTGGCCTCGTTCACTGCCTCAGGCCTGCAATGCCTTCGCCATGAAGCTAAGACCACAGAGTCCACCCAGATATGAGCAGGATCAAGACCAGTGGAATCGTGTTGAAAGCTCAATCAGGTTTCAGCAAAAAGCTTAGCTTCGATATGTACACAAGAAACGTACCGTCAAGGCCAGCCCAACATCCGATCACTGATAGACCTTCACACTGTTAACCAACCAATAAACATCCGAAAACACATTCGGATTCTGCGCAACATATCCCTGGCAGCTCGGATTGCTGTTCTTGCAGCTTGGGTAGTTGTTCCACACTTGTCCAGCCCAATCGCCGCAAAACGTAATGTCTGTCGCTCGTTAGCCAAGTGTCCATCGACCTCTCCCCCTACCACACATGCCGTTAGGGAAGCCCATGACTTACCAAAGATGATATTCTGATTCTTCATAAACCCATTACTCGAAAAATCACACCCCCCAAAGTTCGCCTGTGGCGTGCCCCAACCGCCCGGGTTCGGCTTCCCACTTGAGATGTCGCTCGGCACAGCATTCCTCGGGAAGTACCAGATCTTGATGTTTGAGGCTGTCCACTGCATAGCGTACACGCCACCGCCTTTAACATTATCGAAGGGCGTGCCGTAGCTCGTGCCGGTGTTTGAAACGACGGGACAGCCGTTGTAGCCGCCGCCGTCGCCGCAGGATGGGTCGCCAGTGGAGGAGCCAGTCTGGCCGCCGGAGCCGACGGTTACGGTGCAGCCGGGGGAGGTGTGGAGGGTCATTTGGTTGGCGGTTACGAGGTTGACGCCTTCGATGATGTCGATTTCGCCTGAGGAGGGCCAGTTGGGGCCGACCATCCAGCTGTGCGTAGGTGTTAGTCTTGGTCGCGGAGGGTTCAGTTGAAGGGGAGGGGAAGGACGTACAATGCAGGCCAGGAACCACATTCAGTCCCGGGGATATGTGCGAAGTCACCGATGACAAGACCTTGATTGTAGGCGGTGTTGCTCATCAGACGAACGCTGTTGCGTCCTGTGCCGCTAGGGTTGAGCACAGAGGTGTTGTCGACGCCGATGTAGACTTGGTTGCCGATGACCTTGTATAGGCCTTGAGACTGGGCTTGTTGCTGGTTGACGTAGTTGACGTAGCCGTGAGTTGGGTCGGAGATCTGGAGATATCAAGTCAACGACATTGTTGGACGTCGAGGATGCTTTGGATCCTTCTTCGATCGATAGGAACTTACAGCCTGGACACTGAATTGACTGAACCAGTTCGATGCAGTGTAGCTCGTGACCAGAGAGTATGCTTGCGCCGAGTACGACGAAGCGTTAACGATCTGTTCACTTCCTGCTTGGAACTGCTGTGCTTTGGAGTAGTGCAGTTTCGGTACTGCCACTGGGAACTGTGGAGGAACGACATAGCCGACTGCAGTGTTGACGAACTGGAGAGCCACCAGGCTGAGGGTGTTTCGAGAAGAGAACATTTTGCCGAAGACCGTCCTGGGCATTCAAAAGACAAGCTCGTAGTCCTTGCTGCGGCGTCAGAATCCTGAAAAGCTGCCCCAAGGTCAGTATATATGTTCGGGCGAACCCTACTCTCATCCGCCCATTTGCGCTTCGTAAGGTTGTGGCTTACATCCTGTCGACAACGTTCCGTCAAAGATCATTGGCTGACAAGTCACCAAGCTCAAGTCTTGCACTTCTTTCGAGCGATGATCGTCCTCAAGGGCCGTTGTTCGCGGAGACAGTGAACTTGACCTTCTGTTGTCAGCGTAGACTGCGCAGTCTGCGTTTCCTCGAATGTGGAGGCAACGGGCACAAGACCGAACAAAGCCAAGTCCGCTCGGTGTCACGCGTCCGTCAAAGCACAGCGCAGCTGTCCTGAACGATAGTTTACTGTGTGAAGTAGAAAACGACAGGCGCAGACAGCTAGCTATACTGCTAGCGTAGCCACCATCAACCTACTTTAAAGAGAACTCGCATCACGGGGTGTTCATGGCTGGGATCCATTGGCCGGGGTGCCTGCAGAGAACTACTGCAGGAATAAAGTCACCTGTAGCCTTGCAGAGAGTCTGAAGATCCATAAAGCTTGAGGGTAGACTAGCGCCGGTGGTTGGTGTTGGATGTGGCAGGTGGTAGATGGTGTCCGAGCTACTGCGAGCCGGGAGAAGGTGGAGGATCATTGTCGTTATTGGGCGTCCGGGAGGCGTGAGGATTATTTGTCGTCGTCCGGTTCGAGCATGCTTCGAGCTGGTCTTGTGAACAGCCTGCGTGGTGAAGTGTTCGGTGCTAGCAGCCAAAGCCTTGCCGGGCTCGAAGAACCTGGCGAGTCGCGTTCCATGGCGCGGGTGAGACGGACTCGCAACGGTTCCCAGCCGAACCACCACCCCGAAGAACGAAGGACTCGAACAAGTTCAAGGCTGGATGTGCCATCCGATCTGATGACCGCCCCGAGCCGAGGCGTGGCTGACCGTCTTCCTTCAACCCAAACTCCGCTCCACCTATTCTCCGATGCAGGCACATGCATATCGCAGAAGTCCCGCCGTGTCCTCGCGACCTCTCAAACTCCATCTTCTTCGATGCCGTCGAAATGGCGCAAGTACCGTGGACCCGACGAAACAATTCCCTCTGCCGCGGCACTGGTGACCTATCACGACTCGAGCTGCAGCTGTAGATCTCTGTGGTGTTGGTGCCCCACACGGGACAAAGTCAACTCTTTGTCACACAGTAGCGCTTCGAGCTTGAGCAATGCTACGCTGCACGGAGATGATTGCTGAGAATGTCAAAGATATACTAATCATCTCGAGCGTTGAGAGCAGTATCGATATGTAGACCGTAGTCACGCGGCGCATCTAAGCGTCTAGAAGCTTTGAGGCTTGATGTATCCCATTTCTTCGCGAACATGGAAGCCGCGAAGGTGACAGCCGTAGGAGAACCAAGACCGCACGCCTGAGCAGTCAACTTGCAATTTCGATTTGTAGCTCAACTTACTCCGCCTTGCTCTTTCATCGAACACAACCATCTACTATTTGCCGCCTTCAGAAAGTCGCGCCCAAACCACGTTGCTTCTGTGTGCCGACTGCTGTCGAACAATGCAACGAAGTCGTACTCCTCGTTGCGCACCATACAAATCTCCTGCGGTGCTTTTCGATACCAATTCATGTATCCTCGCTTCTGAAGAGCAACCCATCAGAATCATAGCGAGGTTCTGTCTCCACCGTTCCAGTACTGTGGACACTTCTTTGGCCAACTTGACGTCCCTTCCAGTCGAGGCGTTTCGACTCTTCGATCTGGCAACCTGTATGTCTTCCACTTGTCTGTTGTGGCTTGCGTCCGGGCATGTGGCGCCGTGCTTCTCTATGGCGGGCTTGCCCCCTCGAAGGTCTTCAAAATCGACGACAGGCCTGAGTTTGCCTTGGACGGTAGTCCATACGTTCAGTTCTTTCAATCCTTCGAAATCTTCAACTTGTTCTTCGGCAAAGTCCTGCAATTGGGACAAAGCCACTCGCCCTTGGGCTCCTCCGTAACGCCCACACACTTGTAATGAAACCACTGCAACTCGCAATTGTCGTTGTCGCAGCCAACCATCTCGCCGTAGCTTACTTTCTGACATATACAGTACAGGTTCTCGTCATCGCCGTCTTCGTCATCTGCGGGGTCACCAGGGCCGTCCTGCTGGCTACGAGGAAGGGACGACGGAGTTGGTGAGGCAGAGTCGTCGTCGTCGGAGCCAGAGAGTGAGGCGTTGGTGCTGGGTGTAGCTCGGTCTCGAGCGAGTTGACGGCGGCGGTCCTTCTTTGGTGGGCGTCGATGACTGCTTTTCTTTGAGGCGGGTGGCGCGATTTTGCGGTGCGCGCCGGCGGGAGGATGGTTCTTTTGTATGCCGCTTGGTCGCGAGGGCTGTGCAGATCCAGCTCGTGATGAGGCTCCTGGGTTTGGGGTACCAGCTTTCGGAGTGCCTGGGCCGAGTGATGATTGGCGAAGGCCGCTTGGTCCTGCGGGGAGGTTTGAGATGGATTGGTTGAACTTCTTTCTTCTGCTTGGATCAAGACTGCCCTCGCGCTGGGCTCGAGGTGGAGCGCTTGGGGTCTGCCCGACGCTGGCACTTCGACTCGTGCCACCTGCCGCTTGCTGAGCAAGACGTATTTGAGCAGCGTTGGCGATGTTGGGAGCGCCACCAGTAGAGCCGATGTTACCGCTCACGACCTGCAAAGGCATGCCAGGGGTTGCGCTGCTACCTGCTGCAGCTACGGGGGTGCTAACGCCCGTTGCAGCGCCGCTGGCTGTGAGGAGGCTGGGGCCAGGCCAGTCAGCCGGGAATTGTTCAGTTTGCGTCAAGCCACGGATACCGATATCGAACCGCTTCATTTGTCGTTCGAGGACGAGAGCAGCCTTCTCGGCGAGACCGCATTTCGCAGCTTGGAGGACTTCACATTTGTCGTAGCAGTCGCTGATGGTCTTTGAGAAAGCCTCTTCTTTGGGGTTCTGGACATGGCCCCCATTCAGGCGGACCCACTTCTGGAGCTGAGCATCTCGCTTGTTGATCTCGTCTTTGAAGGCGGCGATTTGGAGGTCCTTGGCTTGGATCTCCTCCATGAGATGGGTCACTTCGGCGGGGATGTTGGCGACTATTCATAATGTCAGGGACTGGTCATAACAGTTTTTCATAACGTCAATATTTACCATCATGAACGAACTGCTCCAGCACAGAAGCCGCGTCTTCGGGATTTGCTAAGCTCATCGTCGCCAGAAGTCGGAAACCATGCGCCGAGTTCAATATGTCGCTTCAATTCACTGCAGTTGACGAGAAGGCACTTGTGAGCGTTCCGAAGGCGGATCGGGTATTTCCTGGATGACAGTCGATGGTTGTATGGCGAGTGTGATGGAAAGTGTTCCTGTCACATGCGATGCGTGAAGTTGCGACCGCCACGCTAAAAGCACGCTAGCCCCCGCTGCCGGCTGCCGAAACCCTACTTGCATGCCAAGCCAATGAGCCCAACTTCGAGATCTTGGGATCTGGCGCTGGAACATGCATTTGCTACATCCCAACAAGTGCGACAACAGCGAGAGCGAGACGCCTGGCCGAACGGACTAGTCAATGAGCGAAATCATCACGAAAACCCGTTGATCGAAAGCTCCCAACCCCCCGTTTTCGCCAATCCAGCTGCTGCCCGCCAGCATGCTCGAGAAGACATGGCTGGATCCCTCACCCCTCGCGCAGACACACACGCCGGTATAGTCCAGCAGTGGGAAGGCAACGTCACCAACGGCAGCACCAACACCCCGCGATCCGTCTCGCGCTCGCCTGGCGCAGCACTCCAGCAGAATGGAGGACACCAAACAGCACGAGCAGCATGCGGCGAGGAGCAGCAAATGCCCAACACCCCGCCCATCACCGACGAGGACCGAAAGATGTGGGAAGACCAAGAGCTGAATAAGAAGATTATGGACCAAGTGGAGGAGAATGGCATCATGAGGCCGAAGGGCCATAAGGTGTCGTTTCATTATAACAGTCATGTGGAGGATATGCATTTTGGCAAGACGCATCCTATGAAGCCGTGGCGGTTGACGTTGACGAAGCATCTTGTTTTGGGTCACGGGTTGCAGTATGCTATGGATACGTATGAGGCTGTGTCGGCGGGGACGGATGAAGTGTGCAAGTTTCATGCTCCGGACTATGTCGATTTTCTGAGACAGGTCAGTCCTAAGACGTTTCCGGAGCTTTGTAAGATACCTAGATTCGCTCGCGCGACACCTCCCAAACATGAAGGTAGGAATATCTATTTCGTACGAATGGACCACTACTGATCATCCTACAGGCGACTCCGTCGAATTAGGCCCCTACAACCTCTCCACAAGCCCAGGCGCAGACTGCCCCGTCTTCGACGGCATGTCCCAATACCTCTTCCTCTACACCGGCGCCACCCTAGCAGCAACCCAACAACTCACCTCCGGCGCCAGCAACATCGCCATAAACTGGTCCGGCGGCCTCCACCACGCCCACAAAGCCGAAGCCTCAGGTTTCTGCTACATCAACGACATCGTCCTCGCAATCCTCGACATGCTCCGCACCTACGCCCGCGTCCTCTACATCGACATCGACGTCCACCACGGCGACGGCGTCGAAGAAGCCTTCCAGCGCCAACCCCGCGTCATGACCCTCTCCTACCACCGCTACGGGCCCTACGACGACACCGGGCATAAATTCTTCCCGGGAACCGGAGACCTCGAGGATATAGGATTGAAACACACCCCCGGCGAACACTTCGCCCTCAACGTCCCGATCCCCTCCGGCATCGACGATCGCCAATATAAATACCTCTTCGAAGGCGTCACGGGCCGCGCCATCGAAGCCTTCGCCCCCTCCGCCATCGTCCTGCAATGCGGCGCCGACTCCCTCGGCGGCGACCGTCTAGGCCAATTCAACATCAACATAAAACAACACGGCGAATGCGTCGCCTTCGTAAAAAACCAACGTCTCCCGCTCCTCCTCCTAGGTGGAGGCGGTTACACCGCCCGTAACGTCGCCCGCGCCTGGTGTCACGAAACGGCCATCGCAACCGACAACACCCTCATCGACCGCGTGCCGTCTTTCATCCCGCGCATCGAAGCCTTCAAGGGCCGGGCGCACGGCGATGAGAAGATGTATCCGTCCTTCGAACGACTGCATAAAAACGAATGTAAGGATGCGGAGTTGGAATTCATGGTGAAGAAGTTGGAGCACGATCTGAAGTATGTGAGAAATGCTCCCTGGGTCAAGCAGGACCAGTTGCCGACGGAGAGTGTTATGGGGGAGTTGATGGATGAGGTGGAGGGGAAGATGAGGGAGGGGAGGGCGGAGGAGAAGAGAAAGAGACGGGAGAGGGATCCTGCTGGAAGAGGGGAGTTGAGGTGAGGACGGAGCTGTTCTCTGGAGATGGACGGAGGGGTTGTTCACGGCTTGCCGGACTCGTATCATCGCAGCTGTTCAGGCAAGAAAAGGCGGCAGCACCGTGCGAAGTTGAAATGAAAGCACCAATTTTTGAAGGCGAAGATCGCTCGCCACAACTCGGATGAGACACATGCTGGAGTCCACAAGAGCATTTATCTCAATATCTCAAGCAGTGGTCAATCGTCGACCTCCTGAGGCACGGCAAGCCCGTTGAGGTGTTGAGTCGCCGACGGCAACGTCACTTCATTGCAAGCTGGCAGCACTATGGCGACAGTAGCCAATGAGACGAAACAGCAACAACGATGATGAGAACCTGGAAAGGACGACAACAACATGAGAAAGCAAAACAAGGTCCATCGGCGAATACAAAAGCAGCAGTAGAAACATCAGAGGTGCAACGAAGTCCCAACACAAAAAAAGCAGCAATGCCATCAATAATCCCAGCCCAATCCATCCCGTCATTATACCCATTACCATCCTCCACTCATCCAACCATCATTATGCCCATTACTGTCCATCAGAAGTCCAATGTACAACAGTCGCGTACGATTTGACAATCTTGTGTACCGGCGTGGATGAAGGTGCTCACTCCATCTCGGCGAGCCTCTCGCCGGGCCAGTAATCAGCCTCTTCCATTTCGTCCTCGTCGCAAGCAGTCTTCTTGTCGTCCTTCTTGTTACACTCGACGCGAATGGAACGGGCGCCGCCGAGGTTGAGGTTTTCGATTGCGTCGTCATCATTGGCGATGTTTTGGCATTTGGCCGGTTGGAGGGTGTGGGGGTTCTTGGCTGTTGGACTGAAGTCAGCAAGAGAAGTTGGAAGGATGAGGACGAAGGGACTCACTGTTGATGTTGTTGAGCTCCGTGCCCTCGCAGTGCACATCGTCGTAAAGGATGAAGGTGCACCCCGTCTCATTCAGCCTTTTCGGCAAGCAATAGCTGAAGCTGTGGAAGTTCTCCTGCTCCTTCGGGAACTTGAGATCCTTGGGGCTGAAGCACTTGCCGTGCTCGTCCTTCTTGTCGAAGCGGAAGGAGATGTCCTTGTAGTCGCCGCTGCCGCACTTGGGGACGGTGTCCCTGTCTTCGGCGTCGGGGTCATTGTGGTCCTTGGGGCTTTGGTGCAGTTCGCCTTTGCCGTGGTGGCGCCATTTGCAGTCGAAGTCATGGGAGAATTGGATGCGGAGGTTCTTGAGGCCGAGCTCGCCGGCGGGTTCGAGGGAGGCGTCGGAGGAGGTGTCGATGGGGGTGGCGGTGAGGAGGGAGGCTGTGGCCAGGAGGAGGGCGAAGGTGGACTTCATTGTTGTGGTTGGGTGGGTTCTGGGAGGTGTCAGTATGTTGTGCCATGGTTGGAGGAGGTCGTGAGGGAGGTGTTGTGGCGTATGGTGGACGGTGGAGCGAAGAAGGTGATTTCGCGTGGTTGAATGTTGTGCTGGTGTGCTCGAAGGAGAGGGCCAAGATGGTGGTCGGCAGAAGAGATGGATATCGTCAACTCACTGCTGGAGTGTTCTTCGTTCTGTGAAAGCGAGTCAGCAATGTCGAGCTCAGATCAGGACAAGCTGCGAGTCCAGACTCACGGATCAATGCTCTAAAGCCGATGCTGAGATGCGGTTGGAAGCAGATGTTGAGTGCTGAAAATGCTCCGATGTGTGTGATGTGAAGAAGGGAGAAAACAGACGAGAAGAGAACAACGGAAGTATTTGAGAAGCGGGCTGTGTTGACGTGCTGCGACTGCCATCTTGTCCCTGAGGGTAGGCGCTGGTACTGGACGGGGAGGAACGATGTATGGCCAGGAAGGCGAAGTACTCAGATCTGGAAAGAAAAACCTTTTGATCGAACTTCCAGAGAAGCGGCAACGATAAGATGTGCAAGAGCTGCCGATTCGCAAGCAAGGGCATGGCTGCCAGGACGACTCAGAAGGCTGAAGGCTCACCCATATCAGTCACGTGATCTCGAAGGTGAATCCGAAGGCAGGCCCAGCAACGTTTATAATTGCTTTAGCTTCACAATTCTCGCAGCTATCCCCTGCTATGTTACAAAGCTGCCTCTCCTCACCTCATCCCCAACTCCATCAATCGCTTATCGGTACTCAGGCTTGACAAAATCCGCCATCGTCTTGGGCTCACCCTCGTAGTTGTGGTGACCATCCGAGCTGTCATGCACATCGTGTCCATGACCGTGGTCATGTCCGTGAGGGTCTTCCTGTGGGCCAACGTAGTCGAGCTGGTAGACGCTCCCACACTCTGGGCAGCGCTCTAGCGGGCGGTCGCGGGACATGGCTAGCCAGATGACAACGTGCGAGTCGGCCGGGTAGCCGGTGCAGCCAGCGAATTGCTCGTCGCCGAAGGACTTGACGGGGATGGGGTCTTCGAGCGTGCCTGTATTGAAGCGTGTCCTCTATTAGCTCTTCCGTCCAGGATATCACGGGTGATCCTTTTCCTACCTTTACGGCTCGCGTCCAGAGGCCTCATGTCGAAGATATCCACACCCTGCATCTTTCCCAAGATTTCCAATCGCTCAAGACCGGTCGCTTGTTCGAGATCGGTGGGGATGGTACCAGGTGCGGCGCCAGGTGGGAGAAGGTCGTGCTCGGACTTGATGCCTGTAGAGATTCACCCCCGAGATCAGCCATTGTCCTCCCTCTCGTCCTTCAATGACTTCTTCTTACTATCAAGTGGCTGCAGAAGCTTGCTGTCCTCGCCAATCTTCGGATCGGCCTTCGTCTCGCCTACAATATCTCAGTCAGTATTCGCGATCGTGTTTTGTTTCGGGAGGCATTGGAGGCGCACATCTTCGGACGGAGGTGGTGAATGTGCGCGCGACGGCAGGGCGGAAGACGGCGCGCTTTGCGAGCGCTGGGGCAGCGCGGCGGAGGAACATGGTTGGCGGAGAGGAGAGTGTCGTGGTGAGGTTTGAGGATTGCTGGAGCTTTGGTGAAGTCGCTGGATGGAGCTGCTTCTCCTGCCGCAGCGCCAAGCATTCGGACGATGCCGCCGCTGCGAGCCGATGCCGATGACATCGCCTGTGCGCTGTTTGGCTGAGGCATCTCCTGAGCAACACACGACTTCACTTCAGAAAACATAAGACATCAGCTATTAGATTGCATCAAGTCTCCGTGTCCATCATGGTGGTGTCGAATCTCGGGAAGCTATATGCCAAGAGCAACATGCAACATCACCAGGAGCTCCCGACACGAATCGAACACTCATTGACAGAGTACTGAACACAACGACATCGCAAAATCCGACTGATCATCACCACTCACTCCTCATGGATCGTCCCCCCAGTCCTCCTCGCCAACGGACTACCCCCATTCCTATACGACGCCATCCTC
The DNA here is from genome assembly GCA_002786045.1 of Zasmidium angulare. NCBI lineage: Eukaryota > Fungi > Ascomycota > Dothideomycetes > Mycosphaerellales > Mycosphaerellaceae > Zasmidium > Zasmidium angulare. The sequence continues at coordinate 98,344 of NHNX01000015.1, forward strand.
ACATCCTCCACGTTCGTCGGACTCCTCACACTCGGCATCTCCGCCACCGGACTATACTCATCGCCGCCATACTGCTGCGGTGCCGGCGGCGTCGGGTAGAAAGGCTGAGCCTGCGGTGGCGGCGGG